>JALBCR010000030.1:0-434460 GCA_030710515.1 Abscondita cerata
TTTGAATCTTAATATCCAACTATTTAGGGGACGTAAGAGTAAATTTATAGTGATTTGTTGGATTAGAAGATATTCAATCAATTTTTAATACTCTATATTTTGAGAAAAGTCGACGTAACTCTCAGAACACTTTGAATTTAGATATAAGAATGAAAGTATTTCTTATTTTTTAGAGTCAATAAAAAAACTCAATAATATACCATAAGAAAATAAATAACTTTGATGCGCCACACTTTTGTGGCACACTGTATATTTCAAAATAATTTTTAAATGAATTTTTCAAGGTACATGCAACAAAAAATGACAAAACTTTTAATACTTTATTAGTTTTGCTATAAAGTCTCCGTCCCGTTGGCGGTGATTTACCCTGTAGATGCTAACAAGGGCAGCCTCTTTTTTCTCAAAAATGTTAATTGGGGTAGGGGTGGAGTGGACACTCATACGTAAGATTTGTATGATTCTTGCAATTACAGACATGAAAGGAACCCTTTTCATTTGTAAGGACAAATTTTATCGACAATGAATGTCCCATGTAACCATGAATTGGCATTCTGGCCATATTGCAAAATTTTCTGATTTTTTGAAATAGGGGTGTCGGTGGGCTCTTGGGACCCCTGACTAAAATCTTAAAATGCATATAGCTGTATAGGGGAATTTAAAAATGAAAAGGCTTTTCATACGAGGTACCGATCGATCCATTATGCCATTTTAACATTTTTGACATGAGTGGGCTGCCAGCCACCCTTGCTGATATTATGTAAGTAACTTTGTCTTCTGAAGATGGTCCTCTTCAAACAAAAATTGACCTGCCCGAGCGTTTTTTTTAAAGTGTAAGCTAAGCAAAACACGTTCTATTTCTGTTTTCTGTGGGCCTCATTGTATAAAAAGTCGTTGCATCAATTCGAATGTAACTTCTTAAGAGTCCTATTAACCACGTGACAAATTTCAAAACTCGTTTACTTTCCTCTTACGTCTTCGCGAAATATATATGTCTACAAACGTGCGTAGTTGAATATGGCAACGTCGTAACGTTCAGCACTTCTCAAAGCTGATAAGAGCGCTCGCATTTTGTTTATTTTCACTTCTTATTTAGTCGAATCAGGTTTCTGTAAATATTGGCAGCTTTAATTTTTTTGTTCATTGATGTATTTCGACTTTGAAAACATAAAAATCGAGAACGTAATAATAATAATAATAATTTATTCCAATTATTTACATACTAAAAGCAACAATAATGAAATATAAAAGGAATTAATCCCTGTTCTAAAAGCATAGCTTGTGTTACGTATTGAAATTCAAAGAAGTACAATTTTTTTTATTTTCTGAGAACAATCAAGTGGTTATCAAAATAATTTTTGCGTACGACAAAAAAATTCTCAAACATTTGCTGCGCCCCATAAATCGCTATTTTTATGTTATAATTTAGATTAGATCAGAACTTTTTTTGCTCAGTTATTACATTGATATATGTAATGAATGGTGTAATATGTATTCTAACATTTGCAAACGCGAATTGTTTACTGTTTTCACTTGTAATCACAACGATCTTGTCACTAGAATGTAACATCACATTTTACGAGAAACTACCTACGGATGATTCATATAATTCAAACAAACAACACACACAAAAAAAAAACTCTGTAACAAAAATACTCACTACCTAAACACAGACCGCAAATAAATAAACAAAGCACGCAACGACTGTAGCTTTGGTTTATTTTCATTACAACGTTGCAACATTTATTGTCACCATACAGATGTCGCCTCTGAACAAACGATAAATATTTAAAACGCTATTACATTTTACTATAAAAGTATAAATAATTGAAATACATTTTGTCGATAATATAGCACATAGTGCTTAGAAAATGTAGAAAGAGTATTTTATGCCCCTAATCATTTCATTTAACAAAAAAAAAATTCAATTCTTGTAATTTTTGTTTTTAGACTTCTCTTCTACATTCTTCACAATAATCACTATCGGCTTGTGAAAACAAAATGTTTTTCTCTTTGTGTATTAAGTGTATAATTCCAAATGGCGTATTTCACCAATATGGCGCAGCTTTATAAGCCTCTTGCCTTTCTTTATGATTTCAATCAGGACTCAACTTATAAAATCACAAACTTTACTAAAAAGGGCTTATCACTCGTGAACGGGTGGTTTTTTTAAATCATATAAATTTTCTTAAAAAATAGAAGAGTAAGAACGATATTTAGTTCGTAATAAAACTTATGAAAAACAATAAAATCTGCTATCATAAACATTTTTGAACAATTCTGGGTAAGATTTACGATGGTTACGAACGGAAAGATTTAAATTATTTCAATTCCGTAAGCATTTGTTGTTAAAAGCTCAAAATTATTTAGCAGGTAAAAAATTTATTTATTATTTTCGTATGTTATTTTACAATACTATTTGGTAGCGGTACTTAAAAAATAGTTTAAAGTTTCTGTTCTCGATAAGTGTGGGCGTTAATGTTAAACAACTTCTTGAACGTTATTTAATATGAGTTATTTATAAAACATATGCTTTCCATATTTTTTTCGAATTTGTATAAAGTTCGTGCTGACGTTGTATACTTCAACAACTTTTTTTCTAAAGCACTCTGTGAAATAGGCTTTGAAACCTTATAATTTTTAATAATATGATTTAATTCTTAATTTTCCGTTTTCTTTTAATTATTTAAGGCCTTATTTAACCTTTTTTCAGGTTAAGCAACACGTTAATTTGAAACAATGTATAGCATAAATCGTAGGAATGTTGAAAGTATTACACATTTTATATTAAGATTCTGTTACCGAAAAAACGGTTGCAAACCTTCGATTTAAGAAGAAATAAAATATAAACTTCCGAAATAAATTTGCTATTAAGGTTTGTAACCCTTATACCCAATCCCATTGAAGTGGGAAATGACAGACAGACAAACTCTAACATGATTTATTTGTTATTAACATTTGAAAATGGGTTTAATTACTATCGTATACATTAAATATCATGGTGCAGTGGCGATTTCCAGTAATATTGAAGTTTCCAGGAGATGTTATGTCACTTATACTTGCGCATATATTTTCTATAGAAGTGGATGGCGTGGATTCTTCAAGTGGAAACATTCTTTTGCCATTTTAATCTTATTATTAATCAAATCATCTACGTAGCTTTCTGCAATTTGTGTTGATTTCCATCCCCTGCACGCTTCAAAGCCAAAGTATCACCACCTGCATCAACCACCATCGTTGCTCCAGTTCGTCGAAATGAATGCCCTGTATAAAGTGCCGGTTTTTCTAATTCCAAATATTCAGCAATTTTCTTGGGTATTGCGCCTACAGTATGTTGACCTGCATTTAGGGCGACACATTTTCCACTGCGGTACGTCAAGAACAACCGCAGATCTTACTTTTGGAGGTCGTAGAGCCGCATTTTCCGATAAAGAGCACAAGGTTTAAAGCTACACCCATCGTCCGTTATTGTAAACCTCCTTGTCGTTAAATTTTTGGTCTCTCGTAAAGTGACAACAATATATTTCTCCAAACTTCCACGTCATTTACAGTGGGGGTAGAAGCTCATCGCACCGGCAACACCCAAATATACCTAAAATGGTAATGATTTTGGCAAGTAACCACTTCTCGTCAGGAGCTTCAATGATAAACTTTTCCACTTGCTTTTTCGTCAGAACCTTGGTTTTCTTGAGGAACTAGCGTTCATTTCGTCTTTCCAAAAACGCAACCACTTTATGAAATCTAGAAAATGACATATGTAACTAAAAACCTGACTAATAAATATAAGGAAACAAAACTGCAAACATCAATGTTTTCTCTAACTGCCAAACAACTCTTAACCATTGACCACTTCGACCATAAAGAATTCGGGCTGAATTTGGCAGACAATTTATTGATATACGCTAATATACTGTCTTCCGTAACACCAGTCACGTTGTTTTCCTTTTCAGTTTTTGAACTGCGCGTACTCGTATTCATACCTTGATGAAGATTTTTGGGCAGTAATCTTGCAACTACACTTGCTGCTTCATCAATGATAGCTTGCAGGACACTTATTTCAGTAAATCTAACCAGCAAAACGTTCCGGAATCGTGAAATTGAAATGAAATAATTAATCAACAAAATAAATGCCATGCGTTTCCAAAGCAATACGTCTAAAGCTCACATGATTTTTTCTCCGATTTCGAAATTTTTAGAATTTTTAATGGTTTATTATTTATTTATAATAACATTTTTTACAAGTGAGGAACAAATAAAACATTCAACAATACACGCAAGGTAACGGGTTTTACTGGCTCATATCCTTCTGTCCGCCAGTAAAAACTGTTTTACCTTGCTAGTAATGTTAAATACTATTAATTGATTTTAAACCAAAATTACTATATTGGTATATAATCTAAATATCATTACCATACGTTATGAGAAGAAAAGCTACTCCGGGCGTATTGCGTATATCGCGAATTTCGGTGGCGTTACCGTGTGGGCACTTTTGATAGCGAATTTGACATCGTTTGTCACATTTTTATTATGTGCAAATTTGTTTATACATATAATGAACAATTACAAACAACATATTAAGAAATTCAGATGCTGTTATTTCTTTAAAAAAAGTTACAGGACTAGGAAGTTATACCCGAGCGACGTAATCGCGAGCATCTCTTTGATGGCAAATTTGACATCGTTTGTCCCATTTTTTTGCGTGTAATTTTTTAATACATAGAATGAACAATTACAAACAACATATTAAAAAATTTAGATGCTGTTATTTTAAAAAAAAAAGTTACAAGATCGGGATGTTATACCCGAGCGACGTAATTGCGAGCATCTCTTTGAAGCCAAATTTGACATCGTTTGTTAGTTTGTTTTTGCTTGCAATTTTTTATTACATAGAATAAGCAATTACAAACAACATATTAAAAAATTCAGATGTTGTTATTTCTTTAAAAAAAGTTACAGGGCCGGGAAGTTATACCCGAGCGACGTAATCGCGAGCATCTCTTTGATGGCAAATTTGACATCGTTTGTCCCATTTTTTTTGCATGCAATTTTTTAATACATCGAATGAACAATTACAAACAACATAATAAAAAATTTAGATGCTGTTATTTTAAAAAAAAAGTTACAAGATCGGGAAGTTATACCCGAGCGACGTAATTGCGAGCATCTCTTTGAAGCCAAATTTGACATCGTTTGTTAGTTTGTTTTGCTTGCAATTTTTTTATTACATAGAATAAGCAATTACAAACAACATATTAAAAATTCAGATGCTGTTATTTTAAAAAAAAAAAGTTATAAATCGGGAAGATATACCCGAGCAACGTAATCGCGAGCATCTCTTTGATACCAAATTTGACATCGTTTGTCACATATGTTTTGCGTGCAATTTTTT
Organism: Abscondita cerata; assembly: GCA_030710515.1. Lineage (NCBI taxonomy): Eukaryota > Metazoa > Arthropoda > Insecta > Coleoptera > Lampyridae > Abscondita > Abscondita cerata. The sequence continues at coordinate 5,387 of JALBCR010000030.1, forward strand.
TTATACATAGAATGAACAAAAAATTAAAACAATAAGATGCGGATATTTAAAAACGTTTGTATAACGTATAACGGCTTACCAGTAACATACATTTAATAATTGTTGGCCGTTACTGAAATTTATAACTCGATTTTACAAATTCCTTCGAGTTGAACATTACGTCTTTCTTAAATATTGATTTTTTTGTACAGCATATCAGTTTTTTTTTCTATCAAAATTAATAAGTTGGGACTCTGTTAGACATTTATTTTATTTATCGTGCACAATGTTTTGTATCGCCGCACACTTTCCATATTTTTTACATGTTTGCTAGTATTAGAACGATGTAGAGTTTTGCGCGAAACTCTTGTTTTAATGTTCAAAAAAATAAAAAAGTGGTGAATGAAATTTCACTTCAGAATTCAAAGCGACTGTTCGCTTACTATTATTACGATTGCGACTTAGTAAGCAACATGTTGATTTGAGTGAAATTACACTACACAGCTAGAGAAAAAGTGAAAGCCGTAAAATGCTTTAATAAAATTTTAGATAATCTCATCGAAATGTATCCCGAAAAATTTGATATTAGTCGCTCGGATATAAACTTCCGATCTTGTAACTTTTTAAAAAAATAACAGCATCTTATTTTTTAATATGTTGTTTATAATTGTTCATTCTATACAGGGTGTGGCGCGAAGAGTTTTGATTAAAAGTAATGGCGGATAGAGTTATGTTAAAAATCTGAAATTACGAAGCTATAGGTTTTCGATGACGCCGAGTTCAAATATAATATTGTCCTTAATGTGGCACTTCCGGTTATACCGGAAGTAGACGTCAACTTTGTTATTTTAAATGGAACCTAGTATTTTTTATTTTATTTTCGGATTCTACATGAAATTTTAGATTAAATTTGTGAACAATGTCCTATACCAAAATGAAGTATTTTCGAGATATTTCGATTTTTTAAAAATTTTGAAAAAATCCTAGTCTACATTGAATACCGATATCTCCATTAATTACGAAGCTAGTGACGTGAAATTGTAACTAATAAACAACAAGCGCTTGCCCGTTAACTCCATGTGTCCAACTCATTGATATTTCATACAGAGTGTTTAAAACTTAGCTGCCACCGTGGCCAATTTAAATCATTTATAAGCTGCTTACTTTAAATAGAACACCCTGTATTTTATTACATTTTTCGCTGTATTTTTTAAGCCAATTCGTTTGGTATTAGTATTCCCTATACCTAAATCCAACCAGTTTTGAGATATTTCATTATCTTTGTTAAAACATAACAACACTTGATTATTTCAACATTAGTAAAGGGTAGGCCATGGCTGTCAAAGATTTGATAGTTGTTAATGTTTATGTTGTTTTGACAGTTTTCTTTACCAGTTTGTATTTCATAGTAAATAATGGCAAATGTAGGGTTTACTAATGATGATTTCCTAAATCTTATTATTATTTACGGCGAGTGTAATAGAATTGTTGAAAGGACTTGTCGTGTTTTTGCAGAAAGATATCCAAATCGACCAAATGCAACTGGTGATATTGTAAGAAGATTGCTTAAAACTGCCGTCAGTTTGGTCAATTTAAGACACAAATTAATAAAAATAAACCACTAGTGGACAATGACATAAACGAAATTAATGTTTTGGGTTATTTTACGGCCTCCAAATGCCTCTATTAGAGATTGTGAAAGAGATCTTACTTTGTCGACGAGAACAATTCATCGCATTTTAAAAAACACAAATGGAAACCATTTTCGTATCATTTGGTGCAGCACTTAAAATTAGATGATCCTCCTCGAAGGGTGCAATTCTGTGAATGGTTTTAATGAAGACCCAAGAGGATGAAAACTTCATAAAAAAGTTATATGGTGTGATGAAGCAAAGTTTAGCAAAAATGGATTATTTAATCGACATAATTCCCATTTTGGTCTAATGAAAATCCACATGTTATTAAAGAACGTTCTTTCCAAGATAGTTGGAGTTTTAATGTTTTTGTGCAATAAAAGACGATAAAATTTTAGCAATAAAATTTTATGATGAAAATTTAAACGACCCGCGTTACATACTTTAAGAAATGGAGAGGCGACTTCAGCTTGGTATCAGCAAGATGGAGCACCTCCTCATAACTTTGGGCGTGTTGCTGACCATCTTTACGACATGTTTGATGATAGATGGATTGCCAATCAAGGTCCGTTTCGTTGGCCAGCTCGCTCTCCTGATTTGGCTCCTCTAGATTTTGGTATTTGGGGTTACATTAAAAATCAGGTATTTTCCAAACCTGTTACGACAAAGGAAGATATGATGCAAAGAGTCTTACTTGCTTTTAATTCTCTAACACCCGACCATATTTCCAGAATTACAAGACGTAGCTTAATGAAAAGGATTCATAAATGTTTAGAAGTAGATGGAGCTAATTTTGAACACTTATTATAAAACTTTATTTGTTTAATATTACATTTAGTTATTTTGTTTGTAAGTTATCTAATTAAATTAATACAAAATACCTAGTCAACGTTTTTAATGATATCCATAATTAATAATCCTTTCAGGCTATTGGTTACTTTTCAGAATTAATAACTTATGAAAAAATATCAAAATATCACCTTAAATAATGGAAATCATGGCCTACCCTTTACTAATGTTGAAATAATTAAGTGTTGTTATGTTTTAACAAAGATAATGAAATATCTCAAAACTGGTTGGATTTAGGTATAGGAAATACTGATACCAAACGAATTGGCTTAAAAAATACAGCGAAAAATGTAATAAAATACAGGGTGTTCTATTTAAAGTAAGCAACTTATAAATGATTTAAATTGGCCACGGTGGCAGCTAAGTTTTAAACACTCTGTATGAAATATCAATGAGTTGGACACATGGAGTTAACGGGCAAGCGCTTGTTGTTTATTAGTTACAATTTCACGTCACTAGCTTCGTAATTAATGGAGATATCGGTATTCAATGTAGACTAGGATTTTTTCAAAATTTTAAAAAATCGAAATATCTCGAAAATACTTCATTTTTGGTATAGGACATTGTTCACAAATTTAATCTAAAATTTCATGTAGAATCCGAAAATAAAATAAAAAATACTAGGTTCCATTTAAAATAACAAAGTTGACGTCTACTTCCGGTATAACCGGAAGTGCCACATTAAGGACAATATTATATTTGAACTCGGCGTCATCGAAAACCTATAGCTTCGTAATTTCAGATTTTTAACATAACTCTATCCGCCATTACTTTTAATCAAAACTCTTCGCGCCACACCCTGTATAAAAAAAAATTTCACAAAAAAAATGTGACAAACGATGTCAAATTTGCCATCTAAGAAATGCTCGCGATTACGTCGCTCGGGTATAACTTCCCGGTCTTGTAACTTTTTAAAAAAGAACAGCATTTGAGTTTTTTAATATGTTGTTTGTAATTGTTCATTCTATGTATAAAAAAATTTGTACACAATAAAAATGTGACAACGATGTCAAATTTGCTATCAAAGAGATGCTCGCGATTACGTCGCTCGGATATAACTTCCCGGTCCTGTAACTTTTTTTAAAGAAATAACAGTATCTGAGTTTTTTAATATGTTGTTTGTAATTGTTCATTCTATGTATAAAAAAGTTTGTACAAAATAAAAATGTGACAATCGATGTCGAATTTGCTATCAAAAAGGTGCCCACACCGTCCCGCAAGCGAAGTTCGCAATTACGACGCACGGAGTAACTTTTTCTTCTGATAACGTATCGTAATGATATTTAGATTATATACCGATATAATAATTTTGGTTTAAAATCAATTAAAATGCATTTGTTCGTCCACAAAATAATTTGTGTGGCTAAAAGTGTATGTAACTTCACGTGGGTTATAGCCAACCTGAAATATTGACGGCCCAATGACGAAGTCGCGTAATTGTTTAATAAGGAAATCGTATTCGAATTGATTCAACAAATAATAATCATTTGCGCCCTTTTGGAAAACAGATTAATATTTTCATTTTCGTATTATATAAGTATATATCCGTGAAATTCTACCTTCTTTGACGCGGCATGTTCTTAATTAAAAGTACATCGCGCACTTTGTTCTCGTATTAAAACATATTTAATTAAAACCAGGCAGTTATCTCTAAAGTGAGTATCCATGCCATCATTATATCTACGTAGATATGGTACATACCTCAAGGGAATTTTCGCCGCCTTTCGGGAATTGGAACCCAAATACATTTGTCGACAGAACAAGAAACGACGATATCTTATCTGCGTTATGCTGGTTGACTATTACCTACAATATTGAATCTAAGTACACTTATCTAGTCGAAATTAGTTTCTGAAAATATCGCCAGGGTTACGGGAAATTTATTCAGTAACTTCTTGATTGTTAGTGAACTAATAAGGTAAAATTATATTTGATAAAATGAGTAAAGGCATTTGGAAATAAAGCTGCTGGGAATTACTTTAGAGGTTAAGATGGTTGTCACTAAACATAAATTTTCGTCAAAAGGTTTTTTACGAGAATTATCTCTATGAGTTTGCGAAACAAACTTTTAGAATACAAAATTTTACTGCGAATATCTCTCGACGAATTGAAATTGTTTTAATTAAATCGGTGGGAGTTTTGATTTCTCATTAAAATTTCAATGTAGATGTGGTTGCGAAGAATAAATACTTGAGACACTAATCTGTGCATCTGTATATGAAAGGGGTGACCGGCGCACATGTTGGTATTTTCACGGGGGCGCTGGCGTTCGACGTCAGGCGTCCAGACGCCCTACGTTCAGTAGTTCCTACGCTACCAACAATCATGCACGCTTGCCAAAATAATCGTATAACACACGTGCAAAAGCGATAATTCATTTTTATTAAAGGATTTTTTTTCTATAACTTTTTTGTATTTATCGACATTTTTTGCTTTTACGGTAACTGTTTTTTTTGCGAAATGTTACTCATCCGATTTTAATGCAAAGTTGATGAAAACACTAAACCATGGAACGTCTACCCAGTCGCACTAACTGCATTTGGAAGCACAGAAAGAAATTTTTCCCGAACATGAATTTAAAATACTTGCAATGACGATTTTATACGCGCTGCGTTGTAGTAAAAAAACTGAAGAAATTAACAATATTTTATTCGTAGTGCGTTTTTATATGTGTATAACGAAGATGTTTATATTCCGACAACGTTCTAGTGTAAATTTCGAAATAGATAGTTGTTAATCGTTTCAAAGACTTTTTTTTTGACAGGAAAATTGTTAATGTGGTGGTTAATTACCAACTGTGATTACAATTCGTGTTGTTTAATGTTAATGCTTGTGTAAAATAAAAAGTGTGTGTTTGTTGTTGAAGAAGCGAATGGATGCGCCTTGGAAAGGGTTTGAAATAGTTCCTTGCATTATTTTTTATTCCGTTTAGGTTTACGATGGCGGCGTTCCCCGGAGTTAAGGACCCCGGGGTACGGATCCTGGCCGCCGTTCTAATTTTCCTACTGAACGGCCATGTCTTCGCAGACGGTGAGTCAACTTCCTTTATTTGGCATGTTTGCATGATCTCTGTCCATAACAGTTAAATGCCTATCATGATATTACCGAAAGACGCCAATTTTTTACATTGACCTGAGCTACATTGTGGTGAACTCAGATTTTTATCCAATGACACTTTTAACTACCTGTTAAATTATGTCTTCCGCTGAACACAATGGAAATTTTATCAGCGTCACGTGCACAATGCGTTTCAAATCGCGCTCGTGCTCGCTTCAAGAATGTTTAACTCGAGCACAAATTGAATCAACAAAATGTTGTTGATTTTGCGTTATTATATCAACAGGTTGCAACAGTGATTTCTTAGTTTATAACGTAAATTTTCGATGCGTCTGTAGTATTCAGTTAATTTGCAATCTGAAGTAACAAACCTAACTTACCTCAAACATGTTGCTGTTGGTTGTTTTTGCATACTAATTTGAACCGATATTTAGGGATGAAATGCTGAAATTAACAGATTAAATCAATATTTATACAATTTCAGGAAAATATGTAAATTTTAGAAACGTCTAATTATCTGAACAATATTGACTCACGTTGAGGTTTGCCATCACGTAATTTTCAGATTCTTCTAAAATATCATGTACTGAAAACGTTTTTATCTGATTTAATGGTATTTATAATAGATTTAAATTACCTCCTTCATAGAATTTATTATGCAAATATATGTCAATCATTTGTTATAAAACACCATTAATATAGTAGAGAAACAATTTGCGTTTGACATTAATGGATTTGTAATAATTTTACTTACATTCATATTTTTTTTGTACGTAATGTAGTATGTATTATCATTCAAACGTTGAATTCCAGAAAGTTTTTCGTATTTTCTGCTTCATTTTTTTTTATATTTAACTAAACAGATCTGAATAACGAACGACTTGCTTTTAAGAGGGAAAAAAATGAAATCTGTTCGTTGTTTGTTTTAGATTTTGATAAATCTTTTTGTAAAATAAACTGTAAGCAACTGCTTACCGAGACGTTTAATACTTTATCTTTTGACGGCAAACATTTAAAAACTTATTTTTGTAATTTCATATTTCTGACAGTAATTCGAAGGTATTTAGGAAAAACGCATTTTTCAAATTATTTTTTTTAAATTACCACACCCTTACATTTTTTGCGCGTTATGGAAATGTTAAAAAATTTGAAGAATGTTGTTTGTGAGCTAGTAATTAATGCATAAACGTTGAAAATAGATAAAAATTTTTCATGTTGATAGTAATAGTTGCAACGCGTTTGTTTTTTTTCCTTTAGATTAATTGGCGATAGTGCACATTTTTTTTGGTTTTTTTTCAGTAATAAAGAACTGATTTTTAAAAATTTCAATGAAATATTTTGGTGTTTTTTGCAAAAAATATTGCGATTTTGTCAGCGTACGCTATCATATAATTTTCTTTCTCGGTCTCCCGGTATACAATACTTTTTAGTTTGGCTGAAACTATTTCTCATACAAATCTTCTAAACAGCTCTTTGCCCAACATGCCGACGTTTCGACTGGCTAGGCCAGTTTTTTTTTCAAGGCAGTCTAAGGAATTGGTGTACTATCAATAACTCATTTCAGTCTGCTTGTTCATGTACAGGGTGTCATGTTTTCGACACTTTTGCAGGGTATCTCCGTTATTATTGCAGTTCGAGTTTTGGGGTTTTCGCGAACCTGTGTCACTTTTTTGTAAAACAAAACTATAGCGCAGACAGATTTGTCATGGCCCTCTTCGTTTTTGAAATACAGAGTGGAATTGAAAAGTGTGCAGAATTAAGTGACGTGCTTCGTTTTTTTCTAGGTGCCCCCATTTTTGAGAATGTTACCAAAGTTAGGATTTTTTAAATGGGACACCCTGTATGTCAATTTGTATTTACATTTCACTCATTAAGAGCTTTCCAGAAATATATAATAGTCGGCACTTTGTTCCCAATCGAAGGTTAGAATCTCCTTTTTTTTAAATAAGCCTACAAACTAAAAGCCAAACGGATTTATTTTTATTAAACTTATAGTAAAAACCAATAACCAATAACCCGTTATATATATATATATATACAGGGTGTCTCAGATAAGGGTGGCAATATTTCAAGGGTACATAGAGAAACCCAGATTAGAGATTTGAGATAATAAATCTATGTCCGGAAATGCGTTGCTTCCGATATACAGGGCCTTGAAAAAATTCAAAAATTAATATGTTTTGTATGTATTTTGAAAACGCGTTGATCGATTTTCTTAAAATTTCAAGAGTATGTCAAGCAAAGTATTGGTCATATTTATGTGCCAATCCGACTCTTCTAAAATTTCCAGGACCGGACTTTCGGTTTTTCTCACTTAGTTTTAAGAGAAAATGTAGCACGCCACTGGTTTTTCCAAATATTGGAATCATTTTTCACATTCCCAATCAATTTGGAAAAGAAACGCTCTCTTGTTTTTTTCTTCTCCGACGCGTCGTTTCCGCGAAAAATAAAATCCATTTGGATGTCTTTCAAAGAGCTCATTATCGAAAAACTTCAGGTGACAATAAAAACGTAGTGAACAATGAATATTGTCATGGCGACAACGAAAACAAAATTAATACCGCAACTGGCAAGAGGTTTGAGTATCGTTGTCTTCACCTGAACTTCAAAAAACACTTGACTACCATATTAATTTTTGAATTTTTCAAGGCCCTGTATATCGGAAGCAACGCATTTCCGGACATAGATTTATTATCTCAAATCTCTAATCTGGAGTTTCTCTATGTACCCTTGAAATATTGCCACCCTTATCTGAGACACCCTGTATATATATATATATATATATATATATATATATATATATATATATATATATATTTAAATGATAAGTTTTTCGACATCTAGTGTCGACTCGTGAAAGCGTTCACGTACGAAAATGTTAGCAACTTTGCCGACAGGTATGTAAAAAAGAATCGACTATGTAACTGCTTTACATACCTGTCGGCAAAGTCTGATATATAAATATATATATATATATATATATATATATATATATATTTATAGGTCACCCCATAATCATTTTAAATGCCTTGAACAAAATTTCGCAAAAGTGCCAATTTTGCATTAGGGAAAATGGCAACCATTTTGAACAACACCTATACATATATATACGCGTTATTGGTTATTGATTTTTACTATAAGTTTAATAAAAATAAATCTGTTTGCTTTTAGTTTCTAGGCTTATTTAAAAAAAAAGGAGATTCTAACCTTCGATTGGGAACAAAGTTCCGACTATTATACATTTCTGGAAAGCTCTTAATGAGTGGAATGTAAACACAAATTGACATACAGGGTGTCCCATTTAAAAAATCCTAACTTTGGTAACTTTCTCAAAAATGGGGACACCTAGAAAAAACTAAGCACGTTACTGGATTTTGCATAAAAAAATGTTTTTACAAAAAAGTGACACAGGTTCGCGAGAACCCCAAAACTCAAACTGCAATAATAACGAAGATACCCTGCAAAAGTGTCGAAAACAGGACACCTTATACATTAAATCTTATTTAATCTGTAGCTGTTTTCGTATTTCCTAACGACAATCTTTTTTTGGTGGAGTATGTTTTAGTTTTTATTCTGGAGCAAAGAGGAACTCTTAATGAGTCATTGGCCAGTCGAAACGTTGGCACAATTGAGGACGCGGTGTTTTTTTCACTGGAATCCTTTTTTACTAACTCTTAAAAGAAGGCCCAAGTGTTGGGATAATTAACACGGTTATAAATTAATAAGGAGTTTCAACATCAACACTAAATGTGTACAGAGTTTATTTTCAGCGTTATTATAATGAGATTCACGCGCTGGTAGTTCCTCTATAAATGTTTAGAATCCGATTTTATTTTGCTTGGTTTTTACTCTTAGGTATTAGCTTTTATGGTCACAATCTTTCTTTTGATCATTGATCTCTTAATACCATGTTCTTACAGCTAATTTTGTTCGTAGTATTCACAATAGAACGAAAAGTGTTCAAGTACGAAGGTACTGAAAGAGAGGAAGTTTTATATTTTTGTAAGAGTCACATCCCCACATTTTTCGGTGTTCGAACTACCAAATTGCCAAAATATATTTATTATCTCGTCTTTGCATATTTTTGTTCTTTTCTTCTAACAATTTTCCAATTTTGTTTATTTACTCTCCTCTCATTTCCCTTCTTGATTTTGGTTACCTCTGTGCTTAATATGGCTATTGTACTCTGACACCCATCGTTGTCTCGACAAATTGCGTTATATCATCTGATATATACAGTGTCATCCCCAAAGTCCGCACCAAATGGGTAACTTCTTTATTATGGGTTTTTCGATAAAAAGTTATTCTTTATAAAAGTTTGTGCATCTTCTAAAGCTAAAAATGCACTAACACAATGTGGCGAAACACGCGTAATGTACGAGATGCATTCGAAAATTTGATTTTGAGTCAAGAGTAAAGGGCCCTTATTTCAGTAAATATCAAAAAATTTTATTTGAAAAAGTTGTTCTTCATTAAAAAAAATATCAAGATTTAAAGTCATGGCCATCTAGGAAAAATTTTATTTTTTTTCAATTTCTAATAACAACCGAACTGTGCCTGTTGCCGGATGGACATCATACTGAGATGTAATTTAATTTTGATGTTTAGTGCCTCAATATTATTGAAAATGATATTCTTGTTAAGATACTGACTTGTTTTGAGCAATTTTTGGTGTTAACAAAATCAATAGAACTTTGCACCAAAACTGTTGAAGTGTTTTCTAATGAACAAAAAAATTGACCATAATTAGCACAATAATTGGGCAATTTGTAAATTACAAGCTCTTTTAAATAAACTGTTGTATACAAGATATCGTTTAATTATCATTTAAAGCATATCTTTTTTCTTAGAGCCACCATTTTAAAAAAATTGGAAAACATTCAAATTTCTCCTAGATGGCCATGACTTTAAATCTTGATGTAGTTTTTAGTGATCAACAACTTTATCAAATAAAATTTTTGATATTTACTGAAATAAGGCCACTTTACTCTTGATTCAAAATCAAATTTTTTAATGCACCTCGTATATTACGCGTCTTTCGCCACATTTTGTTGGTGCATTTTTAGTTTTAGGGGATGCACAAACTTTTATAAAGAATAACTTTTATCGAAAAACTTATAATAAATAAGATTTCCATTTGGTGCGGACTATGGGTGACGCTGTATATATATATATATATATATATATATATATATATATATATATATGTATATATTAATGAATGCCAGTTGTATTAGGGAAATGCTTTTGTTTACTTGGCATATTTTAATATAAACATTAAGTTTTAATGTTCAGAATATTTCCCTTGTAAAATGAGGTTTCGCACATGGTCAAAATTAAGCAAGTGATTTAACACATTTTCCGTCACAACTGACAAAAATTGGACTAAACCACATTTTGCATTAAAAATAGCGAAGGTGGTGAAATTACAATGTCTTAGGCATACAGTCAATTTAGAACTATTGAACGAAAGCTTATGAAAAGTGATCATAAACTTTGAATTTGTAGGAATATGGTGTGACTACATTTTGCATGAGACCTTGTAATTGTTGTTCTTCTTGTTGCATTTTTCGAATTTTTGTTTATCTCAACGACTTTAGATTTTTAGTTGCACACCCAATAAATGCCTTAAAAAAATAAAATCGTGAATTTTGAGTTCTACATTTTTTAACTCACCACCCAAAGGTATGAAATAATTTTCGTTGAAAAACTGTTATTCGAAGTATGAACTGACTTCTCTTTTCATATAGATTCATTTCATTTGTATAAAATTAGTAATTTGATTGGATTTCAAATTAATTTTTTCGAGTTTAAAAAATTTCATAATTTGTATTTATAATGTTTGAGGGAAACGAGTTAATATAAAAGTCAATAACTAAAATATAAATATATTTTTTAGTTATTTGTAAGGTACCAGGATAACATGAAAAGTTCTCGGCCTGACAGTTAAAAAATGATTTTAGTTTTCTACATAATATTCCTTGATTTCAACGCACTTAGTCCAGCGCTTCTCTAAACTCAGTATTCCTTCCCAGAAATGACAGTATGGAAGGTTGTGAATTCATCTACGGCACTTTCAAATTTTTTATTAGGTGCGAAGCGCTTTCCCAAAACAAATTTCTTTAGTTTTGGGAACAGATGGAAGTCTGAAGGTGCCAAATCAGGAGAATAGTGGAGATGGCCGAGCCAATCATACCCCAAGTCCCGCTGTTTTTCTATCACCAATACACCCTTGTGTGCAGGTGCGTTGTCCTGGTGAAGGATGATTTGTTTCATCCTCAAGTCAAGTCTCTTCTTGCGACGCATCCAGCTGGTCAAGCACGTTGGAGTAATATTCGCCTGTAATTGTTCTGCTTTTTGCAATTTATTCAATTAACAGAATCCTTTTCGCATCCCAAAACACTGGCCATGACCTTTCCGGCAGATGTGATCGACTTCGCTTTCTTTGGCGCTGAACCCCCGGCTTCCACCCACTGTTTAGACTGCTGTTTCGTTTCTTGCGTGTGGTGGCGGACTCATGTCTCATACAGATGACAAATCGCTGCACAAAATTGGCCGGATCCCTGTTGAATTAGTCCAAAGATTACGAAAATTGTTTTCGCATTTGCTTTTGATCGGCATTCAGCAAATCTTGCGCAGATCTTTGCATCTCTAATTTTTCGTGCACCTTTTCTTCCGATATCCCCACAGCCTGCACTATCTCACTAACCTTCACTCGTCTATTGTCGAACACGTGAGTCATCTACGAGGGATGTGCCGCCACGTTTAAATTTACTGCCTACTCTTTAACCGTTGACATGGAAGGAGCAGAGTCCCTGTAAACTCAATGAATTTCGTTAGGGGTTAATCGATTCAAAATTTTATAACCGCACAATATTTTAGTTTGTTCATTTTAACAAAAACACACAAGATGTCTACTGGAAAAATTCGTCTAAACAAACTAGTTGAGCGAACTAGTTATACTTGTCGTACGAACTAATGCACGAAACATAATTGTTTGTCGATTGCAGAGAGAACTATTCACTTTACATTCGTATGTAGGGGTGCTTAATAAAAAAAAATATGGTGTGGTTATTTTGTTTGACAGTAGAATTGAATATTGTGTAACACAAGACTTAATGGGATGCGACACCAAGAACCATCTATATGATTTAGTATTAAAAATATGTATTTAAATAATACCATACATCCTTAGAGCAATTTTGTTCAGCGAACAGAAAAGACAATTCACTCTTTCACTATTTCTATCAGCGTATAGTGTATAGCCTAATTTTTGCTATAATGACATAATTCATTAAATTAATTTTTTATGTAGAGCAGCAGCAGACATTTCCATGTAAAATAAAGAATGCCGCTCTATAAAAATAGTTATACGGAATATGCCTTAAATGCATATTGAGGTAACCTCAACATTGACAGCTTACGCTGTCGATTAGGCAAAATAACTAAGGTGAAAGGTAACTAGATGAAAATCATTAATCAACACTCCGTATCTTTAATTAGTCTTGCAAAATCGAACGGAGTTAAATTGAAAATCGGAAAGGAAATGAATATTTGCTGACTTTTATGAACTGACAACCCTGGATAACACCGACGACACTCAATTAAAGTCCTTCGGTATATGCTTAATTCAGCTCTATGCATTTTTTCTTCAAAATTTACTGGCAGGTTGTCTGTCATTAACCAGTTGTTCAAAATATGGACATATTCCTGTTTAAAGTTTCTTGGCGCTGTTAGATATAAGTCTATTGTTTTAGTTCGTCACGTGTTTTAAAAGTTTATACAAAACATAATTTTTTCTCAATTTTTTAGTTCTCAGCACCGAGCGTCCACAAAATGTATACAGATTTAAAAATCGAGATATTTTGCTGAATTCCTTACGGTAAATCTTTATTTTTTTTATTTTTTAGGAAAATATTTTTTATTAAAATGTTAAACATTTTTGGTTGCAAAACAACACAGAACTTTTGGAGAAACAACAAATTGGGTTTCTCAGAGTGTTACTATTTTAAAGAAATTCGAATAAAAATTGAAATGATAAACAATATCAGTATTGATTTTTTCCCACCGTTATTACTAATTTTTTTCGTTTTAACTTAAATAAAAACTGGTTTATAATAATCTTTCACATAAAATTAAGAACAAAATTGCACTAACCACATACCCCTGAGGCGCAACTTTTTTGCAAAGCTTTCAAATCATTTGTACCATTTCCTTTAATTTCAATTTTACTTAATTTTTTCATGATCTGTTCCATCAAATGTATTTTTTTATGTCTAGCAATAGACTGGTAACTTTTTTTTAACTTAAACCAATATGCAGTTTTTCTTCACGCATTTTTCTTATTTGGACTCCTTCTGAAACCATAATGATTCTGATGAAAAGAGTTTGTTGTTTTTGGAAAACTCAACATTGAATTCATGCGATACTATTTTTCAGATTTTTTAAAGACATCATGAAATTAAAAACTAATATGGTATCATATTCAACCAATCATGTCTCCGGTGCACGCTGAATTCAGAATTATGACAGTTTTATAATATCCTTTATTGTTTTACTTTCTGCCATGACCAAAAATGAAATTGGAAAAAATTAATGAAACTTCTGGTAGATGCAATGTTTACTTATGTCACCTTACGCTTTAATTAATACATATAAATGTTTTTTTATTTTTTATATAACATGATTCCATGTCTACTGAACAAGGGTGTTGCGTATGATGCAGGACTGCGGATCTTCACAAACTGCTATCACACTTTTTTTCCTAGATTTTGCAGCATTTAGTTGCTTAAACGAAAATTGGTGGGACTTTTCGGTGGTCAACAAACCAAACAAAAAGAAGCTTAGAAACACTCGAAAGAAATGATTTAATTTGCACATAAACTATTGTACTACGTACATCAAAAGGAAGTGAGTGTCTCTTGCGGGTTTAACACAGCAACTGTCTTTTTTTTTCTATGCGAGGGGTGAGCGTTGCACCCCCAGGTACAAGGATTTTGAGATGTCACATACATACAGGGCTTTATGTGGGTCCAAAAATACCCATGTGGATCTATAGATAAATTCACTGAATTTTAATAAAAAATAGAAGAAAATATGGCGAAACGTACCATGATATTTTCAAAATTTGAAAAAAAATCGGAAAAATTAAAATCTTTCTATCTATATCTATCTTTCCTTCAAATTTATTTTGGTCAGTGGCGTAGCAACGCGCGCAGAGTACAGTTAGATAGGAATAAATTATAATACCACTATCTCCATAAATATCATTTGTTTTACGTTATTGCTTATTTTTTCATATTCAACCGATTATAACTCGGGTAATTCACTAAATGCAAAATAATCTCTCACCTGTAGATTGCCAATGTTCAGTTTTAAAATTAAATTCCACTGCTTCTAACTCTTACAGTTACGGTTACAGTTAATGACATACTATTCCTTTTTACAAGTATCTATTAATATAAAAGGTGTAGACTCGGAGAATAGTGGCATCAATACTATACATAATCACGGTTATATATCTCTGTGTATGAAATCGTGTCAGTTTGACAGAATAATCCTCCCGCTTTCTGGTCGTATTAGTAGTATTACTGCTACACATCACTGTAAAATGGCATGCGATTATCATTAACCGGCTACTAAGAGAGTCTTCTTATTAACCAATTAATAATTTATCTATTTTGTCAGCTGTGTTTTGCATCTTTGTTCCTTCGTCTTTTTGAACAATCAAGTGACGTAGAAGGCTGTCATTATTGATTGTGTTTAACACATTGCAGTTAATTTGGTATTATGCTACTCAAAATGTGTTTTGGCAACAATTACTTTGGATTTTGAATAAGCTGCCTAATCTGAGGTTATAAAAACTTGTGCTTTTCAATTTTTTCGTGATAATCCTAGGAAATTTTTCTTTTTCTTGGATCTACGATGAAGTGTAATGTTGGTATCTGGATGAAAGTTTGTTTCATTTCGACTTGGGTAATTAAGAGGGTTTCAAAGTATCAGGAATCATACTTTCAACTTCAACAAATATTCATGGCTTTATATGATCTCAGCGTGCACTGAATGAATGGCTTAACTTAAGATTTCATCTTGGTGGCGTAAGGTAAGAATAGTTCTTCAACTCATGTGTTTCACGGAATACATAGTAATTCAGTTTTAGTTTTATGTGCACAAGATGTTTGTTTCAACCGCAATTGTAGTCATTTTTATGTACAACTTGCACAAAATGTTTAAGCATCTTTACTGCATTTTTAAAACTTTAGAAATAAAGAATCGTTTAAACGTTTTATGTTTTTAAAGCTGCAATAAACTTTGAGAGAAACTGATTGCGCTTCAGTTCTTTTTTCTTATTCAATTTTGATGTTACGTGTTAGTTATGTTATGTATTTTTTTTTCTGTTTTGGTTAATCTCATCAAAATTAAAGCAAACATTTTTACACCGATTTTACATTAAACTCTCATTTAAGCAACGAAGCAAACTTTAACTTAAAGCAAACTTAGAGCTTGCATCGACTCTCAGTTTATCTAAGATTAACGTTAAAACTATATAGTTTAGAATGAAATTTGATTTGTCTAGTCCAGTTTGAGAATTAACTGATGATCTGCTTCGGAATTAATTAGGAAATGATTATTTGTAAGAAATAGATTTTCATTTCCCGGAAAAAATAATAAAAACTGAACCATTTCGAAAAGACGGCAATGAAACGTGGAAGTAATAAGAGCAATATTGGATGTAATACCAGTACCATCTCTTCGAAATATTTTCTTTCACTTTATGCATCCATAAAATGATGTTATATGCTTCGAATGATCGTTTTTTTCTTACGATTAACGATACAAGATGTTAGGCGAGGAATTATTGCCGGGGCATTAATTTGAAGTTGCCACATAGTACTTTTCTTTTCATTTCAGACGCAGTGAAAGTTTTATTTGTTATTTAACGTTACAATTAGACGACGTATGGAGTCTAGTTAAGAACTTCCTAATGTGCAAGAGCTTAATTAAGCACATTTCGACGTGTTTAAGTAATACATTTAGGCCCGCATTTTGTTTCGTTAAGATCATTCACGTTTATGTACAAACATCTGCAGTGGTTTAGTAATAACCTTTAAAACGTGAGCAATAACATCGTAATAGCATGCAGTTGCTACATCATGCTGTGTTTGCGCATTGGTTCTTTAATCTTTAATTTTGTTGTCTGGGGTAATAACATATGAGCGCGGTTTCAGGTTTTTGGAAAACCACTGCATTTATACCTTTTCGTCCACATCCAAATTTGGTTTCACAATTGTTGTAAAAGCTTTTATTAGGGATGAACTTAATTTTTAGGTCGTTATTTGTTAGTGTGTGTTTACGACGGTTATATTATTGTTTCCAAATATAATTTCTTCGACTCACTCTTTTTCATTTAGTAAAAGTTTCTTCCTCCACTTATTATTTTAGTGCCATTAAGAGCGTCCCTTTCACGTTTTTAATTGTCGCTGTAAATCTTTATGTTCACAATTTTCATACGACCAGTAAATGAAATTTGCTGTTTTTTTTCGCGCAGTAAACTCGAAAATGCTCTCGGAAAATTGAAGCATAATTTTTATGTTCCAAACATATTGCGAAAAATTCGTGTGGGTTAAAACGAGAGGGGTGGATTTGAAATTAGTGTATTAAATGCTCGAAATTAAATCTCTACAGTACATACAAATGTTATTACCACTCGGATATGATTTTGTTAACTTTATTCTTTAATATCTGCGGGGATTTCGCAAAATGCGTTGGAGAATTCCCTAATCTGAAATAAATTTGACTAACATTTGGGATTTTTTCGAGAGGAGATCTATACGAAAAAGGACAATATCCAGGATGCCCTCGTTGCTTCATTAAAAGTTCAATTAGTTCAATTTTGTCGAAATTGAAAATCGGTAGAAAATCGTTAAATCCTTTTCAGAGTTTTACGTCAATTATTAAAGACGCGATTGACACAAAATTCAGGAATAATAGATATGTTAATGTTATCCTTGCAGGATTCGCTTTGGGTGGTATATACGTTGTAGGTCAGATCTTTCCTATCATTTATTTAGGATCCATTAGTGCGCCCCACTTTATTTATTTGAAATTGATTAACGTTCGTTATTATAATATTGTCTTAAAGATTGTTCTATAAAGTTTTATCTATAAAGGGATGATTTAACATCGACAATACATTATCTTTCGAGCGGTAAAACGTAGTAATGGTTGCGAAGCTTTTAACAACAAGCTTGTCATTTATCTACATTTATTTGTACTCATTATATTTTCTTGATTTTCTGCTTCTTTTATTTGGTGAAACCCTTTTAGATAAATTAGGGTAACTGATAAATTTACTACCTTGCGTGTGTACTTTGTAATTCATTTCTTATGCGAACGACTCTATTTTTTTGTTCACGATCTTTCACCAAACGTACCCAGAAAAAATCTATTTAAATAATATCAAAAAACTTGTATTTTCTCTTTTTTACTATGTAGATGTAATCTACCGATTTTATACCGTGCACTCAAATTACTTTACTAAAAAAATTTTTCGCGGTTTAAATTTGATTGATGTTGATAAATTGCTTCGTGTTTGTTGACACTTTGGGTAAATGGCCCGTTTTTTCATTAATTAAGTTTTTCTTCGCTACATAATTTGCGATTCTGTGTCTATTTAGGAGTTTTTGCAAACGTCTTTTTTAGATGCGGTTGAGATTGATTAAATAAGAAAAAAAACCATATTGATTAAGGCGGTTTCGAATTTAGATTAATTTACGGATGGTAATGTTTGTTATTTGCAAATTTGCATGAATTAAGTTTCTTATACTTTGACGCTTCTCGTATGTTATTGAATGTTTATTAATGCCGCTGGCTTTGAATGCGATTGCACTAACTTATTGATTACTTATTTATACATTTGTAATATGGCGTGGTGAAATTATATGGAAGTATGAATACGATTTCGAAAAATTCATATTCCTCTTTTTTGATTAGATTTGCTTCACAATTTGAACTAATAATTTTTAATGTAGTTAGCAGCAGCACTTCTTTTAAATTAAGAATTATGTAAATAAATTTATTTTGTTTTTCTTTTGCATATAATCCTCCATTTACCTACTAATCAACAACGTACAGAAACGAATTGATCTTTTGTTCATTTTGAAGTAGGCCTGTTTAATGTAGGAAGACGAGTAGTGTACATCTTAGGCATTGAACACAAAACGTAGTAATTATCGATGAAAATAGTCTCAGAATAGTTTTTTTTTACTTAATTAATTTTATCATTAACAGGTGTTCTTAGTTAACAGCAACTGAATATACTGGGTGAATACTTCAAAACCGAACATAGGAGATTAACAACATAGGGAAGTTGTTTTTCGCGTATTGTAGCTCCCCAAACTAACTTAAAGCTTTTAAAATGACATTAGTCAAAATACAATTTTTTCTTCTAATTTACTAAAATTTTGAATTTTAACTTCAGTTTTATTATTTTATTCTAAATTTATAGCACATCTGTTTAAATAACCCACCATTCTGTATTAAAAAAAATCCTACCCTATTATAAAATTTATTTTTTCATTCGGTTGTTGTAAAGGACTACGCACACTTCTTATGCATTTCGGAAGACTACTCAAATTTTGATTTTTTGATATCAATCGATGCGTCTTGAATTAACGAATATTTCATGTACTTACTCCAAATCTGTATCTGAACCACTAGACTCACAAAATTGGATTGTTGCTTCAAAATAGGCACTGACTTCTGTCACGGCAGTCCATAAAACTGTTTGAATCCCCCTATTCATGACACGTAAAATTGACTTTTGATTGAGACTTAATTGCTTTGGTCTCTTCGAAATATAACCATTCTTACTTAGTTCTTGTGTACGAAATTTTTTTCAACGCGATTTTTGATTTCTGAATCAACAAACTGTTCTTAAGATGGTAACGTCTTTTATGTGTGATCGGAGAGTTTGTCCTCGAGGTTTTCGCAGTTTGCCAGATTTGATCAAGCTTTCTCCAACAAACACTCACTTTCAAGAAAGAAATATTGCTGACGGGGAAGTTACCCACACTAATTGTTATCGACAAGTAATTTCCGAAATAGAAGCCGAAAATAATAGAAGGCAGAAGATCATTGTCGTTTCAATTGTGTAATCCAAAGAAGAAATAGGTGTTTTGTATTTGATGCCGTTGGAAATATAAATAGGATATCTCCACAAGCCAGAATTCATATCATAGGATTGTCCATGATTTATGGAATGCTTACCGAACCTTCTATCGCATTTGATCATCTCTCTCTTACTCATGGTTAGCCCGTTTGAATTTCGTAATGTTTAAATGTTCATATCTATTTACAGACTTGGATTTTTGTCGCAATGATATGAAATATTCGTGGTCTTCCGAAGTGCATAAGAAGTGAGCGTTGTCCTTTATAAAATAATAAGAAATAAAGTTAAAAATGTAGTTAATAGAAAGTCTGATTTAAATGTCCCCAAAGTGTATTTAGGAAATTTCCACTATCAGAACACGTTAGAATGTGTACTAGAAAACGTTTTGCGTAATAATTTCTAAAATTTATCCAAACATATTAAAAATATTTCAAAAAATTTATAATAATATTTTACATCGTTTGATGCTCCGATTTAGTTTTTTTAGTTGTATTATTATTTGAAAAGCAGAGTTTTTAATAAATGCATAAGTTTTAATTTTTTTATTTGAACTGGCAATGGATTTATAGGAATATTCACATTAGGAAACGTTTCGTTTAATAATAAATACGGTAAAAGTTTAAATCACGGGAGTCTCTTCTGCGCATGCGCATACGCTATTACACATGCGCAGATGGTACTCACACAATTTTATCGTTTACCGTATTTGATTTTAGTATATTAAAAAACCCTCTAATTTAACGATATTGTCATAAATCCATTGACAGTTCAAGCAAAAAAATTAAAACTTATGCCTTTTTGCCGGTATAAATTAAAAACTGTTCTTTTAAAATAATAATACAACTAAAAAAAAAATAAAAATGACTGGGATTTGAACCCTCGTACGTCTTGAAATAAAATTAAAAATCTTTGATATGTTTGGTTAAATTTTAGAAATTATTTCGCAAAACGTTTTCAAGTACACGTTGTTAAGTGTTCTGATAATGAAAATATCATAAAAACACTTTGGGAACATATAAATCGGACAGAATGCTTCAGATATATCTTGGACACTCTAAATCTAGAATACTTTTTGAATTACTATACTGAAATTTTGCTACCACACTCATTGGGTAGTATCGCATATTTTTGTGGCAAAGTCATATTTTAGGTGACATGACATTTTTTTTAATTTTACTGGGACACACTGTAGAATTATACACTCTGTAATAATCTGTCTATTGCTAATTCAACCATTCCATATCTGTCAATCTTTTTTGGTACTGCAAACGATAAAGAATTTTTTAGAAGGGTGTGTTTTTAGTTAAATGACATAAATAGGTAGCAACAGAAAATATTTTGGCACATTAAGAACAATTGTCGTGGATATGTTTTGAAAATATGAGTTATTTATGCCTTTTTCTCTGATCGGTTTACTACTTATGGAATCAATGGTCTGGTTGTGCCGAACCACGAGTAGATTGAATTTTCATTCTAATCAAGTAACTGCCGTGTTTTCCCTACGACCATATTTGATCCACTCTCTTGATTTAACAATGAAAAGGTTGTTGTTGAATTCTTAAAACCCAACTCATTCAAAAGTTTTCAGGGGGTACATATAGCAACAAATCGTTCATGGACGTGTGGTAGCAATTTCGATTTTTTTTTTATTATGAGGTTACAAAAAATGCAACACCGCGTGAGTAAGAGGAAGGGGAGGTCCAAAAGGCGTATTTTATATATTGAAAATTTTACAATTTTATACGGACATGTTTTTATAAATCGTTCGTGCAAATGATTTTGAAACTGAACTGTTGTCGTTATTCAGTTTCTGAATGATAGGGTTGGTGAGACAATTACTGTTGTTAGTGTCCATCAGCTCAATACATCAAATTTTACTATACTTCGACGGCGTTAATCATCAATCATCAAATCGAACACATCGATCTTTTGTGGAGTACCACTTTGCGCATTAAGTAGGCCGGTTGGATGTCGGAAGACGCCTCATGCAAGTTGATTTATTTATTCTTGGGTGTTGACAATCCAGTTACTACAATTATATTACATAGTTTCCAGCATTTCTGTTGAAGTTTTTGTGTGTGATTTGCGATTCTGTACATTCGTAACATATATAA
Organism: Abscondita cerata; assembly: GCA_030710515.1. NCBI lineage: Eukaryota > Metazoa > Arthropoda > Insecta > Coleoptera > Lampyridae > Abscondita > Abscondita cerata. The sequence continues at coordinate 27,190 of JALBCR010000030.1, forward strand.
ATCTTTGGTTTAATAAGACAGGGCCGCATGTTGTCGCCAAAAACCGATTTGACAAGTTTTTACTTAACTTTACTACCATTAGCGACAAAATGTATTTTTAGGAGTTTATATCCAACTTTTTTTAAAAATTGTCTGGGGTTTCATTATTTATGTATCTGCCATTTACTGTATTAATGTTTTGTGTACATTTCTATAATGGTATCTATTGTTTTCACAGTTGATCAGTAAATCTTTGTACTTGTTCTTATTTTCGCCATGTTATTTTGGTTTCACTAGTTTAGTATTTTTTCACGAAAGGGTTGTGCTTACTCACAAATCTGTTCCATATTCAGGTTCTTTTTCTCCATTTAGGACCCACGAGTGTTTTCCTTTTTTATTTACTTTTTGGTTGGATGTCTCCTCTCTTTACACTCTCCCATAATATGCGACAACATCTTAAGGTCAAGTTTTACTCTAACACGTTTTATTGTGTTCTATTGCATTCATGCATACAAAGTTTATTTTAGATACCCAAACTACAAAACTTGAGTTCTAAGGGTGTTTAACATTTTGTTTTGCCGTGATGTCACTTTTTATATATGAATGGTTTGCTAAGGCTTGGTAAAGGCTTATCTCATTAGCTGTTCATTACTTTCAGATGTTTTGTACAGATATGCTTTACGAAATCGCATCCTGTAGTTCTCCGTTTTTTACGAATAAACATACCCTCTTTTAATTTTTTTCATAATATTTATTGCACCTTTCTTTCTGATACACATTTTTCTTTTTTTTGAAAGTGTTATGTGGGCTTTTGTAATAATCCGTTGATGTCTGATATTACTATAGTATACCTGGAATTTACTTCTGGGAGGGGTTATAGTCTCAGAAAATGTTACTGGAGTTGTAGTTGTAAAATTTTGGGTGAAGCTGGTTGGACCCCAACAGTTGCACTAGACTCTGTATAGCTGTAGTTTTTTGCATATTATTTGCAGAGAAATTTGAAGGGCTAGGAGTTTCTTTGATACTATATGAATAATTTTAGACCCCTCTTACAATATTCATTTTCTGAAGTTAGTAAAGTGGGGAAAAATTTTTATACGAAGGGGTCACAAAACATATGATTGGCCCAGATTTTATGGTAGAGCAACAACTTTGAGGGCTTATGTCTCAGAATGTCCACAATGTCATTTAGGTGCTTTTACTTCTGATCCCTTTATACATAATTTTATTTTATAAAGCATTCTTGAATATCAGTTTGTGTCTTTACGTCATCTGTCGAATTCTTATCATTGATCTTTTGTAAACGAATAAAATGTAATAACTTTTAGTAAGAACGTGCATTTTTGAGTAATTGCGGTAGCTAAGCCAGTAGAATTTTGGCGTTGAAATTATAAATGTTAGTGTAAACAGGGTGATTTTATGGATTATTTTCAAATTAAGTGATGAAATCATCAATTAAGGTTGAGTGGGTTCCTGATGCCTCTACAACTTCTCAGGTTGGGATTTATTGTATAAAGGTTAGTAATTAAATTATTTTGAAAATTTTTATAATTATTATTTTGATGGAACTTGATAAACATTTTCTCGTTGATTGTACATTTGTTTTGCTTTAACAAACTACTGATGGCTACAGTATAATAAGCAAGCAAAATCAAAACGAACTGGTAGATATCAGGTGATTGTGGTAATTTCAGTAAAAGTTTATCACCAATAATCTTGATGATGAGTCAAAAGGTTTTCTTTTGAAGGGTTTATAAGAAGGTTTATATCTTAAATCTAAAAAAATTTTATCCAAACCATTAAAAATAAAGAAATTCGCAATTTCAAATAAATCAAGGGAATTTGCATGACTCTATAAAAGTTGAAAGTATTATGAGAGAAATCTCTCGTATGAATGAATAGTAAATCCCCATAAAAATGCAGGCAAAGAAGAAAATATCTGAATATGTTAAATATAAACTGATTCATGGAAATATGATTTTGTTATCAAAGAAATGATACATCATACTTTATATGCCCCTTTGGAAACATATCTAACAGTGGCTGAAAACTGAATTTCGGGAGACATAGATCTCCTGCGACGACCACAAAAGTCTCCAACTGATCAATAATCCATAATATAAAATACGGGTCATACGATATCTAATCTTGAATTGGTCATCATACATTTTTGGGTGCCTGTTTACAATCACTTCTTCTAATATATTGAAATCCAGTATCGCTATCAATTATTTTGAGGCACTTTTGCATACAACAAAAATATTTTCTGCGAAGTATTATACAGTCGTCTATAACATCTTTGCATACCAACATGTGCCGCATATAACGTACAATTTTTTGAATGTCCGAACGAATTTCTATAAGAACTGTGGTAACGATCTTAAAAATATCGCCCCTTCAGATAATAGCGAACGAAAAAGTTGGGTTTTGTTCCGTAATCCCTTAAAGGGTTGTTAAGGAAAAAATTGATTGACAAAAAATTTGACAATCTTTTTTCATAACAAATCATTTATGAAATGTGTTACGGTTTATTTGTAAACAAACTAAAAACAAAAATTATAACAGTGCTAGAAGGCCTGGCCGGCAGCTCTTCTTAGTCGGGAGTGGTCGTGGGTTGATTGAGAATCGTTCGAAATGAAGGCCTCTACACTGCTCGAAAAATTTATAAGGCGCCATCTGGGATTAAGTATAAGAAATATCTAGAGCCACTAGGAACCCGTAGACACAGAAACAAACCGTACGTGAATAGAAATATGTATATTGTTATAGCAACTAGAGTTCAATTAACACATATGGACACACATAGACACAACAATAGATAATAGCATTTAAAATGAATAGCAAAACATCGTTATCAGATAATAACAATTCACGATAGCGAGTTAAAGTACGAGTTTAAACGCCCTCGAATAGGTTAGCGTATTTGACAGTCGTAGCACCGATGAATCCCTGCAAGCGATTCACGCGACAAATATTGTTCGAAATGTATCTGACCACACTTACGGAGCTTACCGGACCTTGGCCAATTATTTAAATAGATTAAAAGCGCACAAAAACTGATCAGGTACTTTGAAAGATCTTTCTAGTTCACAAAGTTATTTATGAAGCGCCTAAAAAAGGTACGTTGCTAAACTCACGACCACGGTGCATATACATAAGGCACGACAAAATTTATGAATGACATGCATAAAAGAATTAACTTAGCTTTTATAACTAGGAAGTCTTCGGTGTTCGACAGTTAATCTGCAGATATGGCAGCTTCCGTATCCAAATCTAATATTTTATTATCCAATGAAGAAAAAGGAAACACAAAATGAACTCCTTTGATAACAGTTGCTGGGCTGCTCTCAAAGGACTAGATAAACGGCTTATCTTGGGTGGTGGCCTTGACCCAAAGGCGGTTTGAAAGTAGATTGAAGTTCCCACGGTGGTGATAATACCAGACCCACTTCGATATTTGATAATTTTCGGATTATTATCCTTGCCAGCATAACTATAATTAAATATCCATTAGCTAATTAAAACGGAGTACGTCTGCAATGACCAGCCGAATAAGCCAAAGTGAAAAACCTACAAAAAGCCTGCAATTAATAGAACCCGTAAGAGCAAATATTTTATTAAAATCAAGGAAAGTAACAAAAAGATACTTACACAGGAACTGTAGTCGAAGACTTATTCCCTAATTAGAATGACATGATTTTACTTCAATCGATATTACAAAACACATGTCTAATTGTTCAATTTTTAGACAGCATTTTCCATGCACAGCCTTTCACGGTCAGCAAATCGGAAATAACGTATAACTTTTGCAAGAAAATGAGGACAAATTATCGGAATCGGCAATTCCAAACCAGTAAAATCCCCAATAGATCTTCCACTACAAGAATGCATATGCAAACGCATGAGTGTAAACACTGCTGTCTATACTGTAGGGAGAAATTGATCTATAAATCAATTATTTGCGAAATAATACCGTCACAAATGTTTTTAAATTAAGTTTAATGACCATGAAAATTTCTGGATTAATGCATGGAATTATTAAGTAGTTAATTTTTTTTTAAGAAATGTAAGACAGTAATTTTTGTTTTAAATAAATGTTTAAATCAATTGTCATCACGAAATTCGTTTATAACGATCTTGTCGTTCGTTATAACCGGCTTAGACTGTTTATTATCCTAATAATTTGCCTGTGGATTAATTGAATTAACATAGTAAAGTCATTGAAAATGGACATTTGTTGTTGGGGACACGTCTTACAAACATCCACGTAAATCGATAATACTTATTATAGCACAATCTCAATACATTAGGCGATTAAACTTCAATTATTTTCGGACGTGCTACGATAGCACAAGGTTCTGGTACGATATGTCGCACCAAGCTGTTTGTCGTTGTATTATGAGTAAATTTTCCCAAGATGGGGAATACAGGCTGTCCGTTTATCGAGTGCCACTATGGGGATCTCGCTTATCTTAAGAGATACGAAGTCGGTTAAATGGGTCCAAAGTTGTGCATTTTTATGCTGAATTATAATCTAAAAATAAATTTGAAATATCTCCGATAATTTTGAAAATAACAAAAAAAACAAAATTTCAGATTTTTGTTTTAATTTTTACCGATAAACTAATCACATTTCTAACCAAAACATTATTCAGACACTTTTTCATGAAGAATTCGAATATAACATTACTTTTCCAATTATTTTTAACATGGCGGGGAAACACCTGTCAACTTCATTTTTTCTTATGAACGCTATTTTGGATTTTAATATTTCTAGATGATGTTTTTTTTCCTCTTTACAACGATATATCACACTTGGTAGTCCAGTATCACATTTTTGCCAAAATCCAATTTTTTATTGTTTACAAGGAAAAAAACAACGTTCTTTTGCTTTTAATAAAATTATGGTACATTTTGATCCGTTTGTTTGATCGCGGCGTTGGAATTGAATTAGTTGTGTTCGATTTTCAACTGATTAACACGCAACAATATTCGTTTTGCAAGAAAATTATAATTCAAATCAGAACCAATACTAAAGAAATAGGTAATAGGCGTGCATTGCCATTATTAGCAATGACGTGGTTGGGGAACATTTCTGACAAGCATTCCCCAACCCGTCCAGCATTATGGGGCGGTGCGCCATCTTGTTGAAACGAGATAGCGTTCAAACGCTGAAGAGGAACATTGTTATCCATAAAATCTGTGAGAAATGTCTTCAGGAAATTTAGGTACCTATCAACATTTAAATTATACTTGTAGATGTAAGGACCTATTATTGTATCGCCCAAAAACCGACCCAAAGGTTAAGGCCAAGACGTATTTGCGGTCGCCGTTCTTGAAATTGATTTTCAATTGACCAGTAATGTTCATTGTGGCGATTAAACATTTCTTCATTGGTGAAATTACATTCTTCAGACCATGTGACATCGTTAAGAAAGTTTGGATTGTCCTGAATTTGATTATTTATAAATGTACAAAAAGCTATCCGTCGTTCACGATCTCCGTTTGTGGGATATGAATTGCCCAAGGCCGATATTTGTGTTTTTTAAGGTTCTCTAAACAACCTGATGTGACGGCAAACTTAGCTGGGTTGCAACAAAAGAACGTTGTTTTTTTCCATAAAAAATTAAAAATTATATTTTCGGCATAAATGTGATACTGGACTACAAAGTGTGATACATCGTTGTAAAGAGAAAAAAAAACGCAATCTAGAAATATTTAAATTCAAAATGGCGTTTATAAGAAAAAATGAAGTTGACAGGTGTTTCTCCGCTATGTTGAAAATAATTGGAAAAGTGATGTCATATTCGAATTTTCCATGAAAAAGTGTCTGAATAATGTCTTGGTTAGAAATGTCTAATCTGATCAGTTTATCGGCAAAAAATTAGAAACAAAAATCAGAAGTTTTCGTTTTTTTTTCGATATTTTCAAAATTATTCAAAATATTTCAAATTTCAATCAGATTGTGATTCAGCATAAAAATGCGCAACTTTACTTCAATTTAACCGACTTCGTATCTCTCAAGATAAGCGAGATCCCCATAGTGGCACTCGAAAAACGGACAGTCTGTATACATATGAATGATTCAAGTATCACAGAAACCTAATTAGGACTTTTATATATTGTTGTAATTTGTAAGTGATATACATATTTGTATACCTTTCATACTTTTTGTCGTTTCACAGTACGTCCATTAATCATTTAACGTCTTTTCGGCGTTGATTTCTCATAGTAGGTATTTGTTACTTTTCTTTAGAAAAAAAAATTGATTTGAAAAGCTTAACAATTTTAATAGAAACTGATTTACATCTAGTCAAAATATATGTTGCAATAAGCATATTGAAATGAGAGTAACCCTTTTGTTTTACGACACCTTTTATTGCAATAAGGCAATACGTAAGAAAACGAAAGACGACAAGGAACCATAAATACGAGCGGCGAACTTTATTTTTCAATTTGTTTTCAATATTTGGATTATCTTAATAAAATTTTTACTGCATATGCACATGATTTTTAGAAACGTTTGGCGTATTATTTTCGTGGGCGTACAAGAAAAAGTTTGTTCGAAAATGCTATCGATGTATCGGTCTTAGTTAAAGATAAATTGATTTGTAATTTAACTTTTTTCCTCCCTAAGGATTGCAATTTCATGTCTATTACGAATCCAATAATCAGAGTTTTCTGGAAGTTGTTCCAATTGACCTCTTTTAATTGTCGAATTGACACACATTTCTCTTCTTTCTTTCATTAAAGTCTGTCGTTTTACTGCGCTAAAAGAGTCGACCGTCACGATTAATGGAAACACAAAAAAAAACATGTTTTTGCATTCTCTCTGTTTTCATCTTCTCGGTTACAATTTACGAAATTTAATAATAAAACGACTCTTATAACAGCATCGATTTTATAAATGTTTTAGTAGCAGTAATAACCCGTTTTAGTAGAAACGTTGCGTTTGTGGGTAGAAATTCAATCGGATTGAATGTGCCAAAATTACTACAGAGTCGGACATTGACTGAAAGAGTCACTACTCAAACAGAATCACATATGACTTCTCGGTCGTTGGTTTATTTGATCATTTAAACTGGTCCACACTAATAGGATTTCGCGGGGAACTTCGTGACTGAACACGGAAGGTCATTTCTGAACCGGAAACCGGCCACTAAATTGCTTTCGAATAAGCCGAATTCCAATATTTTCAAACATCTACCGTCAATATTACAAATTGTTGAAAAAACGGGTTTTCTTTAGTAAACTGAATCAAACTCTTTCGCTTATGACTTTCTAAATAAATAAGAAGTTTATTGTAATTAATTTTGCCAAAATTTGCTGTGGATTCTCGAGGGAAATCTTAGAAAGATAACAGAGACAAAACGAGCGAAATGCGCGCCCTTCTGTTAAAATAAATCTCAATTGCGTCCACTGTGTTTTAACAATTCTGTCATCGACTGTTTTCTTTCTTTCTCGATTTACGTACGGCAAACGACGATATAAAAAAAAAATTCGGAACTGCGAACAATGGCCATCGAAGAATTGTGTGTACTTAACTTGTTCAAGAACTCTGTATCACTTCACTTTAACTAATCTTTATTTGGATTGGACGAAAAGTCTTCAAACAATCTTGGGCTGACTTCTAAATTGAATTCGCTTTTATACAATAAGTTAAAATAACATTCATATATTGCATTATGTCTCTTGTACACGAACTTTTTTCGCATACCTTTGTTAGTGGATTCGAACATCTTTTGCAAATCTAGAAATTGAATTTGGTTTTGTTGCTTAAGGGTTGTGCTCTAGTTTTGTATCAACGTTTGTAATTAGTTTAAGTCGTTTTTCCCAAAAAGGTCAAAGTACGCGAGGAATGTAAAAAATTGTTATTTTATAAGGGTGTAATTAACAACAATCAAAAGAATCTTAGATAAGCCGCTAACAAACATGTGAGAACACGTAATAATTAACGTGACGTAATATATGTGTATGTAAATTAACGGGACTAAATCGTTTTCCCTGGACAACGCAATTTTTTCTTTTCGAAATTGACCATGCTTCCAATGTAAATGCAAATACGTTTCAAATGTGCAAATTAGGCTTGTTTTCCCATTTTGTCTCTCTTATTTTAATGTAAAAATTTTTTTTTTGGTTCAACAAAACATTTAGAATTCATAAAACTAGGGAGACAGTTTATCAAGTAGAAGTGCTATTTTATATTCATAAGAATGGTTTGTTGTATGCTTCTTGCATTTGTATTATAATTATTTAATCTTGACTAGCATTCGTTCCTTTAATTACTGTTTTTAGTTAATTGTTTGCTTGCTACGTAGCGCAACAATTGCAACGGACTAAAAGTAATTAGTGCAATGCACGTTAAACCTAATTAAAATTATTTTCAACATTGATTTATAATTTTGCTTTTGTGTCCATGGACTCGTAAAAAATGAAGAGAGATTTTGGTCAAAGGTTCACTAATTGGGAATGCATTTATAAGCAAACTCATTGTACGCGCGCATCTAAACATGTCAGACTTTGTTGCTCGAGAAATATCTATGAAATACGTTTCGTGTTTTGAATAAAAACGGAAACGAGAATTTCGCTTTCTTTTCACTTCCGGTTGAAAAGTAAATTAGAAGTTAACATTTATATTTTGCGTTTCAGATAATATCTTTTTTGAGTTCTCTTTTTTTTCTCATTTGATTGCCAGGAAATAAAATTTTTGTTTTGTATGTTTAAAATTGCACGCAACAAAGCGATGGTCGGGGATGCGTCTGAACACATCGCATGTCCGTAAGGATTCTTTGCATCTAGATACGTTACGTATATATGCATGTTTGTATCTAATTTTGCTACAATGTACTCGAAATTTTGGTAAATGCCAATGTTAGTGTCCCTTTGTAGTTGTATAAAGGTGTCGTGCTCGGCACACCATGATTCAATCCAGCACGGAGCGACATGGTTCTCAAATGGTGATTTTACACGCGACTCTTTCTACGTGGTTTTTATGGTGCTGCTGCTTTTAAGAACGTCCAAAATTATTTGTTTGCGGTTTCTTTTAAAAAAAAAATGAATACCCACACAAAAAAAAATAAATTAATATCTTGATTGTGCGGAAGTTTACTTTTTGTTGTAACTTTAATAAACCTTGCATGTTTTACATTTGCATGTCTGATAATTTTCGTGGGTTGTTTTTTTTTTTTAATTTTTACGTTTTTTAGACGACGTTATATTTAATTATACTTACGAGGATTCGTACAAAAATTTGTATTTTTATTGACTTTACTTGGGTTGCGAACGGATGCTGTTGACTTGCATCTCTTAATTAAAAACGCGTTCACCTTAAGTTCTAATTAATTGCTTTTGATTACTTGTCAACAAAGAGATGACTATAAACACGGATTGTGATTAAAACTAAGCAAATATATATTAAAACGCTGAGGCTTTAATTAACGTAGTCAAAGGTTTATCTTAAATTTGAAATCTATTTGCGTCAAGGTTTATGATAAATTGTGAAACGCTTCGGTGTCTTGGTATTGAAGAGGTTCTTGAATTATTATTATTTCGAGTAGTTTAAAACCTTAAACTTTTGATATTTTTCTTTATCAAAATTAATTGCGTTACCAGTATGTTTCTGTAATATTTAATAATTCAATTTAAGAAATACGATTTAATGAAGTTTCGGAGGGAAACATCAAGTTAAAGTGGGTCAAAAGTTAAGTTTAATTGCGTTGGAAAATCTTGTCTGACAAGCATTTAAAATTAGTAGTGGCTTTAAAAACACAAATCGATAGTTGCCATCTTATGAATATTATTGATGTTTAATTCTATTAATGTTCATTTAATGTTTCTTCGGGAGATGACCTAATTTTCGATACAAAATAACTTCCACTAAAAGTTTATTTTTCAACTGGAAGTCTTTTTTTCGGAGGCTATATGTTTAAAAGAGGCTCTTATAGTAAAGAACGATCGCATTTGCATCGGAACGTGCAGGCCCCCAGGTGCGTGTTAACTTCTTATCGATTCATATACGTAGTCCAACCCACGGTCACGCTACTGCTATATACCTCTGGAAAATTCTTCCTAGCCTTATTAGAGAAGATCTTTCGATTACTAAAACCCCTATACTCTTCTCGCTAAATCGTATAATTTCTTATCGTTTTTAGTTTAGATTGTGTTAACAACAGCTTTTCTCTAGCCGTTATTTATTACCAAAGTTACTTACCTTTTAAAATCGCGATAAAAGGTAGGTTCGTTACTTGTGAAAAACACCTTTTTTTGTAGACACTCTTCGTTGTTAATTAATGTGTCCAATGTAATAACGGATTGGGCTTTTGACAAATACTTGATTCTGATAAATCGATTCGAATTCATTAGTTTGTGCACAGTTTTTTTTAAATGTAGTTTTATATAAATTTATTTCCAACAAAGTTTGAATAGCTTTACTAACAAGACTCACTTCACATAAAGTTTGTGTGTTTATCGAATTCCAAGATTTGATTTGGGTCTTTTTAACAAGTTTCAGGTTTTTTCGGTGCCCACGCCATTTTTAAATCAAATAATTTTCGTACTTTTTTTTTATACAAAAGTCTATAATGTCAGAAATACGAAATTAAAAAGTAATCTTGTACACGTCAGTTTTAGTTATGAAATATATTGTCTGTCACGCAAAAGTTTTACAAGTTAAAGTGACTACTGATTATACACGAAATATTTTTTGTGTTTTTTTCCCCATTAATATGTTTAACTTCTATTTATACCTACGTTATTTTCTTAATTGTTGAACGAAATGATGAACAATATTTTTATTTGAGCGTGTGATAAAAAAATTGGAATTGATCGATAAGGTAACTGTAAAATTTTGAGTTTTCATAAGCTTGTATAGTTTTTCCAAAAATGTGAAAATCTATGTAGATTAATGGCTCGTCCGGCTTGACCGATTATGCGCGAAAACCTAATCAGATTTCCGGTATTATAAATAACACCTTCATGCTAAGTTTGATAAAAATCAGGCTGATGGATTTTTAGATATCATCTCCACATACAATGTGACGACGGGCCAGTTTCCAAATAACCTTCTTTGTTTTAATAATGTACTAATTTGAATTCGTCGTAAAAAAAAAGATGAAAAAAAGGCGTTACACATTTGTTGTGTAGATATTAAAATGTATATTTAAAAAAAAACTTATTTAGAAACCTACCCGAAGCTCGATGTTGGTGAGTGGGTCGCATGAAGGTAGTCTGAAGAAAGACCTAGTGAAATATCCTTAAGTCGTAGGTCTTAAGGAAAGTAAAACACACAAACTTGTAGAAGAGAGACTAGAGAATGTATTCTGACGAATATCAAGTAACATACAACAAGACAAACAATAAATATTCAAATTAACGAAGGAACAAACAAGTGTGGGTTATTCTCAGAAATAAAAATACGCAGAAGTTGATCAAAATTTAGTGATATTTAGTTCAATCTTAACTGCCTAAAGTAAATTATCAAGCATACATTCAACCTTTTAAAAAAGAATTTAGAGTAAAGTTACGCAGGACTCGTCGACTGTAAAGCCGGTCAGTTCACAAACGGTACCTGAATTTTTATTTAAGAACGCATAAGAATTAAATCGTAAATCAAAGAACGTCACGAACATGTATAACACATATGTTGGTATACGTCGAGGACAGCTTTTTCAGAAAAAACATTTAGCATCACCACCTAGGTCCGGGTTAAAAATTGAATTGTGATAGGATAGCGCGCTTCCTTCTCGTAGTGACCTCAAGTAGTTATTAATTTTTAGAAATATCGGACGTACATCCCTCAATACTTAAAGAATTGTTGCACCTGGTGAGCGAGGCGTCCAGTAATAACGACGATTAGTAATTAGATTCTTCCGAATTGGCAAGATGGCAGTATAGCCACATGCGAGTTTTCAAATAAAAGTCAAACTTGCAGCGTTCATCAAGCGCACGGAATTAATGAGTCATTTAGGATTGGTTTGCAACCTTACGTACACATCTAATAATGAAATAGATATTATAGTTAATTAATTAGAAGAAACAATTGAGTTTCTTAAAAGAGCTCGAAAGTTCAATCATTCCAGTAGAAATCTCTTTCCCTTCTTCCCCAAGCTAACCAAAAGTAAGCTTGGTTTCCTATTGTCAGGAGAAAATTGCATCATAGTATGCGAATAATCCGCCGCTTTATTCGAGAGGAGCGGCCTAATAAAATTTTGTTTAAATTTTTGGTTTTAAAGAAATTCACGAATTTGGGAATGTTCAGGATTTATTCATTACCTAACTAAGAGGTATTATTTTCTCTGCAGTTGTGGGATATTTCTAAAAATTTGATTCATTTCGTTTTTTTTAAGACTGATTATTAAAGTTTCTAAGTATGTCCTGGACGAAATAGGAGTTAATTTTTTTGTTAATAAAAGTTTTACCAGTTTGTATAAAATATGTTGTAAAGCAAAGTGAATTCTGTAACTTTTCAATACAAAAATAAGAATTAAATTGTAAAAAGAAAACTTTACAAGAAATCAAAGATATTAAAAAAATAAATAAAATCTGTGAGGTTTACATGTTAACTAAATTACTTTTCGAGACAATATTTTTAAATACAATAAATATACAGGGTTTCTCACGGCAGGCGTTCGTTAGAAGTTTTTGTGGTTAGAAACCACTTGTAATTCTGAAATTTTATACTTAAGGGTTATTCAAAATTTACTTTCATTTCAAAATATTTTCAAGGTCATACCGCTTCCGGTTATACCGGAACTCGCCAATTTCTTTTTTTCCACATAACTAATTGTCTTAATCAAAACATTATTTTTATTGGCACTTTCTTAGGGCACTTTTTTGCGTAGAATTTAAATATTTTTTTAGATTTTGTTTTTCACTTTTCGTTTTTGAGTTTTGAGTTTTCTTATTGAACGTCAAGTAGGCTTTGGAATAGTTCTATGCGGTTTTTTCCTCTTTCCAATGATATGAGATATGGAATATTTATTTTGAAAAATAAACTGTAAAACTAAAAAAACGTTTTGAATTTAATTTAAATTAATAAGTGGGCTATGAAAAACAAATACATTTGTTAATAACAAAATGTTTGATAAACTACAAAAATTAAGAACTAATTAAATTAATCACCAACTATTTACCAAAAATTTTCAAATACTTGACTATTATCATTTAAACATAGCCGTGATCTCCGTATTGTTGACATAACGGCATTGCGTAACTTACGACGTGAAATACTGCGAAATGATGCAAGAACTGCTTCACGAAGGTCTGCAACATTTTCATATGTTTCAGTGTAAACTTCATTTTTAACATAACCCCAAAGAAAAAAGTCTTAAGGAGTTAGGTCCGGAGATCTTGCTGGCCATAAGACATAACCACGATCACAAATCCACAAATTAGAAAATTAATTGTTAAGATATTCGGTGACTATGTTAGAATTACGCGGTGGAGCGCCGTCTTGTTGAAACCAAATACCTACAGATTCGATCAACGGTAAGTCATCAATTCTATTTTCCAGAGCTGTTTGTAATAAATTGAAATACTTTGCACTGTTTAATGTATAGGTCCAATAATTCTGGTATTTAAAATGCCACACCACACGTTAAAACCAAATCTAACTTGAAAACGGTTTTGTCTAACAGCGTGAGGGTTTTCAGTTTCTCAAATATGGCAATTGTGCCTGTTAAACATACCGTTGTTTGTAAACCTGCTTTCATCGGTCTATAAAACCTTAGCTGGAAAATTTGCATTATTTTCGCACTGGTTGATATACCACTGACAAAATTGCATTCTTCTATCATAATCAGCAACTCTAAGTCCTTGTAAAATGCTATACTTATAAGGATGATATTTATGACGTCTTAAAATTCTTTGTGCAGTCGCTTTTGAAATGCCTGTATTCCGTTCTATTTCTCTTAGGGACGTAGAAGGATTTTCAGTCACACATTGCAAAACGTTTAATTGTACTTCTTCGTCAACTAATTTTGAGTTTCTAGTAGGTTTAGAAAGAGTTCTTGTGACAAACAATGTAGCAACTCAACATGTCAAATTTTTAATTATTGCTATATGAATTCATAATTTTAAAGATACTTATCACGAAACATAAACACACTCTAGTTTAATAAATAATTTTGCTGACAGTTATGAGTTAACTTGATACTGTCGGTTACCATGAATTGATAAACAATTTATTACTTGCTGCCAATTAATTCAAATTGCGTTAAATACGTTTTTTTAATTTTTCTAGCTTATTTTTCAAAATAAATATGACATATCTTATATCATTGGAAAGAGAAAAAAAAACCGCATAGAACTGTTGCAAAGCTTACTTGACGTTCCATAAGAAAAACTTTATTTAATAGTTCTAACTCAAAAACGGAAAATGAAAAACAAAATCTAAAAAAAAAATATTTAAATTCTACCCAAAGAAGTGCCCTAAGAAAGTGCCAACAAAAAGAATGGGTTGATTAAAACATAAGAGTTATGTGGAAAAAAGAAAATGGCGTTTTTTTGTATTTTTGCCATAACTCCTGAACTAAATAGAATTTTGTAAATTTCAAAACAGCATTAAACTTCTCTAATACCGAAGAATAATTCATCTAATTTAACCAAAACTGTATAATAAGCGAGATCCCCATGTATATAATGCTATTTGAGACACCCGGTATATTGTTATGTGAAAAACATTTTTGACAAACTATAAATATTATGTTATACAGCTTAGGGTGTGTTTTTTTTCTCTTTTAAGTTTAAGAAACCATTTTCTCGTTAATGGTAGTTTTCCTAGTTTGCGGAAATTGTCCTGAAAAGGCGGAAAATAATCGTGCAAACGGAAAAAACCACATAGGGTTGTAGGGGATCTTTGCTGAATATAAATCTGAGCTGTTGGAATTAAAACTTAGAATTGTTTAGATGGCATAAATGTTAAAATCATTAAAATAATAACTACCTGTAGAATTACTCACATTTATCAATTATGTATTAAAATGGAAATATGGCCAGACAAGGCATCTGTTATGCCGGTCTATGAGGAAGGGAAATTTTCCTATCTCTCTAATATCTAATTTTGCAAAAAAATCAAAAAAATAGTCTACGATAGACTCTATTACTTCTTAGCGAAATCTAAAATTTTATCTAATAAACAATATGGTTCTTTGAGAAACAAAGGTACAAATAATGCACTAACAGTATTTACAAACTACATATACAAAAAATTAAATGATTACATTTCTGTTATGACTTCTTTCTTGGATTTGGCAATAGAGTTTGACACTGTGAACCACGCCATATTGTTATCTAAACTATATAGATGTAGAATTAGGGTGTCTCCCTTAAACTTAATTGAGGATTATCTAGCCAATCGTAAACAAGTAGTTAATCATGTTCTAAGTAAATTCAAAATAATAACGATTGGAGTCCCGCAAGGCACAATACTTGGCTCCTTACTATTTATTATCTACATAAATGATCTATATCACTAATCCCCGATAAATCAATAATAAACTGTGCTGACGATACATCAATTATCACCACTGGGAAAGACGCAGAAATCATCATGAATAATTCTCTTAAAGTAGACCACAACTGGTTTTGTGTTAATCAACAATCTTTAAACATCGGGAAAACTGTATATGATTATATATTGCTTTTACTATCAACGTATGTAACATTCCTAAAGATATTAACATTCACATAAATCATGTTCAAGAATTTAGAGTTGATTCCCCAAAATACCTAGGTTTGACAATTGACAATTTCATCTGAGGTATATTGTTAAGAAAATAAGATACTTATTATTTGTTTTAACAAAATTGTCTAAATTACTGAGTAAGTGTGAATCCTCCGGATTTTAAATTACATCCTGTTCCATAGTGTGGCATCGTACGGGATAATCTCTTGGGGAGGGGCCTAATACAATCAATTAGAATAATTAAAATAATATATAAACACAGCAAAGTTTTGGCTAATTTATCCTTTGATCTTAAATGCACATTTGTGCTACAATCTATTAACGCTTTTCACGATTAACTACAGTATTGCCAGAAAAAAATTGTTAAACCCATGATTTATAGAACCAATAATTTTAAGAGTAGCTACATTAAATCTTTAAAAATTTTTAATTTACTGCCATTTGATCTAAAATATCTTCCAAAAATAAAATTAAAAAAATGGATAGTACTTAACAATAATAAAGTAGACAAAATGCGTTCGAAAAGTATTGTTGCATAAAAAAATATTTCTTATGTAAAAACAACTAGGTACTTATTTTTTTTTTACAGACTACCTCTAATTAATTTTCTTTCCATAGTTTTAAGATCGCCAGAGCGCAACTGCTTGCCTCTAGAGGAGATAAATTTTCCATATGTATAATACTTTGTAAATATTTTTTAGCTTGTTTAATAATAATAATAATAAACGCGTTGGAGCAGTTTTTGATCCATATCTCAAAAAGCATCGATCTGAGCAATTCGCGAGTTTCTGAAAAAACGTATTTTTAAGGCATATCTCGAAAAATATGGATTTTTCGACTTTGGTCAGAAAGACTAAAATTATAGCGCAGACTTTCACGCAAAATATAATATAATTTTTTTTTGTTTAAACTAGCAACCGTTGCACAGTTTTTCTTAATACACACTTTGAACGCCATAACGCCGATGCCTGATAATATGTTTTGCATAAATTTTTTTTGGTTTCACCTGTTAGCTTATTTTCGCATGAATGTCACAATGAAATATTCTAATGAAATATTGCAAATTAAATCATAGGGATTGGCGCGAAATTGTAGGGTGGAGCATTGAATGCACCACTATTTTAAAGGGGTTAAATCGCTGACACCGTAATGTTCCACATTTTATCTTTGATCTATCAATAATTATTTTATGTAGAGAAACTTACAACCAAATTCTCGGGCAAAAAAATTTTAAACCGTAAATGTTTTTTTTTTAATAAAAATTCAATTGCTTGGGTCGAATGGTGAGAGCCAATTTGTCGAAGTCAAATCACCGTGATGGAATGGTTATATTTCGGAATATACATTTTTTTACGAGAGTCATTGTAAATAATTTTTAAAATGACGTTCGGATCCATTTCTGTATTGGTTATTTAAATATACTATATATATATAAAATAATAATTTTTTCAATTACCAATACTTTAATTAATTAATTAATATAATAATATATTGACTATAGTTTCGACTTTATAAACGTTAAAGCTATCGTCAGATGAAACTATTTAAAAAATATGACGTTAATATGACATTTAATTATTAATAATCTAATTAACATTCAACTGTTAGCAATTAAAATTATCATGCTCAACATGTTATTGAGAATGGACATGTACATGAAAATCAAACGTTAATACATTCTTTCCAAATTATTAGTTATAATAAACAGATTTTGGATATTTTAAAAATTATTTACATTAAAACCACTAATCCTAAAATTATTCTTAATGATCAAACCAAATTTGAAGATCTGATTTTTCAATATAATGATAATTTTAATTGCTAACAGTTGAACCAAATTCAGAAATTTTACAACAATTTCTAGTTAAGATATTTCATGTTAATTAGATTATTAATAATTAAATGTCATATAAACTAGTGGTGGCAAAAACCGTTGAAAAAAAAAACCGGTAAACCGGTTTTACAAAAGACGATTTACCAATAAACCGGTTCAACAAACAGGGGATTTTAAACCGGTTCAACAAACCGCGGTTTATAAACCGGTTTACCAAACCGCGGTTTTTACACCGATTTACGAAACCGCGGTTTTTAAACCGGTTTACCAAACCGCGGTTTCTAAACCGGTTTACCAAACCGTGGTTTTTAAACCGGTTTATTAAACCGTGGTTTCTAAGCCTACAACCTTTGTTTAAAAGTTTAAACACTTTTTGACACGATCCTTAAACACTGCGCAGCAGTGTCGCATTACTGATTAGTTTCGTATGTCGGAACATATATTTTGATAGGGGACGAGATTTGTTCAACATTTTAAACTACTATAATATGAAGCCTACTTGCGTGTTATTTTTAAATTTATTATATCGAATGCCTATGATCAAATGTATTTCCATTAAAGTAAATTTTTCTAAAGTAGTCTAAGAAAGAAGTAATTTTAATTTACATATAAAATTTGAATGTATTTATCACGTTCAAGTACCGGAAAGATTACCTATATTATTCTTTTTTAAACGGCTTACGTCTTAAAATGTATTGTAGTAATTTTCCCATTTATTGTTAATAATGAATTACACTTGCATACCAGCATTTGTAAATGTAAAGTATTCTCTAAATAATATTTAATATTTATTAAATGATTCTATTTGTTTACAATAAACAACATCGAAAAACTATAACTACTACAGTAAAATCCGTTTAATGCTATCGGTCGCTTATTGTTATCCAACCGATGGTTTGAATTAGTTTACATGCAAAAATTACCGGATAATGTGATCAAAAAATCGGGTATTGTTATCACTATCGAGGAATTTCAAGCACAATAAAATCCATTTCTAAGTAAATTTATGGTTAAATGACAAGTTTCTTTAGAAAACACGTTGCTTATTTTAATCCCTACACAAAGACTAATGCGGACTAACGGTTTATTTTTCACTTTCAAAAAATATCAAACAGATTGATCTCTAACTTTTTTAAATAAATTTGTGAACATTTACGTTTTTATTTTCTTTTTAAACCACGTTATTTTCTTTTCAGAGGGTGTGGGTGTTTTTGTAAATGTGCACTTAGTTTTGTGCATTCAAATTTATGTTTAGTTTATTTTTGTTGTTCGTATAATGTCGACAAAAAAAGAATTGATCTCTCGTTAAAAGAGAAAGCGGAAATTATAAAAAAATACGATAAACTTAAAAATGGCTAAGCTATCATCATCAGCTAAATGACACTGGACGCTATTTCGAACGTAGTGGAATAAATCCGCTAATCTGAAAACGGAATTCTTACATTTTACGGCTCATATCTAATCTAATTACATGCTCTGGTCATGGAAAGAAATAAAAGAACCAGTGGTTTATGCAAATGCAAATTTTTAAAGTAATTATTCTAAGTATTGTGATATTTGCGTAATGAACCAAATTGACCAATTAGTGGTAAAATTACAACAATTTAAAGTTAATAAATAAAAAAAGATTTTTAAAATTTCTTTAGTTTCAAGTGTTTCAACTTTTAAACAACGTTTGCGAAAAAATTAAATGTTTTATACGGTGTAAAAGCACTTTTGTCCGTGCTATTGCAATTGCCGGCACTATACGTTCGGCAGTCAAATAGCAGTCCCACCACATGTTACGTTTTTACACCTTATAAAACAATAATTATACTATTTTCAAAACTGATCACAAATGTTGTTATTTCCATGACATAATGTCAAAATGACTGCTTTGTTTACTGAACGTAAAAGTAACTAACCAATAACTTTATAGCATTAAAATTGTCGACATTGATCGTATTAATTAAAAATGAATTTATATTTGGATTCTCAAGCTGCAGTTTTCGAAAAACTTTGATAAACGTCGCGAAATTCTTTGCATTCTCGAATGTCTTTTAGCTCGCGCTGCGTAGCGTTTCACTATCTTGAATCAAAAACAACGATTTTGATTATAAGTCTGTGTTAAAATTTTTACATTGACAACTCTTATTTTGTTATCATTTTTGGGAACATAATACAACCACATTCTTAAGAGTATTTAAAGTCCCTTTGTTAGAGATTCTAAATAGGTTTAACCAGTTTTTAGTTTTTGCATGAATAGATTTAAATCCCCTAAATTATTTACAATACCTTTCTAGTTTCTACGGAAATGAGTCACTTGTTATTTGTTACTGCAATTAGTTTAAGCTTTGAGGTTTATAATGTTTTATTATTTTATAGTTTATACTTTATAATTTGCAGCAATTCTGGGTGGCAATTCCGTCGAAAGACAGCGACTTTTACGCAACAAACAAAATTTAGAATAAAGTGGAGTTGAGTGGTATCTACTATCTATACATTTTTCGACTACACTTTCTAGGAAACTACAAAAAATAAAAGAGTTTAAAAATAAAGGGCATACTCATGCACACTCAATAAATCAAAAACTGAGGCAGCACGGCATTTTCCAAATAATATATACTTTTTGTGTAGCAGGCATTAGGTTGTCGTTCGCAGATTAATAAAGAGCATGCAGTAGCTTGTATTACCAATTACCATGTCTCAGTATTTTATTTATTAAGTCTACTAGTACCTCAGTAGTATTAGAAGTAAAACCTACTAAATTCTTTGCAGTTTTTATGAAAAGGAATAGAATATTATTAATACTAAACAAACTACAGAAACAGTGACACACTTACACAAGTCACAAAAAAATAACTTAGTAAGTACCTACTTACTACTTAGCATGAATTTTTTCTAATCAAGCGAAAAAATAGAGAACAACCATATTTCACAATTTCAACACGGTTCAATAAACTGGTCTTTTTAAACCGCTTTAACAAACCACGTAATTTAATTGGTTCAACAAACCGATTTATACAACGGTTTCAAAACGGAATTTTTAAATCGGTTCAACAAATCGATTTTTAAACCGGTTCAACAAACCGATTTTTAAACCGATTTTAAACCGGTTCAACAAACCGATTTTAAACCGGTTCAACAAACCGATTAATCGGTAAACCGGTTTACGGTTTATGTATGAACTGCGGTTAACCGTAAACCGATTTACCGGTTAATCGGTAAACCGGATTTCATTGCCACCACTAATATAAACGTCATATTTTTTAAATAGTTTCATCTGACGATGACTTTAACGTTTATAAAGTCGAAACTATAGTCAATATATTATTATATTAATGGATTAATTGAAGTATTGGTAATTGCAAAAGTTATATATACACAGTGTGTCTACTTAAGTTGGACTCACATGGGAAACTTTTATTATTAGTTTTAGGAAAAAAATTATTCTTTATAAAAGTTCTGCATTATCTAAAACCTAAAATGCAATCATTAGATATTTCTTATTTTAAGCCGTATACGAAGTTTGTCAAAAAATATTAATCTTACTCAGAGTAAAGTACCTTTTTTTTTACAATACAGAAAAATTTTATAAAGTAAAGTTATTTAAAATTAAAAGTTATATTCAATTATGCAATTACAGCTATTTAGCGTGAAAATTAAGTCAGTATTGTAATTTAAGATTACAAATACTTTTAATGTAAAACGTAAATAATCACCAAATCTTAATTTTCATGTTAAATAGCTGTAATTTCATACACGAATATAACTTTTAATTTTAAACAACTTTACTTCATAAAATTTTCTGTATTGTAAAAAATAAAGGTACTTTACTCTAGAGTAAGATTAATATTTTTTAACAAACCTCGTATACGGTTTAAAATAAAAAATATCTGATGATTGCATTTTAGGTTATAGATAATAACTAATAATAAAAAGTTTTCCATATGAGTCCAACTTAAGTAGACACACTGTATATACATATATACATAGTAAATAAATTATGTAAAATTAAACAAACGTTTAAGGAAGTCCTTGTATTCATAAATAAAAATTTCTATTCGAAATATGTACATACTACTATGTGGATTACGATTTTTAAAAATATTATTTCCTATATTTAACTAAACAATTGAAAAAATATCTTTTGTGTTTTGTGTGAAGTTAGCGTATACCGAGGTTTTTCAGTTTAGCAAGTTCCTTCCCCCCCTTTTATACAGCTCGCCTGCTTACAACTGTTATGTAGCCCATCTACGGTATTTCCTTTAACTTGAATCAAAAGGGGCTAGAATATAAAAATTAATGAAAATTATAATTAATTAATTATTTTATTTCAAAACCATTTAGAAGATTTCATATTAAATCAGTTTAAATTCTTGACTCGCTACTGTTATTGTTATTAACTACGAAAATTGAAAATTGGTGTTTCTCTAGCTTCTGCCTCGAGGTTAATTACACAGTGTGTTATACGGTAGTGCAAAATTGTTGATTGCATTCACCTTAATCATAATAAACAAGATAAATAGATAACAAAACTGTACCGCGTAGATTAATATTGACTACGCCCTTCAATCACTTTAGACATAATCTTAATGCGAAAATTTCACATAGTTTTATCGGAAAATTTGGATCGCGACTAATTTTGAAATGTGTTCGCTGTTAGAATTTAGCAAACGTATTATTTTCCGGCAACATCTTGCATATTATATTAGAGAGTGGAGTCCTGTAAAATCTTCCACGGTCATACATTTTTAATAAGACAGTCTCGAAACTTGGAAACTCGTTACTTTTAAGTTTTCCATAGACGCATCTTGCGGTGAAAAATAAGAAAACTAGTACACCGATACTGAAATGTAAAATCTTTACTCTCTTCATATATTCATTTAAAATGCATTAGGATATTAATAACGTAAAGCGGAATAGAACAAAGCGTTTAACTTTTACTGCAAGATTTTAGACATTAAAGGAAAATTTAATAGGTAATAAAGTTTTTACGGCACCAACTTTGTTGTAATCAATTTTATTGTAAAATAACTTTTCTTTTAATTGAATTTTTCGAAGGTTTTCTTTTTATCTCACTACATTGGATGATTGTTTCGGAAAAGCGCACTTTTTCGAGCAAAACCGAAAAAGGTTGTCACAATTAAATAAATATTAAATTTCTCGTAGAAAAAACAATGAATTTTAGAAATTTTTTGGGTTAATTTTGTTAATCGGATAAAATATTTATAATTCTAGCAGATTGTACGCGTAATGAATAAATTAAAGTCACGAAAATAAATTATTCGACATTTAAATAAATTAGATAATTTAGGAAATGACGTTGCATGCACGATGTGAACGTGATGTAACAGTGAAAAAGTTGCATGCATAATGAGTAAACGATGCATTGTTGAACCATCAAAAATATGTGGAAAAGGTGTGGTGAAGAAAATTCCAAGTAGATTATATTGGACGACGTCCAAGTCAGTTTCCCTCTGTAGTTAAGCGGAAAATTATCAGATGATTTTTCGAATAAAATGGTGGCGAATGTTCGCCTTTTTGCACTCAATTACACTATTAACGAAAATACGTCACCTCGTCGCCTCGACGTACGTCCACTTGATGACCGTTTATAACCGAAAGCGTCTAACAAAAGTAACAGACCCCCGTGACGTCAGAACCACCAGATAAGCTAATGATTAATGGTGGTTATGTTACTTTTACGGGATTACATTTTTTAGATCCTTAACTTTTCGACCCTTAAGTTTTTGCAAAGTTCTGTTTGAGACATCTATGAGATTAATTTATAATCTTAATATACTTTTTTCTTCTTTATTAGTAAAACGTTATTTTTTCGTGTGTATAGTGTGGGGTAATTGTAAAGACCGCTCGTTGTTTTAACGACATCGTTAGGCGAGTACGTAATAAAAGCAAAATCTTGTTGTCCTATTGGTCAATTTTCACCAAAACCGAACAACGTAATAGTATGTTGCGGCAAGCTTATGTGTGAAAGGAAATCTTACTGCTTTTTCAAATCCGTACACCAATTGGTTTTAATTGCGTAGGTAATTGGACCGAGGATTTTGGGGTCTGTAGGGATTTTATTTAAATCCCGCTTGATAAAATTAATGCGTCCTGTATATTGAATAAAGATTAAGCGATTATCACGTCAGCGCGAATTGATACGACGTACCTATAGCGTTCATAGATTATACAAACAATTTGTTGGCCAATTTTGTTTATAATTGGGTACTACTGATTTTTAGACCTTTCTTCGTTTGCATAAAAATGTCTTTAAATCGTAAATTAAAGTTAAAAGGACAAATTCATTATTCTATTCAGTATTCATAATTCAAATTGTGTACACTTACATTTTTCCAAAAATATGTATTTTATTCAGTAAAATTACACACACACACAAATTATTTTGGTGATATTAGTGAAGTTTTATTTATATTTTATTCCTGCAGGTACAAAATTAGGGCGCCAAATTATCAGAACGAAGAGTAAATAATTAAATTATATTTTAATAATATTGTCAGTTTTCAATATATTTTTTATTTATTTACTGACTAGGTATGCGAATTCAACAAAAATATGAGACTTATTAATTGTATTTTATGTAATGCTCTGTTTGATTGTTTAAGATGAAAGATTCCGTATCCCTTTGGTTCAATTTTGCCGAGGGGGAAATCATCCCAGAAATTTTGTACACTAAAATTCCAAAACAGCCAATAATTCCATAAAATTCCATTAAAGACGAAAAATGAATGAATTCTACGATTTCTTTTAAAGCTAAAAATGAATGCTTTGTGTTTTTATATCTCTTATTATTTTTCAATTGGATTAGACCCAATGATCAAATTATTTATTTTATATTCTATACATAAAACATAGATTTGATATAGGCATTGCAGAAATAAGACAAAACAATCAAGAAAATATACTTTATTTATAAACTTAAAAACTGAACACTAACAAATAAGTGCATAAAGTATTGCCCAAATTGATGACAATATAAAACTTTTAAAACTTAAGTGAAGATAAGTATTTTAAATAAAACAAAAACATAACTCTTAGCATTTATATAAGTAAAAAAAAACCATTAACACTGTTTAGGTGACTTCTCTCTTGATACTAAATGGATGAGCTCCTATCAGGTCCAAGGGCTATAAAATATAAACCGTTTAAGGATCGTTTGAATATCTTCTCGTTTTGGCCAGTGAAATTCATTCAAATTTTTCTTTAAAAATTTTACTTTATCAAGACAAGTTCAATAAAATAATTTTCATCATAGAAGACTGCGTAATATATTTCATTTAATGCAGAAGTCCTTCTTCACTTTCGCTTTGATTCTCTTCACCACTGAGCTGGCCATTAGTAAAACAATCGTCACTTGAATCGTCATTAAGTAGTTCATCATCACAGTCACTATAATCATCTGTCGTTGTACTCTCTAAACCTTCAATTTTTTTTCTTTTATTTCTAGTCCTACTTGTAGTTTTCTCTCGAATTTTCTATCGGTACTCATTCTTCCCTTGCCTTTTTCTATAAGCTAGCACCACGAGAATTTTTATTTATTTTCTGTGCAGTAGTAGCTAAGAAAGCTTTGAATTTGTATAACCATTAATAATTGGCATTACAAATCTCATTGCTTTGTTTGTTCTTTGGTCATATTCAATTTTAGAAATAATTCTGGTGCCATCTTCTAAAATCATAATTTTTTTTGTCTGAACCTTTGTAAAGTTGAAAGGGAAGGTAGTATGTTTTTTAGGTTTAACTGCAATGTCCCATAAAGTCGTTTTCCTTCCAAGTAAAATAGATATAGACAGAATTCCTTGAAATCTTCATAAAATGTAGAACAGCTATCTCGCAAAGAATTTGAAGAAGTCTGCTTGAACTATGAGTTTGTGATTCCAAATTGATATCCGAGCTCGGACACACATTTTAAAACTTATTTCTAACCTCCGTAAGTAACTCTGGATTTCTTTCCATAATCTCATTAATATTTTCAATAATGGGCAAAAAATTAATAATCAGTTTCTGACTTAAATTCTGTTTCTCCATCAGTCTTTGTCTTCCTCCCTCTCGACTATATTTCAGTATTGACCCACTTAGTCTTCATTTCGGTCTTCATTGTAATTAAAATTTGTCCTTCAGTTTCTGCCGAAGTTTCGATAACTTTTTCGACATCTAATAACATGTAACTGCTTTACATACCTGTCGGCAAAAGTTGTTTACATTTACGTACGTGAACGCTTTCACGAGTCGACACTAGATGTCGAAAAAGTTATCGATTAAATATTATGATCCCTCCAGTAGGGCATATAGTCGACAGCACGCGTTTGTACAATAGTGAACTTACACTCGAGTTCTCTCACTCCCGATGAGTCCGAAAAAGACGAAACAGCTGTCGGGTGATTCTCAGTGTTTGTTTGCTATTGTACAACCACTTGCGTACTTTACTGCAGGCAATTCGAAATTTTTATACTTGCCAACTGTTAGGTTGGTTATAATTATTGAAGGATCTACTATGTAACTGCTTTACATACCTATCGGCAAAAAGTTGCTTATATACATATATATATATATATATATATATATATATATATATATATACATATCAACATACATTTAGCAATTAATAAAAATATTACAGAGTATTCTTAAGTTTGAAAATCGTCTAAAACAAAGACTATTAAACACGTGTAATAAATATTAAAAATTACAACGTTTCGCCACGCTAACACGCAGCTTTTTCAAGTAATTAATAAATAAGAATCTTAGTTTCTATGCGATTTTGACCTTGAACGTGTCGCTGGACCAGAGTAACCAATAGCATTACGTATCGGTATCATGGTAATGTTGTTTTGCATATTTTGTTGTACTATTTGTTGGATATTTGGAGATCTTCTATCCTGAGGTAAAGTTAATAACGGTTTCCAAGTGTTAGGTAAACCTTTTCCATCATCTCGTTTATTAATGCAACTAGGACGTCTTTCTATCTCGATTTGTTCTCTAATGAGGCGGTTACATAAATATTTTTCTCTTCCTAGCATTCTTGTATTTTCAAAATCGATTTTATGTCCTGTTTGGTGATGATGTTCAGCTAGAGAATAAGTTAAACATCCTTTTCGGACTGCTAGTTTGTGTTCTTCTCTTCTCGCAGAAATACGTCGATTGGTTTGTCCAACGTAAGAGATGTTACATCCTCCGCAAGGAATTTCGTAAATGCCTTGATCTTCTAAAGGAATAATATCTTTAGGGGAACGGAGGAAAGACTTAACTTTATTAACAGGTACAGAAACTACTCGTATGTTGTGTTTCTGTAGAATGTTACTTATCTTCTCTGTAGTACCTTTGAAGTACGGGATTGATACAGTAAACGTACTCTTATCGTTAACTTCGTCGTCACTTCTTTGTTTCATCCTTTTGCTTTCATAACATGATGACGTGAAAAACCATTTTGTTTAAAAGCTTGATTCAGAAGATTCATTTCTTCGTGTATATGCTCGCTGTCTGTTAGTCTAGCAGATCTAATTAATAAGGTTTTTAAAACAGAATTTAAATGTTGTGGATGATGATGTGAATTAGCATGTAGGTATCTATTGGTATGAGTTTGTTTTCTATACACTGTATGTCCTAAACTTCCGTCTGGTTTCCTAATTAGTAACACGTCAAGAAAAGGTAGTTTTCCGTTAACTTCTACTTCGGTAGTAAATTTAATTTGTGGATGAATATTATTTAAATAATTTAAAAAGCTAGTAATGCTTCATTACCATGTGGCCATATGGAGAAGATATCATCAACATATCGTAACCAAAGTTCTGGTTTGTTGGAAGATTCTTGAATTGCTTTGTTTCAAAGTTATCCATAAATAAATTAGCAATTGCAGGTGAGATAGGTGATCCCATTGGTGCTCCTTTAGTTTGTTTATATTTCTTAGAGTCGTATAAGAAGTATGTGTTGGTTAAACAATGTTTAGTTAAACGATCAACATCAGGTGTTAACATATGTTTGTTTGCTAGAATATTAAGAGTTTCTTCTATTGGAACTATAGTAAACAAGGACTCAACGTCAAAGCTGACCATGATATCTGTAGGTTTTAATTTACGACCTCTAATAATATCTATAAAATGTGTTGAATTTTAATATAAGAACTTGAGGATTCAACAAAAGGTTGTAATATTTTAGCAACATATCCAGCTAACTTTTGTGTTGGTGAATCTATACTACTAACAATAGGTCTAAGTGGTACTCCATTTTTATGAATTTTAGGTAATCCATAAAATTTTGGACATTTAGAAGACTTTTCTCTTGGTATTATTGGTATTAAAACAATTTAAAAAAAAGTATTAGCTGTTTTGTTTTCAAACAATCTGCGTCACTGAAAAACTAAATTACAACAGCTGTAAAAACCAAAATCAATTTACTTTTAATTATGTTTTTATCATAATAATCTTTGTCTGTGGGGTATTTTTGTTTTATTAACTTTTTCAGTATTTAGTCTTCAACGGCGGAACCAAAACCTTCACTTGTCAGTTGCAAAGAAACTTCACAAGCTTTTAAATTTACTTTATCGATATGATCTTTTAAGCTTACTGAAAATTCTATTGTTTTTGAAATTTCCGAACAAGACGCTTCTTTTCCGTTAATATCCTATCTGATTTCGAGGATGTTGAAAAATAATAATCACTAATTTTCGGCAATTATGCTCTTACTTACTTACTTACCTGTTTGCTATGTAAACAACTATTCTAGTCTACAGATTTTTTTTGTTGGTAAAATAATAAATGTATAAAGCGGAGCTTCCGGCGCCTTTATTCTTTGGCGTCGAGTGCCTTTGCCACCCCTGCAACCCCGGTAGTTACGCCACTGCGTTCGAGGCGACGCCAATAACGGTTGAAATGCTAAAATGTTAGGTTAAGTCTAAAGTGCGGCGCCAGCATACAAATAAAATCATATTTCAAATAATTCCAAAAATTACAATTAAATTCCAATAATTCTAGTAATTCAAAATAATTCCAAAATTTTAAATAATTTCAAAAAATTCCACCTAATTTCAAACTTTGTTCTTAAATCATTTAATACAGACCAGATTTAAAACAGCTATATTTTGGCCAAAAATAAAGTTTATCGTAAAATTTTTTTTTATTGTAATCGTGAAGGTTGAAAGTAACAATTGATCGTTTTATATTGAAAAATATGCTTCCCAATTTGAGGAGTATAATGTTAAAACATGCTAAATTTTGGTGAACTTTAGAATTTTTTTTATCAAATTTTACAAGTCACAAAGAAAAAAAACAATCGGTCATTCCATAGATTCGGTCTATAGCAATTTGTAAAAAAATATTAGGTAAAAATCTTAAAAATTGTAGATGGTAGTCTTAATAAAAAAATACAGGTTTTAAGGCTGATTTTTTGTGGTACAATTCCTCTTATCAGCTAATTTTCTTTCGATTAACATTAAGGATGTAATTTTTAATTGTGTATCAAGATATTTTGTTGATGAATGAAGCTAGAGGGTTCATTAAGCCTAATTTTAATGCTTGTAGTAGTTTTACCAATATAAAATGTCACATGAACAAGTTACTTTGTAAATACCACTTTTCTCAAAATCTGGTGTTAATATTAAATGATGAGAAGATATTTTTTCAGATTTGATGCATTCAAACAACTGATTTTTTTTTTCAACTAAGACGTGCGTCCAAATGGATACCGAGACATTTAGCATAATCGTTTTTCCAAAGATGGCTTGCAGTATTTTTAACGACTCTTAAACATAATCCTCTCTTGACTATCAAGTAGTAGTACATATTGCGGTGATTGCAATTTGATATTTAACAAAATAAATTCAATTGATTTCGATATTGAACATGAGACTGTATTAAATTTTATTCTATAATTAACCTAATGCGTGGTTTGTAACTTTAAAATAAAATTCTAATACAACTTTATGAAGTTTTCGTTTAATGCACTAGCGTCATTTACATTTTCTGATGACTTAGTGGATGCAGCCTTCTACGACTTTGTACGATGACCTTTATGACCTGGATTTTATTGAATGTTCTTTGTTTGTTAATAACCTTGACGCTTTCTTTTTATACTCTGCATATTTATTTTCCAATAGTGCTTCATTTTTCGTGGCGCACTTGGTTTTATTTTCATTAAATCTGACTGCAATGCGCGGGCAAATGATATATAGCTGGCTTAATAAAACTTTTTATATAAAACTATAAAATCATCTTTTTAAAAGCCTAACAAAACAATTTTAACACATTTATTGTTTGATGCATCATCTTAATTACCGTTAACTGCTCAAAACTCTCTCTCCTCTCTACCCTTCACCCCTTAATTATCGATTTATCCTCATACTATACACTACAAAAGTTTATCCTAATACTATACACATAGAGACAAATTCATACATTGCAACGACCTTGCCATCACTGCAATATGTTTGAAGTATTTCTTTAACATAACTGCCTAAATATCAATAATTATTAAATTAAAATCGACGTTCAATAAATGAAGTTTAGTCATTATTAAACTACACAGATTTTCGAATTTTAAAAATATTTAGAAGAATGTTGATTTTAGACATTTCTGTTTCAAATAAATGTTGTTTATAATTTAATTATACACATCTTTTGTTTAAATTATTTTTTGATCCGATAAGTAATTACTGAGATATAACAATCACGTGACAATAATTGTTACAATTTTACAAAAAAAAGTTGAGGGAGAAAAGTTGTTGAAAATTCTATTGTCTATAGCTTTTGTTTGAACTATTTTTTTCTAAATTGCAATTTTATTTTCGATTTTCAAAGCGATGTGGGGTTCTGCGGTAAACGCTTGTTTTTTATTTTGGGACGTAGGTGCGTTTGTAAATCGTTGCCATTTGTTAGAGCCTCGGTAAGTTTTGTGCGGTTCTTAATTATCTTAATGGTGTTCCTTGAAGTGTTTTGAAGTACTTGAATCATTTTTATCTCTTCAAAATTTTAGTTGAACGCAACGTAGTTGTGATCGTGTTGAAGCATCTTATCGTTGTCGGGCGATGGAAACGACTGGTGTTGTTGATGTCGATCAGCTCACGTAGCGATGTTTACTAAATCTTAAGAACTTTGATCATCACATTAGGTCATTGATTAGTACAGTGTTCTGACGAGCGTGGGTTTGTTTATTGGAATGTTAGTTTTACTATACTTTATTATACATATTGGTAATCGGGTTTAGGAAGTTCCTTCTTGAAGTTGTTATCCGTGGTCATTAAAATCGGTTTTATTCGTCAAAGTAAGTTAGGAATTTTAGGTGTAATAAGTTAATAAAATCGGAACCGTGTACAAGTTGAGTACACAAGCTAAGTATTAATTTAACGAGGAATATGATAATTTGAACTAGCTGACCTAAGGGCTATAAGGAACACATCATTTTATGTTTTTTGCTTTATGAACGTGAAACAAGTATTCTTCGCTATACATAATAGTCACAATTCTGCAGATTAGCAATACTTTGGCTAGTAAATATCTTGACTACCGCTACTTCTCTCTCCGTTTTATACACTTTAACTTCTACCTTTACATTTTCTTAAGACATCGTAAATAAGTAATAACACGCCCCTTTGCATACTGATAATTCTCTTAATACTTAATACTCCACTGTGTATATTTGGTGTTAAGCACGACTTTGTCAATTTGCATGCATACTTGCTCCGGTTTCGAATGTCTACATTTAAATTTAATTAAACGTGTTACCTCTTAACATACCTGCATTTATGTTTAAGGTTTGTTTAAATTTTGTTAAAATTATTTATGTTTGCCAGAATTTTAATATTGATTAACCACTCCCTCTCCGACTGGTCAGGGTACGGGGTTTATCAACTCTGAATAATTTTGCTTTTAATAAGTGTCAACATTTTGGAAGTCTGACGATCATAATTATCTGATTTAAGTTAGTTTTAACACTCTGCCCTTATAGGTAATGTTATTTATAAATATTTTAATTAGAATTCCAAAGCGATAACTTTTTGTTAATATATCGATTGTTAAATTAAAATAAATCATACCATATTATAATTACCCAACATAAATTTTAAAATAAAAGATAAAAACGATAAAACATACGACAAGCATCAGATATTAGCCTGAAGCAGTAAGATGTGTTGCATTGCAAGCTGACGGTGCATGAAATGAACAGAGCTACATTCTTGTATGTTATAGTTTACTTTGGGATCGTCGAGTACAGAACCTTTGCACAGCTGAGTAGTTTGAAGCTAGGTTTCTTATTTATCAAGTTGATTGGGAAAAAGGGGGTTGTTTTATTTCGACCCGACAAAATTTATTAATGGAGATATTAAAATCTGTTTGCAGGTAGCGGAAATTCAAAATAGTTAATTTCGTGGCACACAGCACGCTCGGTAAAACTTTGATAAAAGCCAATGAGATAGGGCTTTTAATTCCACACGCATTAGCATTTGCATTTAAAGTAAAACTGGGGCTTTATTCCGATTTTTATTGCGCTAGTTTGCTTAATGCCCGGTATAATACACAATTTGAATATAAAATTTACATTCAAAACTTTTATTTCTTTGATACGAATAAACATATTAAAGATACGCCAATGGGGATTAGATAGTGAACCTTCAGCCCTTAAGGTGCCTCAAAGTTTATTATACTGAAAGGATTTCTTGTCACATGTCAAGTCGCGAAGTATACGTTAGAACGGAAGAATAATCTACTTACTTCTTCTTCAATCTATATTTTCTATGGATTGGAAATATAATTTCCCGTGTCACTTATAATTCATGAACTGTTTGTTGCTTTGACATACGGTTTTAGTAAGCATTGTTATTTTTCAAATATTTCTATTGGTCCGTGTGGTTTTACTCTGTACGCGTTGAATTTCATTAACCAACTTTTAGCGATAACTCAATGTAGAACATTCATTAAAGCAAGGTTCTACCACTGCCACCTATCGTGTTTTTGCCAACCTCGTTGCCGTTACCATGTTCTTATTCATACATCTCTCGCTAACGAATATATTTCTCCTGTATGCAGTGTTTTGAAATGTAATGAATATTCATTGTACCGCTAGCAGCGGTTGGTCTAAGGCTATACCATATAATTACACCGACGCCACCCCTATATATCATAAGTTGAATTTGAAAGGTGCCCGGGTACACGATTCGCATTTAAACTAGATGTATTACATTTAATTAGTTCTATCAATTTGATTTCGTATTCTGTATTGATAACGGCAACGACTAATGAATTGCTTGCCGCACGAAGCTTTCTAATAAACCCCTTCATTAGGTGCGTTTAGAATTTTGTTTTTAACAAACACGTGATAAAACTTATAAATAATGCCTTAGACGGTTTGTACATTAACGACATATTGAAATCAACTTGAACAAAAAGTAAGGGTTTCCGCTGCCGCCTTGCATGTCGAAATGACAGACCCCGAAATACTATACGGTTCATCGGGCGTACAAAAAAGTTACAGGCCACAGTTCACGGAACTTCGAGGCTAAAGGGTAGATAAAACATAATGTGTCACTACATCGAAATCCAAAACAAATCGATACCACTTCAATTTGGTTGTGTTTTTTTACAATTTCCGCGTCGAGTTGTGGACCTAAAACACGTATACGGTTTTTGTTTGTAATTACACCGTTCGAAAGGATTCGCTAAATGATAAACACCATCTTTGATTTAATTCCAAATACTGACGATGAATACTTTTTTTTAAACTTGAAAGGATTGTTATCAAGTTTACAAGAAACTGGAAACGTTACCTAAGTACGATTAAATATAAAATGTATTCAAGAATAAGTGTATATTTTATAATAAAAATATAAAACAAAGATGCGCGTGTAACAAAATTAGTAAATGCGTACAACAAAATTATTACTTAATAATTGGTTTAATAAAATAAAGAAATGCTATACTGATCAAAATTGGTGTTGATTTCTCAAAAAATCAGAATGTATTATCTTTTTACACATAAAAAAGTTATATTTTGCAGCTTTTTGGTTGTTATGCAAACGTAACTCAGTGGGCGGGGTGATACTAATCAGGTGATTGCTTATTTCTATTCATCAAACATCTTATCTAATTAAATGTTTTCTGCGATGATACAAATCAAAACGAAACAGTATGACTATGACAAAATCTTAACCATACAAGTCTTGCATTACTATCTTAATTTACATTATAAAATTCGAAGCTCTTTTTAATCTCGGTTTTGTTCACATAGTTACTTAAATAAGAACATAAACACCTGAAGGTCACGGCTGACGGTGAACCGAGGCTTGCGAGATGAACCGGAGGTTTTTGTGGCAGAACGGATGACGATGGAAACGAAGACGAGAAGTCGAATCAAAATATTTTTTTTTAAAAACGCCAAAGACGGGCACGTTGATACAAAGAATTCTACTCAGTAATAATTTATGTTTGTGGTACGGAAATTTTAAAACCGCAACATCGCGAAACTCGGTAAGGACTTCAAGTTCCCAGTAAACTTCGAAAGTTAAGTTTTTCGGTTGTATGAAGAAATATATATATCCGCGGGTTTGCAAAACGGGAAGAAACAGCCCTACCTAACTTCAAATTCGAAATTTATTTGTTTCCGGTACACATACTTGCGTTACACAAATCTGCCAGTGGTGAATATTGACTGCCTTAAAACGGTAATTATGATTCCTTATGCACGTACCGCTTACAAAACTTACTAGATGTTGAAATTTCGAACTATATCAAAAAAATTCAATGAAACAGCAAAAATTTATTTTATTTCAAGGTGAAGTCACTGACTTGAACGCAACTTGCAACTATGCAAGATAAGGAAATTGGACAACTATCACGTACAATATCAAACGAAAAACAAATTTTCTGTGTGAATGAAATTCAACGCAATTTAGATACGCATAATAAACACTTTAAAAAGAAAAATTTCAACGAAGGTTACATACCAACACCCGTTCACAATTAAGTCAACTTAAATAAGATTATAACCTGTGTAGGAATGATATGTAAACTCTTAGGAAAGGTATAGGAAGCATAACATTTTTAAATGTCAAATTGGAAAATTTAATTTAATTTAGTCATAAAACAAATAACTCTATTATACAATGAAACTCAAACTTTGTTTACTTTTTAAATGATCGGTATTTTATTCGTTATTATTTATTAATTCTTGATCCATAATTACCATAGTACTTAATTTTAATTATTTATTCATTTCACTAATGACACGTTTTCTTTAGAACCAAGTGTGATTAAATTTGAAGGTATATAGTACTTCAGGTCATCATCAAAACATTATATTCATGTTTTGAGGATGGTGTATCTTTGCGTTTAATTAAAAGTTGAGCCATCCGGTGTTCATTGATGACTGCCCTTTTAATCATATTTTTTTGCTACGCACTAAAATAAAAATCTTCTATTACGTTCCCAGTTCACAAAGTCACTTTCAGTTTGGTTTTTAGTGTTTCACACACCTGAACTGATAATTTTAACTTTTTCACGTATACTTTGTAAACGTTGCGTTTATCGTTATTTTTTTATTTGTATGTACCATACGAATAAAAAAAAATTTTTTATACAAGAAATATCTTTATGTCCTACGCATTCAACAATTTAAAAGCTTAACAATATTTAAACATCCATTCTTGCCCATTTATTGCAACTAAACGAAATTATTATTTACACGAATAAAATCAATTTCTTAAATTAATTATTATAAGTTGGTTTTTCGAAATCTTAAAGTTTAATTATCTTAATTTTACTTTCGATTTGAATAGAACATTTACTATAAAAATTAATCAAATTCAATTCAATTCAAAATAATTTTTTTATTATTTAATCTTTAAGGGCAATATGTGCATCAAAAAGTCAGCTTAATTTATGGGCAGTGAAATAAATTGCTTACTTGTGGCTGTAAATCTTAATTCTTCTTTTTAATTAAACTTGGTTTAACTGAAATCGTTGTAAATCACTACTGCTTCCTAATTAACAAGAATGTAATCTTTGATAATAAAAAAGTGCACCTGCATTTGTTTGCAGTTTTGACAAATGTTAATTTTTTGGTTGTGGTGTAAATGGTAATAAACTCGGTCTGAATTATGGATGAAACTCTTGATTGATAATTCTTAAGGAAAAAGGTCGAGAAGGATTTTTGGAGATAATTTTGGGTTTGGGAGGTATAGGAGAGGAAATATAATTGTTCGTATTTTTATTTTTTTAAGTAATTTTTTGTTGCCTTCTTTCTTCGTTTGTAAGCTTTTACGAATGCTTTCTTTTCTTCTTGAAAAATTTTCAGAATTATTAGATGAGCCAGTACTTAAAGTGAGTTATGCCTCACTTAAATGATTTTTTAAAGTATGAGTTTTGTTGATACTAGTCCAAACATTCATAAATGAACAGCAAGAAATGGAAAACAGCTTATGAAATTAATTCGTGAAACCAAAACCAGAGGAAGAATTTTTTAAACTTTCTTAAATAACAATTAATGGTGTAAATTTTCAATTTTCTACAACTGTTAAAATTTTGGAAGGTTATAGTTTTTGCAATCTCACCTGGAAAGTGTCAAATAAAATTTTGGTGCCCATCTATTGGTTAAAAATACATTAACGTTTTCTTGTTGAATGCTTGCTTCGGTAAATAAGTTAAATTAGTTGAAAGTAAAGTTAATTATGGGAATTTATAGTTCTTTTCTGTTTTGTTTAAAATACTTAAGGCATCTTCTCATTTTAGAGTCTGTTTGCTCTATTTAATCATCATTCAAATCTTCTTGCGCGTTAAAAAGTCAAGCGAGTCTTGTAAAATCGATTTAAAAAAATTTCTTAATAGCGATAGTCGATTTGGTTATTCTGTGCATCCTTCTTGGTAGAGACCGGATATCGTTCGAATGAACTTAACATTTAAATTATACGATTAACATGAACGACAATAAAAGCGAAACATGTGTTCTGAATTATGAAATACAGTCAAAAAAATTTAGAAGTGTGTCAAGTGAACCAAAATAGGCTTTTTTTTCTAGTTTTCTGAATTATTATTTTTTATTTTCCAAAACTAAAAAAGAATAATTTTTTTGACTATAATCAACTAATCTGGATTAAAAAAATGATTGAAATTTTGCTTATACTTGTATCACAAGAAAGATGAAAACGCAGATGCTTGAAAAGTCTATTCACTCAAAGGAATGTGATATAAAAAATTAATAACTTTGTTATTCCCTATTAAAAGTGCTCTTATTTCGAGAAGGCTCGCAAAATCGCCAATAACAATCGATAAATTAGTCAAGATCGGGAGGGCGCCAAACAAGGTCACGACGTTAAATAGCTTCAGCTCTTGTTCACTGAAAGCCTGTCCATGGTGGTACTTTCCTGTTGACTTACCTTAAGAAAGTACCGTCACAAATCTGTTAAAAGTTAACATAACACACAAATAAAATGAAATATAAATAAAAAAGGTTCGTTACAATGAAGAATCTACAAGATTTATTACATTTGAATCAAGACATAAGTTTACCAAAAAAAAAACAAAGTTTATAGGTATTATCAATACTGAACCAGTGAAAAATCAAATTAATCACTGTTTGCTAATTTTTATTAATAAATTAAGTTATCTAATTAAATGTTTTCTGTTTTTCATACAAATCAAAACAAAGCGTCTTGAATTAATAACTTAAAATATGCACAAAAATATAGTGAATTAAAAAAATCGAACTGAAAGTTAATATGCAGGTAATTACAAAAACACATAAAACTCCTTTTAATTTCAGTTTTGTTCACGTAGTTACTTAAACAAAAAATGAATACCTGGAGGTCACTGCTGACGCTAACCCCGGGCTTGTTAAGGTGAACCAAAGATTGTTGTGACGGAACGGGTAACGATGGAAACGAAGAGTAGAAGTCGGATAAAAATAATTTTTTCCAAAAACGTTAAAAACTGGCACATCGATACACAAATTCTTTTTATCAGATCCTAGGAATTTATATGGCACGGGAATTTTAAAACTGCAACATTGCGAAACTGAGTAAGGACTTTAAGTGCCCACCAAACTTTAAAAGTTAAATTTTTCGTTTGTATTTCTCAAGATAAATTCTTTAAGATATTTCGCAAACAAGCTTGCATAAATGTATATTAGTAATTAACAGCATATTGACATAATAATGTATGTAAGTGATTACATGTCAACCAGGCTTGCATTTTTAGAATAGGTCACCATTACACAACAATAATTGTTACTTTACTTTAAATGCTGAAAACGCTGAATATACATTTTGCAATGTATAAATACTCGATTAAGATTTAAAGTAAATATCATTCAATGTCAGTTGTTGGTCACCACCCCTAACTAACTTCAAACTCGAAACTTATTTATTCCCGGTACCCATGCGTGCGTTACACACGTACCTAAAATCTCTCCAAAACGGCAATTGATACTCTCTTATGATCCCATATGCACGTACCGATCATAGAACTTACTAGATGATGAAATTTCGAACTACATCAAGAAAACACAATGAAATAGCAAACATTTATTTTATTTATAATACAAAATGAAAAATATTCTTGTGTGAATGAAATTCAACATAATTTAAAAATGTTTATTGCACAATTTGCGATAAGGAAAAATTCCAACGAAGGTTACAAATTTTTCGTTGTACTTGCAATTGCAATAAGTCAATAGTTTAATAGAAACTCAAATTACTATAACATTCTAGTTTCGAACTGAAATCTTTGTTGTTTTTCTAGAACCTGTATTTACACCGATGCGGTTACCATAAAACGCTTTAATGCGAAAAATGTTTCAGATTCAGATTCGCATCATGCAAGGAGTTTATATTCATACCTGCACATTTATACTTAAACAGCGACTTAAAATTGGAATTTCGAAAAATGGCCACTAAGTAGCTATCCAGTAAAAACAAGAAAAATCGAAAATTAATATTTCGAATATTAACTTTAAACAATCTATCAGAAAATTTTGGAAATTTGATTTAAAAAATAAAAGTAATTGTTTGAAAATCTAAGCATGATTCTCATCGACGTAAAATATAGTTAATCAATATTTTAAATTGAAACGCACAATTTAAGATTCAGCAACACTAACACGAAGCTCAAATTTATTACAAACGTATTTGAATCTTGCATTGAGTAGGACGCGGTGCAGATTTACGTTCAAATATACATGAAACAGTTTTATATTTATGTGAATGAGAATTTTAACAAAATGAAATTTCGTTTCGTAAAGAAAAATTTTAGTTGTTGAGATTAAAAAAAAATGTAAAATTTTAAAAAATTATTAATCAGATTCTTGAAATTTAATTTGTAACAAAACAATAATAGAGTAAAAACAAACTATATTGTTTTTATTAAAAATTGAAATTTAGGAAGTATAGACGTAGTTTTAAATTTAAATTAAAATATTTTAACTTACCAAATCAAAATATACTTGTGTATTTAAACAAATACATGTATTAAAAACTGATGAAATAATTGGTCTTTATATTTATATATGGATACATAACAGAATACGTTTAAAAGCAGTAATAACAAATTATTACTGAATAAAAACAATTCGCCCAATAACTTGAGCCGATGAAAATTGAATCAACCAAATTTGGTCCATTCTATCTTCCAATTGTTCTGACGACAACGACACTTAAAATAAATAAATACATGAAATTTAAAATATTTTTTGGTTTTTACTCTCTTCTTACGATGAATATTTTCACTTTTATACAGGGTGGGGCAGTATCAACGAATTATTCTGTACCATAAACGACAAATAATATTAGAAATCTTAAGGCATACATATATCGAGATTATTTGAGACCACATTTTAAAAATATTTTGGATTGTATAGGGTGCTCCATATTATTTAAAATGGAACGCCTTATATTTGTTTCTATTTTTGAATTGTACGATAAAAAATAATGTATGTTTTTAACATGTCCCTACACCTACTTACTTTCGTTTCGGAGATAATTTGATTTTCAGACCTTCCAAAAAGTACAATAACTTCAAGATAAGTAAGAACATGCAACCACTTTACTAAGAGCTTTCAATATCTTTTTTTTTTCAATATTTACTATTATGTTATGTTACACAGGGTGTTTTTAATACTACCGCATAACACTAACGACTAAAAACATAAATAACTTGCTTAACTTAATTGGAACACCCTTCATTTCTCTAACCTGTTGAAAGCCGGAACCAATTAAGTTTCTGATATTTTAAAATTTGCTAGTTTAACAATTTGCGATTTACCGTGAAATATACGTAAAATGAACATTATCTTGCAACCATTTTTAATGTATATGCCAATTAAGTTTTGAACATTTACCTTAAAAACATTTATTTTTTTAGAAGAAAATAAACGGTAATGTGCTTATGACCAATATCCCGCGCTCTAGTCAGTCGAACCACGCTCGCCGGTCACAATTTACTTATATTTAACAATAGCAATCGTTATTTGGTACATTAAAAATCGATCACACTGTAAACATCGACAAAGTTTAACCTGTTTAACAAAGTTACCAATGTTTACAGTGTGATCGGTTTTTGCTGTAACAAATAATGGTTGTCATTGTTTGTGACCGGTGGGAAAAATTCGACTGACTCTTAGAGCCTGAGATAAGTTATGAGCACATTTCTGTTATTCTATTCTTAAAATAATGTTTTTATGGTTAATAGCTGAATTGGCCTATACAATAAAAATGGTGGCAAGATAATGTTAATTTTACGGTATTTCATAGGTAACTTAGATTCCAGTAAATCGCAAATTGTTAAACTAGTAAATTTTAAAATATCTCAAAAACTATGAGAGTTAGGGGTTGGTAACCCTAATACCGACTGAAAGGTAATTAGTTCCAGCTTCCAACAGATTACAGCAATTCAGGGTGTTCAATTTAAGTTAAGCAAGTTATTTAAGTTTTAAGTGATTAGTGTTACCCTGCAGTATTAAAAACACCCTGTACATCATAACATAAAAGTAAATATTGCAAGATGTTGAAAGCTCTTAGTAAGGTGGTGTAAGACAAAGTCGCTTGTTTGATTTATCTCAGAAACGGAAGTAAGTACGTATAGGAACATGTTAACAAACATACATTACTTTTTATCGTGCAATTCAAAAATAGAAAAATAAATACAGAGTGTTCCATTTTAAATAACCTAACTTGGATATGGTACGTGTTTCTGGAGTACCCTGTGCAATTCAAAATAGTTTTAAAATAATCTCGATATATGTACCTATGCCTTAAAATTTCTTACATTATTTGTCGTTTTGATGCTGCAAAATAATTAGTTGGGATAGTGCCCCACCCTGTATGTTTTTTTATACTAATTTTGTTTGAGAACAATAAGAAGTTAATGAATTGTTCCCTGCAGTTAGTTGTCTTGGAAGGTTTATCAAAGTACGTTTGCATTTTGATTAAAATTTTCTTATAAATTAAATTTTGATAATTAGGTAAGTTTGCGGTTCCGAAGTTTAATATTTTAATTTAAATAAATGAATGTTTTAACAGTGTACGGGTCTTTTAATTATTCTTAATTAAATTACGCTGACCCGTTAATCCGCTTGTATAATAACAATATTCAATTTTCGTTTTGTATTTATTGCCGCAATGAAAATATTCAGCCATTAAAAAAAATCCTCCGAAATAATTTTATTCTCAGTTTTAACTTTTTACTTTCTCTTTTATATAGCTTTACAGCTTTTTATGTACTTAAAATAGATTTTCCGTTCACTCGCGCCTTCACCCAGAAGAAAATTTACGATCCCTTAATAGATATTTCAAAATTTTATAGCTATAAAAACTTATAGTAATTTTTGAGATTTGGTTTAATCAATATTTGTGGGCGCATTTTCTTGTACGAAAATTATCGTTTACAAGAATTTCGCAAAAATAAACTCTGCGATGTTTCGCGATTGGTATGTAGAGTCGAGTGTGGATCCGTCCAATTTCCGGGCCAGGTTTCCTATTCCGGCATTTAGTACGACATCCCAGCGATTACTGTGATTTCCCGCGAGCAACCGACCCAACTTAGTTCCGTTTGCGACTAGATAAGGCTGCAATAACTCCGAAACTTTACTAGTACCCTCGTTCGTTGAAAAATTACTTAATTTCGTCGTCGTGCACATACATCCCCAGTTTAATGGTGCATGATTTATCAGAAATGGGGAGAACCTTCCACTTTTCTTTGCCTCTCTTTACGCTCGTTTTCTATCGGCCTCGTCCGCATATGTTATTGCCGGACAAATGGGTTTAAAATATTTTATTTACCATCGAGATTCGTTTTTATGAACGTACATTGTGGTTAACCTTTTTCAATTGCTTTTAAGCTTGAATATTTTATACGATAGCAGCTGGTCAGATTAAAAATTATAATTGATCCATTCTCGATCTGTTACATAACGAAAATCTGTAATTGTAATGCCGAATTTTCTCTAGACAACCAACAATAACACAATTTTTTCTTTTAATCTTTCAGACCTTTTTAAAGTCGTACATTTATTTCACAAAATGTGAAAAGACGACGTTTATTTTTTATTTATGAAATCATTGAAAAATTAATACGGATGTTATCCGCCGTATCGATTTAAATTATTTATTCGCTTTCGTGTATTTTGCGTCACTGAATTCTACAAAGAT
Source organism: Abscondita cerata (assembly GCA_030710515.1). Lineage (NCBI taxonomy): Eukaryota > Metazoa > Arthropoda > Insecta > Coleoptera > Lampyridae > Abscondita > Abscondita cerata. Next base: position 69,310 of record JALBCR010000030.1, read on the forward strand.
GTTAAATTTAGAGATATACACACAATGAAACTGATTCGTTTGAAAATTGACCACAATAAAGAGTTACGTGAAATTGTTAGAAACCCCAGTTTGAGTTTTGTTTTAATTTTGAACTTGGACAAAAAATATAGGAAACGGAAATGATATTTAAAATGAAATAAAAACCAAGTCGCTCTGGGAAAAAATGTGTTTTAACATAAGGTCGTATACTCTTTGGCCACATTCTGAGCATTTTTATAAAGTTAAAATTTACAGCTGAAACTTTACAGAGTTCAAGTACTAAGTAATAAACTTTTAAAATTCAATAATTTTAATCTTGACGTTCCAAATAAACAGTAACTCCTTGTCAATTTATCGGGAAAATTTTCGTACACGTATGCATAGGTAGAGCTTTTTTGAAATACATTTCCTCGAATTGTATTTCATGAGTATTTTGAACTCTCTATAAAAGAAAATAGTAAACTCTAATTGAAATTTATGAAGGAGACTATAATTTTAATTGTAGTGCAACAAATTACACATATATCATTTTCTTGTTGAAATGTCAAAATGTGGTAGACTCATAAAACTTTTATTACTCAATAAGATGGGCAAAGTGCCTACGTTTTTTATTAAAATTTGCCCAAAAAAAAGGTAGCATTAAGTTCTGTAAAATTTATTTATATTTTATTGAGTAATATACCTATGTTTTATTTATAATTTATTTGAATTTCTGATATGAAAGGTGAATGAAGTTTTATTAGTTGATATGAATTTGTCATGCAATTGTCAAAATTTCCAAGTTTATAAATTTTTCTGACCGTATGTATGTAGCAAGATGTATTGATAACCACTTAAACTGGTTACATATTTATTATTTATTTATTGAATTTATATAGTGAGTATTTTAACCTTCTCAACAAACTAATTTTTTTTATTTCCATTTTCATACGTATTCATTAGTAACTAGCCTGTTAAATAATTGTAACTTTATTGACCGCATCCATCTTAAAATGTGCGCAACGCTTAGTGATTTAGATCGCGTGGCAAAATTTAGTTTTCGTTTAAATTAAAGTCTTACTTTAATTTTACAAATGTTGTTGTCATCAAAAAAAGCGCCACAATGCAACCATCTACTTCGATAAAATTAACAATGGGGCACAACATGTCGCCGCAGTATGAGGTGCTAAAACTTGTCCTGCTGCGGCATTATGATAGGAGACTATATTTAGTTCTTGTTGCCAAGCCAAATTCGAGGTACTTTAATCACTCCTTTGAATAATGAATTTTAAAATCTATGGAAAACTCAATTATGTCTGTTTATTGAAATTATACTATAGTCTAAAATTTAAGCAACAAAAAGTTCATTGTTAATAACTGTACTTTATTAGATTGCATCTTAAAAAAGTAAATAAGTTTACTTCGAATGTAATTTTTAATTTTATTGTTAAATTTTCATAGCTAATGACAAGTACGCTTCATCCAGTGAGTTTTTGCGTATGTTCGATGACGCAGCGTGTGTACTCTTTATTATATGTGTGGCTGTAATATATACTGGTAGAAACTAGGATGGTAGTTCACAGTGGTTCATTGAGAAAAAAACCGTTCACCCTCTTTACCCTACTTATCATACTACTTTATTTTTCAATTTCATAAATTTAACTTCATTAATTAATTTATATTTGGTAACGAATAACCTCTTAAAGTATGGTCGATTAACATCCTGTATGTACGATGTCGTGGAAATAAAAAGCCTGTAAAAAAGCCGCAAAAAAAAGTTGACGGAACGGAAAAGAAAGCCAACGGAAAAAATCTGACGGAAAAAATCGCATAAAATGATTATAATTGCATAAGCTATAACAGTATAATAATAATAATAATATGTCTAGTAATCCAACAGACAACTAAGCCTCAAAAACAAAACATAACAGTAATAGTACTTGGGACAAGAAATCTGAATTAGTATACTATTAGGCATTCAGGGAAGCCCAAACTTTTTCCTGTTAAAAAACATCAGAAAGCTACTTCAATCAATTACTTACTACCATTTTCTAATTGATTTATTAAGCTTCGTTATTACCCATAATTTGATTACAAATAATTTTTTTATGTATTACATTTTCAATACATTACTTTCGGACGTGATACGTTAGCATAAGGGTATGACCTAGTGTTGAGATGGTGGCGTCGAAGTGGCGGATTTGAAATAAATCCTCCCGATTACTTTGAGGCACTCTGCATATCTCAAAACAATTGAATTGTCATTATACATTTCTACCTCTATTTGAAATCGATTTATGTTTTATGTTTTATGTTTTGTTTTTTAACCAGATACCACAATTAAATTTCTAAGAAAATAATAATCTCTTGTTGTGATTGGATGTAGTGAAACTAAACCTGAATAACCGTGAATATGTACTACGTACACTGCCAATATTAATTAAACTTGTAAAAAAACATTTTAAGACAAGATTGAAACCAATATTATACGGTTCAATCTATACAAGAACGTATTAAAACTTATTTTTTTACTTAGTCGCTTAAAATCATTGAAGTTAATTTGACCCTGTGTTAACATTATCATCACATTAGAGAACTACAAATAATTTGCTGTATGTATTAAATTTACTAACGTGCTACGTTAGTACTAGGTTATGACACTAGATGTCGCGCCAATCTTTTGCTTATTATGTACCGAAATTTATATAAATACTTGTTTCATTTACAAATTAATAGTTATAGTCACTTCCTGTCAATCTGAAAGTATTCATCCAACAATTTTGTCTATTGTAGGCCCTCCACTTCATAGATTATGACACCAAGCAATTGGAAATATACATGTGACGGCTTTTTGTTGTCGCTCTGTATAATATAAAGATGTTGCTGGAAACAGCTAATGTTTTTGGAAAACAATTGTTTTGTTTTTGTATGGTTTCGTCTCTCTTGTAATAAATTTTTTAAGTATTTATCAATTGCAAGTTTTTAGTAAATTGCTGGTTTTAGTTTAATATTAAGATACCAGAACCAATAATTTCATCGGTTTTAAAGTAAATTATTCAATTAAAAAATTTTTATTTAATTTTTTCGTCTTAGTTTTGTGTCAACAGTAAAAATATGATTGATTGCAGAACAACGGGTGTGGATTTAACATAGCATATTATATATATATATATATATATATATATATATATAGTGTCACTAGTAAAATCCGCATTATATGGAATTTCTTTATTAAGAGTTTTTTGAAAAACGTGTTGCGCTGAAATAATTATTTTAAATAATAAAAACATTTTTCAGAGTCGAAATTTCAATAATAATTATGTTTATAGTAAATGTTCTACGAGGTGTGACAATTAAGTAATGAGACTGATTTTATTGCCGCGCTTGTAGTAAATCTGCGGCCTAGAAATTTCCCTTCCCATTCCCCGGCATTCTTCCCCTTTCCATTGATATGTTTACCATCGCTCTAGCTTGTTTAGTTCGCCTGCTGTGTGTGTTTAGTAGACGTGTGTTGGATGTGCTCGTCACGAAAATGGAAAAACAAAATCTAGAGCAACGCGTTGCGATAAAGTTTTGCCCCAGATTGGGCGAAACAGCTTCGGAAACGCTAAAAACGCTAAAATCGAAAAATTCATAGAAATAGTGCTCTCAGTGGTGCTCAGATGTTTGGATGACATAAACGATGATCTTTACCTTTTTTGATGGCCGTGGAATCGTCCACAAAGAATTTGTTCCACCGGGGAAACCGTAAATCAAGTCTACTATCACCAAGTACTCGAAAGATTGCGAAAACAAGTCCACAGGATACGCCCAGACATCGCAAACAACTGGATCCTTCATCATGACAACGCGCGTATTTGGCCTTTAAAGGGGTCGCCGTGTTGCAACTGCCCTAGAGCAAAATAGGTGGTCAGAGGAACCCAGTTTGAGTCGATTACCGACATCCAAGCGGCCGTGACGAGGGTACTCGCTGACATCCTAGTCGAAGCGTTCCAGAAATTTTACGAAGCGTGGAAAACGCGCTGGAATCGTTGTATAGCTGCCCAAGTGGACTACTTTGAAGAGGATGGTAGAGTTATAGAATAATTTTTAAATATACGGTTTTTGTGGAATCAGTCTCATTACTTAATTGTCACACCTCGTATTCAAATCAAACGTAAATTTAAGGTAATTAAAGTTAGATAAGATTTTGAAAACCAACCTGTAAATAATCAGAAAGGAATTTTTTTAAATTTTAGTCAAAAGGACAGATTCATTTAGTTACCACCGGATGTTATTTTTAAATTCTTTATTTCGCAATAGGTATGAGAATTGTTTATAAACACATAATTGTAAGTTACGAGAGACGCTGAAATTGCGAAATTAAATAAAGTTGTAGGGTCAAGGATACAGAAATTAATTCGAATTGGGGAAAGAAAGTCAATTAAGAATAGGGGCACTTACAATTTGACGTGTGGCAAGTTTTAAAGTTGTAAAGTTTTTCACGAATTAATACCCGACAGATCAACAGCAGGTCACTATAAAAAATCGACAAATAAAATCAACTAATCATTTTTAAAATGTGGTTGAATTAAACATAGCAATCGAGTTAGTATTAAGTAAAGACGTTTTACGTCATTTGTGTTTTTCATTGAGAAAAGTGAATTAGAGTGACCATAATGAGTCGGGAAATTTAAAATTGAATGGGAACGAATAAAAAATTTTCCATGCCGTCTGATTTATTATATTAAGATTTATAAAAATAAAAAGTCGAATGTTAGTATTTAGATTAAATTTTTGTAAAAACGTGCACGTAGTTTTGTTAAAGTTTTGTTTAACAATAATATTATGTTATATTAAATTTGTTATTAAATGAAGTAACTTTTTCTTTACTAAATAAATTTTGGAATGGATTTTTTTTAAATTAAATAATTACGATCCATAGCAACGTCAAATTTAAATTTTATCCCAAAATAATTCAAAAGTTCAATTATTACCCAAAAAGTTACTAGAAAAATGTTTTTTAAATGCAATTTTTTTCAAAATTTTATTCAATCTGATTATACTCCTTAGTTTTTATAATATTTTATTCGAGAAACATTTTCTTTAAAATTTGGCCATTTTAAATCTACGTTTTTGTACTAAATTTAAATAGGACCATTAAAATTTCATATTAAACACGAATATTGGATACATTTTTTATGTATTGGATATTTTAATATATTAAATTATTAAAATATCAATGTTACCGGTTAAGTCATTTTGTTATTACATAAGTCGAAACCGGTTACAACAATTAAATGAAAAATATTGGAATTGACATTTTAATAATTCATAATTCATTAAAATTTGATCAACCAAAATGAAAATTTTTTTTGAGTTTTAACACTGTGCACCTAAATTTGTTTTAAAGATTTATTTCTTCATTATTCCTCACAATATCTTTTACTTGTTACAAAATCTGATTATTTTAACGTATTAATGTTGTTAACAAATGTTGCTCTTATTTATTTTAGTTTTTTTCATTTGTGTCATTAATTTCTACATTTATTGTTTTGGTATTTTCTCTACAAAAAAATTATTGTTTATTCTGAAGCTGTATTATTTTTATTTAAAACCTCATGTGCTGTAATAGTATATTAAAGACGCATTTTATAAAACGAACACAGTTTTATAAAAATGTACGAGTTGCTAAAATGTCTTCTGAAACGAATTCCTTATACTTGAGCTTTTAATTGTTTTTAAAATAAAATTTTGCAATTTTTAAATTTAGGGAATTTTGGAGTCCACATGTTAGGTTGGCTATATTTTCAATTGTTTAAATTTTGGTTTAAATGCTAAAGTTTAAAAATTAAAAATAAATTAGTGAAAATAAAAATATCACAAGTACTCCTCTTCGAATTCGAGGCACGATCGGAAATTTAATCCTGTACACTGCTGTATAGTCTTAATTACAATAAAAACACGTTGTATTAGTACATTTATAACAGTACCTACACGGTAAATATACAAGAGTTTATTATTTGTGAAATTTGACGAACGGCTATTTGATTTGAAGAAGTAACATTTTGGTTATCAAGTTGAATAACCATCTTTGTAGCCAGAAATACATAGATCCAAATAGCTAAAAAATCGTACAAAATCGTACAAAATAGAGTTGTAATCGTTTATTTTAAGTAGATAAATAAATCTACAGAGTTACGATTTAAATTAATGCACCGCGAACGTAATGACAGCTTTGACGTTTAATATCAAATCAGTGTTACCATCGTCCGGAATGAAATTTTTTTTGGTTAGTTAGTCAAATTTTTATATCTCTGTAAGCGAACCAAAATAGAAAAAAAAAACATTTTCTATGTATTTTTTTACTTATCGCATCACAACCAAATATGATTAAAAAATTATTTAATTATTGCTCTCTAACCGCAAATTATTTTTTTAATTTTTGATTGTACTCTTGAATTGCCAAAATTAAAATGGGGATGTTGATTATAATTATTATTATATTATCTCCAACTACAAACTTTCAAATGAATATAATGTATTGGTTTCTCCTGCTACGTTTCTTCCTTTACAACAAATTCGTGCACACAATTCAAATTAACATTTTTACATAAATTCAAAATGAAAATACTTGAATAAATGAGCAAGATAATTCAAATTGTGTAGATATATTTACTCACAAAAGTAATTGTTGCAGTATGCATTGGCACAAATAATTGCAACTTCTTAAAATGTACATTGGAATTCTTGTAATGCCAAAGTTCTATGAGTTTTTAACACGCCATTTAATCGTTACCACTTGTCCAAAGTATAAGAATTATTAGCTAAATTGCATTTTAAATAATGCATAATGAGTGATTAAATGCTCTGTAGTTTTCGTGTTTTTAATTTTTTGTCGTACGACACGCTCTTGTTTTAGTTGTGTAAATGCAGCATGTATCATTTTTTGTTAAGTTCCAGCACGACGTTTTGTGTGTGTAATTTACTAGAAAATTTCAACGGGGAGTATATCCTGTTATTTTGTTTGTGATAGTTGGCTGTGACCAGGGTGAGCTTAAAGCGTCGTCAACAAGCGAGACAACTAAAAGCTTACTGTACGCTTCTTTAACATACATACACGTACTCGAATATGCATTTAAAAGCTCTTTTTAATTATTCAAATATTAGCTTTCTGCTGTTAACATACACTAATTTGAGCTTGTTGCAGAATTATTCATAAAGCTGTCGTCTCGTTGTTATTTATTTTATAGTTTTTTTTTCTGCCACCGTGCACGCGAAAATGATACACATCGAATATAGTGACAATAAAAATCGACTTTAACAAAATATGCGAGACACGAAATATTTCTCTCGTATATCTAACAGGTTTTTTCTTCTTGAAGGGGGTTACTGTTTGAGAGCTTTCTCCATGTCAATTCATATTTCCGTGTAAGTCATTTTGTATTACGTTTTCTATCGCAATTTATCTTCTTTGCAATCGCTACTAAATGTCTGATTGCATATTGATACTATTACATTGCACTTTGTTATATTTTTAAGATTGATGGCTTTGAAAGTGTGTGAGATTACAACTTGATTTTCACTTTCTGGTAATTGTGACAAGAATAAGTAGGTTTTGTTTTTGCTGTTCGATGTATTACAAACTCTTTTGATTCATTAACGTGAACTAAGAATTAAATACGAAAGTAACGGCGAAAAACAAATGCAAGTGATATTAACACAAAAAAAGTCTTAATAGTTTTTTTGAACCGACTATAATATGAGCATTTAGGTTAATTGCCTTGATGAAGTTACACAAAGTTATGTAACGACAGTTTTAGTTATATAGAAATATAGAAGTTTTCTAAAAAAAATTTATTACTTTCATAATGTAGTTTTGGTAGATTACCATATCTCTGTTTTCGATAAATATGATTAATTTTTTATGTACAAAAAAGTTAAAACAAACAAAAATGAATTATTTATTAATTTAGTGACGCAAAGGTCCCATTTGCTGTCAAAATTTGTATATTTTACATGTTAATTAGGTAGTCAAAAAATATCGCCATGAAATATTTGTGCTCTTATTTTTATGTCGTGCACGTATTTGAGTGTCAGATACCAGTTTTCTTCAAAATGAGAGTTGCAGTTGATGTTTTAACTTCTTTTTTTAAATGTTTAATTGTATTTTTTAGCGATCAAATCATACACTTGCATTGGATAAAGTCCTGGCATAATGTAAATGGTCCACTCGATTAAATTAGGCAAGTTTGTAAGACAACGCAAACTTCCATTGTAAAAGTCAATTATTAATGGAGGTTGTGATGCTTTGCTGTCGTGCATCTGTTAATAAATGTTTTTCTTCTTTTGCCTTCTTTGTACATTAACACAAGACTTGTTACGGTTTATTTGTAAACAAACTAAAAAAAATAAATATATAGCATTGCTAGAAGGCCTGCCGGCAGCTCTTCTTAGTCGGAAATGGTCGTGGGTTGTTTGAGAATCGTTCGAAAGGAAGGCTTCTACACTGTACGAATAATTTATAAGGCGCCACCTAGGATTACGTATAAGAAATATCTAGAGCCACTAGGAACTCGTAGACACAGAAACAAACCGTACGTGGATAGAAAATATGTATATTGTTATAGCGACTAGAATTCAATTAACACATATAGACAGAACAATAGATAATATCATTTAGAATGAATAGCAAAATATAGTTGTCAAATAATAATAATTCACGAGAGCGATTTAAGACACGAATACAAATTCGAGGCACAAACGCCCCAAATAAGTTAGCGTATTTGACAGTCGTAGCACCGATTAATCCCTGCAAGCGATTCACGTGACAAATATTGTTCAAAATGTATTTAACAACAATTACGGAGAGTACGGGACCTTGGCCGATTATTTAAATAGATTAAAAGCGCACATATATTGTTCAATACTTTGAAAGATCTTTCTAGTTCACAAAGTTATCTATGCAGCGCCAAAAAGGTACGTTGCTAAACTCATGACCACGGTACGTATACATAGGATGCGACAAAATTTATGAATGACATGCATAATCGAATTAACTTAGTTTGTATAACTAGGAAGTCTTCGGTGTTTGACAGTTAATCAGCAGATGTGACAGCTCTCGTATATAAATCTAATATTTCACTATCTAATGAAGATAAAGGAAAAACCAACATGGACTCCGTTAATAACTGTTGCTGGGTTACTCACAAAGAACCAGATAAACGGCTTATTTTGGCAGGTGGCTTTGACCTGAAGGCGGTTCCAAGGTAAGTAGAAATTTCAACGGTGGTGATACCAGACCTACTTCAATATTTTATAATTTTCGGATTATTATCTTTGCCACCATAACCATAATTAAATATCCATTGACTAATTAAGACGGAGGACCAGCAGAATAAGCCAAAGGTGAAAACCCACAAAAGAAAGACAAAAAGGTGCCTGCAATTAATAGAACCCGTAAGAGCTAATATTTTATTAAAACAAAGGAAAGTAAAAAAAAAGGTACTTACACAGGAACAGTAGTCGAAGACTTATTCCCTAATTTGAATGGGATGATTTTACTCCAATCGCTATTACAAAGCACATGTCTACTTGTTTAATTTTTAGACAGCATTTTCTATGTGCACCTATTCGCGACAGTCAGTAAAAAGGAAATGAGGTGTAACTTTTGCAAATGCCGAGAAATCATCGGAACTGGCAATTCCAAACAACTAAAATCCTCAGAAGGTTGTTCAATAGAAGAATGCATATTCAAACGCATGAGTGTAAACACGGCTGCCTGTACTGTAGGGAAAAATTGATTGATTGCGAAATAATACCGTCACAGCCTTAACGCCTACGCTATAATGTAGATACTGTATTAAACACAGAGCGAGTTTGACTGAAAGCGGAAATACTTGTACAATCAAGCTTAATTTTATAAGGAGATAATAGTAGTATTTAGGTAATGGTAATATTTCTAGATTTTACCCAAAATTATATCTTTTTCTGGGGAACTTTTGGCTGTTTCAGTTTTTCCCCTTTTTTAATTTAAATTATTCTTTATAGAAAAACTAATTCTTTATAGTCGGCACAGTTTATTGAAAAGTAGCATTGATACCCGGCGTTGTCCTGGTTACGCAGGCTCATGTAGTCCTACTTTCCCCTTAGAGAAGCCAGGAAGGGATGGGACCTAGCATATGTTACTCCCCGTAAAATTTTGATCATGTAAGTCAATTTTCAGCTCCGGAGGATGCTCCGTTTAGACGGAAAACAGACAGACAGGTAGACAGACACAATCACCTATATTGGTATAGATGTAAAATTTTGTAAAATACAATAATTTTTGTTGTTAAATATTATTAATTTTAACAAAAAACACGAACTTTTTGCGAGATTCGAAACAAGGACCTCGTGTTCGAAAAGACGGCGAGTCTGTGGACCTTTACTATCCTTAATGGCATTGCCGTCTTGAACTCCAGGCCGTTAGGTTACTCGCTTTTGTTTATTGTGGCGTCATTGTAAGAGTCTTAAGATTCCCGCGCATCGTTGAAGAGTTTTGTATTTTTCTTGGTGTTTTTGAAGTTAAAGTTGTGTATTTGTAAAAATTTGTTTGTGTTGTACCTATTGGGATAGCGTGTGATGTGTTTTTGAACAATTGTAGGTTATAATTATTTAAACAAAATTCCGTTTTACTTCTTAATTATTAAATTTACAATACATACCTAAGCAGGTAATGGTATAAATGCATTTTTTTTCTACATCTAGAAAATGCCTAATAAATGTTGTGCGTCTCTATGTACCAATGTTTTCCTTCCTAATGAAGAATCTCTAAGTTCATTATGTTAAAAAAAATACCTCAAAGTGATTTAGTTGTTTCCAAAAACCCTCGTGTTTGTAAGAAACATTTTCGAGATGAAATTATAATAAGAAACTACGGAGTGATTAAAGATGATGGTTATTACATTTTATTCTCATTAATTGTCTACTAATAATTATTCTGAATGTTATAGGTTCCCTACTAACCTTTAAATAAGTCAATTTCTATTTGGAGCAACATTCTTCTAAACAATTATTCCAAAATAAGAACGAATGTAATTGCAAATACCTGTAATAACAAACGAAAATTAAATACTTATAATAAATAAATTTTAACCTATTTCAAATTTTGACCTATTATTTTTCGATGTAAGTAGTCTCAAATTATATGGTACAAAGTCACTTACTATTCGAAGTTATGAAAAATTCGTGGTGAAGGTAACGACTGAAATTCCGAGGTGATCACTTTTACAGTACAATTCGTCAGCATGAAAATTATAGTTAACCATATCCACAACATCTGGAGTGCTTTAGACAGATTCTTCTATTGTTTAGAACATCAAACGTAGTACTCAACATGATTAAAATTATAATATTTATTAAATTAAAGCATGTGACGAAAGCTGGGTTATGTTACTTACGACTCTTACTGTGACGTCACGATTTGAATCTGACGGCTTGGAGTTTAAGACGGCAATGTTAATGGGATACATTATACAGTGTGTCCACGGATGGGGTATCGAATAGGAGAAATTTTTTTAAATTTTAGTTTTAGCGATAAATGTCATTCTTGATAAAAAGTTTTGCTTGTTTTGAAACTGAAATTCTGAAAATGTAAGAAAAATTAACAATAAACAAACAACATCTATTCAATATATTCTCCTCCAACTTCAAAACATCTCTCAATTCTCCTTCTAAATTCTTTATAAGCGTTTCGTAGCATTTCTGGGGTAATTTTATTTACGGCGTCAATGATTGCCCGTTTCAAGTCTTCAATATTATGGTTTTCATAAAACTGACTATGAAATGAGGCAGTTTTTGAAAAACTGGAATTTTATTTCATTTTATGGAGTTTTAGAACAAGCAAAACTTTTTATCAAGAATGACATTTTTCGCTAAAACAAAAATTTAAAAACTTTTGATCTATAGCAGTGGTTCCCATACTTTTTTTTCTCATAGACCACTTTAAACATTTTGCTGGATCTGGTGGACCCCCTGCAGCTATTACATTTACTAACTTACTTCCAAAACCCGAAAAAAGTATATGTCTATGTAAATCTGTGTTGTGGCTATTTTTCAATCAACTATGAGTTGAAAGTTTTCGAAAAAAAGGTGAGAATTTATATTGCTTTGATTATGCTGTGAGTATTGTCATTCAAGCTAAGTTTCAAAGCCAGTCTAAAAGCGTCTTCATCCAACAGTTGGATTCCTACTTTACTTTTTTGTATTCTAAGATTGACTCACAGTACAAGAAACCAATAATCTCCCACTTCGGAGTGGTAAAAGTAAAAATAAATATTTTCTTGTTTTGTACCTATTTATTCAAACACAAAAATTACTACACTTTTAATTATGTTGTAACGATAATTTTGTTTGTTAGTTCGTGTTGTTATAACATTTTAAGCGCACTGCTTTTTCGGAAATTTTAAATTGTTGTAGCGGTCACTAGAGGTAGTGACGCTGCATTTTTCGTGCAATTTTGGCCGTTATCAAAAATTGAATTTTAGTCCGCTTTCAAAAACGTTTTTCGTTTTCCGTTCTTGTTCGACACGCCATACGAGTAACATAGCACGACAAAATTTCTAAAGGTACTTCATTTATGCCAGCATATATTATTTTGCGTTGCGGTGTGAACAAAAATATGTTTTTAATATCGTTTTGGCTTATTTAGTGCTTTTAATGCAAAGAAATCGTAAGTAATAGAAATTTGCGTTTTAAACGCGCATTTACGTTATCTTAATTTGTAGCCTCGTTGAATTGACGTAGAAAATCTGACAGACGAGGGATTTAATTGCTTATTGCTGAAATTGGATTTCGATCCTCCATTTTGTTTCCTCGCCTTTTGGGTCCCTTTCTGGAAGCAAGGCTATTTCTGGGCGTTCATCTGTAGTCACATTTTATCTACCGCTGCCAACTACAGAAGCAGATGGAGACCGAGTATCCGTGCTACTGGATATCAGATAAGTGTTCTCGACTTTTTGTACTATTATTTTCGCGTCCTATTTGCTACTTCTTAAAATAACCAAACAAGAGAACCTGATAATTGATGCTAAATTGTGTACATCTGTTTTCGATAAGCGAACGCGTTATTGACCAATTCAATTTATCGAAGACGCGTGGAACGAGTGTTTGTGTGCTTTCGATATTACGGTTATCGGTTTGCGTACGAACCTGCGCTTCTCTTACGACTGTAAAATTAATTTAATCGTCCACCATAGTTTTAGCTTATATCTAATTACTTGTATATGCGTCGTTTATTTTTTTTCGTATGCTCCTGTGTTTTATGTTATTTAAAAAAAAAAAAAAAAACCGAAATGCGCTAACTCGTACTACGATTTGTGCATGGAATTTTATCACGGTTTACGGCCAAGTAGATTTCACTTTTTGTACTTGAATTTATATATTGAATGTAACAAGTTAATATACGAGTAGGAATTGTACTTTGATTTCTGCGTTTCATTCCGATTTTTAGCTAGAAATTTTACTAAAAAGTGTGGGGCTCCCTAATTTCGGATATTTGCGCTCCCATTCCATTTTTTTTGTGTACCACCCACGAAACCGGAAGAGCGGTATTCGAATTAGATAATTAATTTTTTTTTGTTATCGAAAGATTGGCTAAATTTTCTTTAAGATTTTATCGGAACCTGTTAAGCAGTAACCGTAGTGTACGATTTCTCAGTTAAAATTATTTATTCTTTTCTTTTGGGTTTTACGAGGAAAAATTTGCGTAACAATGTTGTTATAACAGTCTTAGTAGAATCAAATTTAACATCAAAACTAATAATCATTATTAGTTTTGATGTTAACTTTTATCTTAGGTTACCATTGTAATCTGAGATAAAAGTTATAATTTTAATGGGAGGGATGTACTTGGTGAATTGACAGCAAATTATCAATATTTGGCTTGAGTTTAGTTAAGTATAACCGTAAATCTCCTCGCTCTGTAATATTTAATCTGCTCCGTTTTTTTGTCAACAAGTTTGTTACGGCACTAAAATTGCGTTCGACAAGATATGACGAAGGAAACGCTATGAGAAATTTTTGCACAATTCCCCACAGTCCTGGATATTTTTCAGGTATTTGTGCCTGCAGCCAAAATAATTGATACCCTCTTTTGAATGCTACTTTGAGCTCCTCATTAGTGCTAAGCTCGAGTAGCTCTTCTTGCAGTACCACATTTTCCACTTCAGTTTCATCATATGGATTTATTATCCATGGTGGTATATCCATCGACAGAATGTCTTCAAATCTGATTTTAAAATCATCATACAGGGCAATCAAATGTTGAACATACGTCTGAATATCTTCGTCGAGGCATTCTACCTGCGATAAATTTGGAAACTGGGAAAATTCACGTCGACCAATATTTTGCTTCATAAGTTTCAGTTTACCAAGAAAAGCTGAAATTTCACTCTTTGTTTTTATCAAATTGAGGCTGTCCCCTTGTAACTGTAGGTTGAGGTCATTGAATTTTTGAACAAATCTGTCAAATACGCAATGTCTGCTTTGAAATTCATGAGGTTTTCTTTTAAAACAGGATCTTTAGTGTTCAGAAACTCTAAAACAGAGTCGAAAAGCAAATAGAATCTTGATAGACATGCACCTTTCGACAACCAGCGTACTTCGGTATGTAGCAGCAATCGTTGGAAGTCCTTCATTTTCTTCGCACAACTGTGCAAATAAGCGCGTATTTAATGCATTGCTTCTTATTTTGTTAACTGCATTAATCACAAATTGAAGCGCTTGGTGCAATCTATCACTCAATTTTTTCGCTACTAGATGTTGTCGGTGGATGACACAGTGAATTGCAATTACCTCTGGTATAATCCTTTTAAGATGACTTATAAACCCACGATATCGCCCGACCATGGCAGGAGCTCCATCTGTTGCCACCGAAATAATGTTTGTGAATGCAATTGATTTTTCCGTAAAAAATCATTCAGAACATTAAAAATTGATTCACCTTTAGTGTCAGTCTTCAAAGTTTTCGCGAATAGTAACTCTTCAAACATTTGTTCGCCTTTGATAAATCGAACATATGCCAATAATAATGCTTCATTGCCAGGTAAAGTTGACTCGTCCAGTTGAATAGAAAAATGAGTTGTTTGCAGATAATTACACAAGAAACTTTCAACATCAGAGCTCATTTCATCAATACGTCTTTGTACAGTGTTGTTACTCAAAGGAATTCTTTTAAGTATGTCAAATGAAGATTTGTGCAGGACAGTTTTAAGACCTCTTCAACAGCAGGCAAAATTAACTCCTCTCCAATGGTATGCGGTTTCCCAGATTTTGCTATAAGTAATGAGATATTGTAAGATGCCCGCAAGCCATCGTCGTTGCTTTCAGACGTTGAAGCGAACATACTATGCACGGTGGGTCTCTTTTCATACTTTTCCTTCAATGTTTGGAAATATTTCAAATCCTTACCTATTTTGTCAGGATGACACCTTCTTAGATGATCTTCCAGCTTCGATGGTTTCATAGAGTCATTGCTCAAGACTTCCGTCACTGGTGAACACTTATATAGGTACACTCTCTTTTTTGAAAATCCGGAAACAACTGAGTAATGTTTATCATTCGCATTCGTATTTATATTAAAGAAAAATCCAACAAGTTCATGCAAGTTCAGACACGACTTTAACTAGGCGGGCGGGCGGCGCGGCATCGGCGAGTCTTGACACGCTCTTTCTGAATATGGAATATGCAAGTTCTTACAAAAACAATTGCTGAGCTTCTTATAATATTGTCTTCCTATATTCATAGGAGAAGTCAAGCTTCTTATAATATTGTCTGCCTATATATATTATTGTCTGCCTTATTCATAGGAGAAGTCAAGTCGGGTCACCTAATACATTTTTATAGACCCCCGTTAACGAGTTGTGGACCCCCATTTTTTTCCACGCAAGCGTAGACCCTATCGGGCTCCCGTGGACCCCTGGGGGTCCACCTGGACCACTTTGGGAATCTAGGATCTATAGGATACCCCATACGTGGACAGTGAATAAATATAATTTAATTAATTACGAACAATTTTCAAAAAAATGTGGCTTTGCAGTCTCAACCTCATCGCAAATCGACACGATCAATCTTACATCCGCATATTGCAACGATTGGAATGCGGAATCCAAACATGCAATTAACACAACAAACGCAATTAAGGAAACGCTGACAATCCGGGAAGCATTTCTAACGACCTTGCTTACAAAGCAAACAAACCTACCTCACACATATAAGGCGGAGTAGGTTCAATAACGAAAGAAACTGAAGTTCCATCAGTCACAGTCACATGCACTGTTAAGTTTAGTTTAGTGTAGTTTAAGTACAGTTCGTTTAGACACTTAACTGGCGCCGACCAGTTTGCGATGCTGACCGGTGGTTAGCACGAGCGCGTCGCTAACATCCAACCCGGCCAGCGATCTCCGGCCCGACATGTGATACCACGATGTCAAGTATCACCCACGCAACACATGGTACGCGAACTTACTATGTTTCACGACCTACGCCACTTTCATTCTTTTTGTAGAAAGTACATCTCGATTACTGCATGTGCAAATTCCAAATTCTTTCTCTGAATCTGACTCTGCGTCTAGAGTATACACCTTAGACGCCACAACGTAAAGAAGTCCTTTTTGAGCTATAATTTCAGGTTTATGCAAAAAATTCCTTAACGTAAATTAAAGAACCATCCCTTACGGTTCTAATGCAAAACGGTTTTGGAAAAGTATTGTTTTTCAAAATTTTCACTCTTTTTGAGAATGTTCTTCATATTTAACGTGATTTTCATCAATGGGACCCTATATTAACTTTTCGAGTTGTACTGACACCGCCGAGAAAACTTTTTGATGTTGGCGGTTAATATTTTTTACAATACGCCAGCAATTGCCGATGTCAACAGTTATCGATGTACCCATTAGTCTTGGCCGCATTTATCGCCGAATCGATTTTGAGATAACAAACAAACATATTATGTTTCTTTTGGGATAGAACCTGCCTTGGTTGTCAAATTGATTATCTGACTTTAAGTTGTCTTCTATTGTTTTCATTTGAAGTTGTCTTGCCATGATGTAATCCCTTACGATAGTGAGTGCGACGGTTACCATGTCACGGTTAAATCCCGGACGACGTTTTTAATTTGAATTATGATTCAGGACGTGGAATCCCGAGTACTTACAATTTTTAATAATTCTAAATTTTGAAATGCTTCTATCACCAGCTGCAACTTATACTGATAATGTTTGAAAGATTTTAAAACTGAGGATTTACTACCTGCACCTGCAGTAAGAGGATTATCGGTATATGCGGGCTTTATTGTTATTCCTATTTTTGTATCAATTTATAAGTACATATTGGCGTAGTTTTTTTTAGAACGCTAAGTTTATTATTTTCTCGACCAAACTGTACAACAATCTAAATTATTAGTTTTAATAATTGAAAGTTCTGAGACCAATATCCAGCCACCCCTAATTTTGGTTAAGAATGGCAATGTACCCTAATCATAGTATGCTATTTAGTGTGTCCACTTTCTTTTGTCACACTGTATAAATACATAAAATGTTTGATTTAATAATAACTTATTATACCTTATGATACAAGTGTGTTAAGTAAGGCTTTTATTTATGCTCGAATTGCGCAATTTAAAACACGAACCGCGGGATCTAGAGCTTGAAAATTACTTAACTGAAGTTTATTATCGATGACGTAAATTTTGTTTTTATTATAATGTGGAATAACATATTGCGATGGTTGTATATAAATTTATATAAAAAAATTTAGTTTAGCCATTAAATAAAATGTACACATTAAACTTCAAAATATTTAGTTGGCTTTAAATCTCAGGGCCTTGAATTCGTTTTTTATAAATAAAAGAATAAATTTTACTTGTTAACAAACAAAAACTTTAATACCATATAAAATTTAGGTTACAAAAATTCAACTTTAAATGTGTTTACAATAATTTTATTTATACATTAAAACTAACATTTAATTTAACTTTTATTGTTCCGGACTGCATTATAATTTCTTTCAAACCATTTAGTGTTTCCTTTAAATTTTTAGTCCTCCGACTCGCTTTAATTACAGTAGTTCACTTTTTCGACGAAGAACAAAATTAGTATTATTATTACTATATACGTCTCTATCACAATTCGATTGTAATTTTAATTCAACCAAATTTTAATATGCACAGTGAATTTTATTCGTTCATTGTTATTCCAAAACTTTTTATCTTTAATTTATGGTGACTCTACAACTGCTAAATAGAAAAGTAAGAACCTTTAATCAGTTCACTTTTCTTTCCCCACTTCCATTTAATATCTTTATCCTTGACCATACGTCCGGTTTCAACTTGTTTTTCACACCTGCACTGATAATTTAATCTTTCACGCGTCTGTTAGGCGCCAAACTAAAAATGAATTTTTGTCACGTACACTACGAGCTTAATGCAACTTCTGTATCAACACTTTCAGCACCTACATACAGGTGTTATTAAGTGTAATGGTGAGGAGTCAGCTCGAATTCTTGAATATAAGAACTTTAAATATAAGAAAATGATTTATTTGTTTGAATAGTTTTTGTTTTGCAGATTTACACCATATATTAACCATTTAGCGTTTTCGTACTTTCTGAAATAAGACTTGATGGATTAAAAGTATTTTAGCGATTAGGATGAAGGGACGATTAATTCCGGAACTTAAAAACGAAATTAGTATTGGATTTACGATATATCGTAAACGAGAAGGTATCAATAGTAAATTAGTTCAATTCAACGAATGTTTACGCGTATTTAAGATATGACACATAAAAAACTTTAAGCTTTTTTTTTATAACACACAGTGAATGAGTGCATGTGATTGTTATACGACGTTGTTATAATTAACTTATGCAATATAAAATATTTCCTATTTCTTTTTATGACAGTAATAAAGGCGTTAGGGCTAGATGTAAAATAAAAAGCAAACTTAACTAAATTCAGTCACGACTGGTCGCTTTATTGCGATTAAAGTAAAAGAAAAGATAAGCAAAAGAAAAACGAGCTACCTTTTTATTAGGTTTTAGGCGTACTTTACGTTTTTAAAAATAAATGTAAGTAGATGTATGTGTAGGCATAAAATAAGATTACCGTAACAAAATGAGTAAAACATATTGAATAAATAGGGAAAAAAAGAAAATCTTGGATATGTTTGAATATGCACAAGGTATTCGATATGTGGATAAACGTAAATATGCCGAAGCAGAAGAAATTGATTTATTTATAAAAGGAAATCTCATATTTCATGTATTATGTGATGTATTTGAGTATATTCGCGAAACTCGCCTCGCACCATCATTATGTATGTACAATTTCCGCATTTTCAATTGGATTATTTAGATAATTGAGCGAATGTGTGCATTTTTTGTGTATGATGTTTTTTTTTTGGTTACTGCGGAACAATTAGTTGGGGTTAGGGTTTTGCGACGAAGGTAAAACCAATGTCACGTCGACGCTAACAGACAACGACAGGGCATACATTCATAATTCAAAGGAATATCAAGTTCTGCAACAGTGAGTGACAGTTTTCTCGAAATTTATAGGAAATAAACCGACGATATTACAAATAATTTATTGTGGACCCAAATGTAGGGAGGGTACCTACGGCATTTGCAATTATTTTCGAAACAATGGTTTGTTCTGTCATTAATTTCTTGGCGAAGGTAAGAGATCGCAAAAATACTTCTGCTGCTTTTGTGATGTAGGTACTTGTATTTTACAGCACTTCTTTCGTACACAATTGCAGCTGAAAGGAAAAAAAATGGGAAACACAAGAACGTCGTCTTTCTTTTCGATTTTCTTTGAATAATAGGTGAATGAGCGTCGAATTTATATTGAAATTTCCGTTGGTTTTTAGTTTTTTTCTTCTATTGCGATTGTTCATTTCACCGTTCGCAATTTAATATTAGTTTTGCAGGGGGATGCAAATGTAAAACGTCTCGCTGAAAATTAATATACGTCCTGCTGGGCATTGTTTGTTATGAATAGTGTGCATTTACTGCAAGATCGAGCACAGCACGACTATTGTTTTCATATATGTTCGTACATCCTGAAACAGTAGGTGTACACGTCCCCAATATTGTGTAATTATTGCCCGAATTAATATTAATTAAATCTAATTACGTTAAGGTTATAGATCTAGCAAACTAGATCACGAAATACGTCTTGTTAATTAGTTTTGGAAGACGAACGTTGGCAGAAAAGTGAATGTTTCCGCTTAGATAACTAGCACCGTTACTTCATTTTCGCTCACAATATATGGTTGGAGAACTTTGACAATAAAAAAATATATTTACAATCTCGAAATTACGTTTGTCTAAAGGGACGAAATCCAAAACTGATTAAAGCCAAGCGAATGTAATATTCGTAGAACGAACTTGCTAGATTATTCTGCAACAACGAACGTTGTTTGCAATCTTCAAGAACGACAAATAACAATTTATTTTAGGGTCACGGACTAGCGAAAAGAGACAGACATGTTAGCAAACATTGTTGTAATACAACTCTTAAAAACAAACATTAAATTACGCGACGAAAGGTCTCCATTCCAGAGAAAAAGAAAAAATTAAATACCAGTTTTTTATTAATAATCTTTTAATAACATTTTTCTAATTTCTCGAGGGATCTGTGGATAACAACTTTTGGTTGAAGAAGTTTGGTTAGCTCATGAATATTTTGAAACGCGAGAACGTTTTAGTTTTAATGCTCCTTTTATTTAATTAATTACTTATTGAATTAGCGTTAGTTTATTTTTCTTACCAAGAAGTAATTTGTTTATTTTATGAAGTCTTAAGTCTTCAGAGAGAATGAATTACAACACAATAATCTGTAAGGATTCATTCCAAGAATTTATATGAATTTAATATTGTTGCAAATCGATTGTTAAAAAAATGTCGAAACGATGTTTGTGTCCAGACGTGTAGACTCACTATTTTTCAAAATATATCAGTTTTAAAAGTTTTTCAAAACTAGTATATTCGGTTCATCTACATATGCAGGATGTATTCGAAATATGAGCGTGGTTAATGCCAAACAGAATCGATTTAGAAAGAATAACACATGTTCATAATGTTTTGAAAACAATTTTTTAGGATACTACATTAGGGTCATTAGCCCATTTTACTATGTGTTCACTGCATTTACCTTACTAGTAAAAATATTAAACACTGAAGGGCTGACTACTTATTTGTTAATTGTTGAAAAATTAGTAGAATGTCGTTTCCATTTTTACATTTTTCTTAAAAAACCTAATTGATAATAATTTTTTTTTCGATTCTCCATTCAATCCATTATTTCAAAAAATCTTACATTATTATTTTTCAATTGTATAATAGTTATTTAACAAACAAGTGTATTAATAAGGGTGATTAACAACCGAGATATTTTAACGCGTGAACGAAGCGAGCGCGTTAATGTTTGAGATTGTTAATCGCCGTTTAATTGAAGAGTTAGTTACACAACTTTTCCGTCGACCGTACTTTGTAATTTTAATAAAATTATAATTTAATAATTATAGAAAAGATATGCTATTGTGAACGCACCTTTAGAAAGTACCGTTTTATGAACTCACTACAAAAGTTGATGGAGAATTGAGGTACTGAATTCCAATTGTTGCGTCGAAATAATGTCGATATCGGTCACTGTTATTAAGGTGTCATCGGCAAACAAGTTTACTCTAGCATATTTAACTGAATTTATCATGTCATGCATGTAAATTCCAAATATCGAAGGGCCTAAAATTGTTCCTTGGGGCGCCCCTAACAAAACCTCTCTAAGTGTAGATTTTTCTTCCTCATAGATGGTTATCTGGGGCCTATCGGTTAGAACATCCTGATGATTACCTGCACATCTTGGGACAAGTTCGGTCTCTCTTACATTCACTACCTTTATGACCGTATCCGCTGCACTTAAAGCATCTTGTTGGCATTATAGCATCTATAACTTTGCATCTGTCCTAACCTAAATTTACTTTCCCCTCTTCAAGTAGCTTTTCGAGTGAGTTGTCGTCTACTTCAACGTATGCAAAGAACGAGTTTTAATTTTTTGAAGTTGCTACGTGCAATCTTTGTCCTGTCTACGTCCATGAAGTCATTTTGTGTAGTGATTTTCATTTCTTTATCTTCCGGATTTAATTTAGATGACAGTCCGAATATTTTGACACGTGGTTTGCGTTTTATTAGTACATTTATTTCATAATTGTTGCCAAGTTTTTCTTGTACAACCTCTTTTAGTTTTGTAATTGTTGTCATGGTTTTTACATCCCATAATAATACCTCCCTTGCTTGTTTGAGGATCAATGCTCTCAACAATGTCTTGTTTTGTTTGATAACAATTTTTCAAATATTTTTCAAAAATATATCAGTTTTAAAAGTTTTTTCAAAACTAGTATATTCGGTTCATCTACATATGCAGGATGTATTTGAAATATGAGCGTGGTTAATGCCAAACAGAATCGATTTAGAAATAATAACACATGTTCATAATGTTTTGAAAACAATTTTTAGGATACTGCATTAGGGTCATTAGCCCATTTTACTATGTGTTCACTGCATTTACCTTACTAGTAAAAATATTAAACACTGAAGGGCTGACTACTTATTTGTTAATTGTTGAAAAATTAGTAGAATGTCGTTTCCATTTTACATTTTTCTTAAAAAACCTAATTGAAAATTATTTTTTTTCAATTCTCCATTCAATCCATTATTGCAAAAAATCTTACATTATTATTTTTCAATTGTATAATAGTTATTTAACAAACAAGTGTATTAATAAGGGCGATTAACAACCGAGATATTTTAACGCGTGAACGAAGCGAGCGCGTTAATGTTTGAAATTGTTAATCGCCGTTTAATTGAAGAGTTAGTTACACAACTTTTCCGTCGACCGTACTTTGAAATTTTAATAAAATTATAATTTAATAATTATAGAAAAGATATGCTATTGTGAACGCACCTTTAGAAAGTACCGTTTTATGAACTCACTACAATTTTTTAATTGTATAACATAATCTAACTTCATTATTTCTACTTTTTTGTGATTATTCTTTGCTTTTTCGTTTTTTGTATGGCTATTTGACAACAGTATTTTAACTAAGGTCACTAAGTTGATGGAGAATTGAGGTACTGAATTCCAATTGTTGCGTCGAAATACAATTTTCATCACAGCGAAACAAAGTGTATAAATCTTTTTTGTGAGAACGGATTGGTGCTTTTTCAAAATAGTGATGTACTTACAATGACAGAACCAGAAATGGTTGACAATGTTTGATAAATGATACAAGAAGCTCAAGTACATCTCTACGTTGCCTGTAAACAAGTTGAACTTTTGATAATGACTTGTCACATCGTACCAAACAAAGATATTCATTCATATCGCTATTGTGTACAAGTGGTCCATTAACTTATTGAGACAGGATTGATTATCCTGCATGTGTTCCAAGCTTAAGATTCTTTAACGATGAAACTTGATTTCACCTTAATGTTATTTTACACAACATGCTCATGTAGTTTATAAAAAAAAAATTTTTTTTAAAGTGTTCCACTACACCTCCAAAAGATATTTTTAGGAGTCGGAATGTTTATCGTTTTTATTTTCTCTTACAACCCTGCTTGAAGAATTTAACTTTTGAACAATGAGTAAACAATATTGAAGAACTGTGTGAGACAATAGTTTGTAAAATAGATGAGCTAAACATCGTTTTAAGTGTTATCATCGAAATGTTGTATACAGTACAAAAACGCCTCAAAGTTTGTGTGAACAAATTGAAGATTTATTACAACTGTAAATTAATGTTGATTTGTTCTTATTAAACTTTGCTTTGCTACAAATTATGACAGATTTTTTATTTACATTTTCATATTGTAATTGATTGACAGATAAAATGGCAACTTTAGGTATACACATGTATGCTTAGTTGCTTATACTAAAATCATTTACTAAAAAGAAAGCTGTCATTAATAAAGGTCATTAATGAACGATTTTGTTTACGTTAATGTAAGTCATAAATGCACGGTCGACGGAAAAATAATATAATGTTAAACTATTTGCAGTTTTCTTAATAAGCGAAAGACGAAAAATCTATTTAGTTACAATAATTTAATAGCACTTGGAATTTAATTTTTCATCCATCTTTGTCTTGATATAAGTAAGTAAGTAAGGAAGTTTATTCACCTAATAATATGATGTTTACAAATATCACCTAATCTCTAATCATATAAGAATCATTTCTCTCACAAGCTCTAAGCATGCTTTTTAAAATTCATTAATGTCTGTCCTTTCTTAATTTCCTCAGACAGTTCATTATATATTTTAAGCCCTTATAAATAAATTGTCCTGTGAAAAAAGTTTTCTTAGCTAAAACTATTTAAATATCTAGTGTTATATTGATGTATATCCTTATTAAAAACAATAAATTTCTGCATGTAGCTACGTAAGCTATTACTAATAATCTTATAAATAAATATCAACGTTTTAAAATATAATAGTTAACTCTTGGCATTTCTTAGTATTTTGTAATTTTTGCAGTCTTTGAAAGTCGCCTTCGGAAGATAAGAATAGTATGGTTGCGCTATAATCAAAATGAGGTGCAATGATAGTTTTATAACCAGAATTCGGGATCAAACACTCAATTTTGAACTTATTCTTCCAAAGAACCCTATTTTTTGAGCTGCTTTACGTATGATGTTATTAATGTAATTTTTGAAAGATAGCTTGTTGCCAATAATTATTCCCAAATATTTTAGATTCAATCGACTACTCAATTTCAACCTTGCAGTCTGTCATTGACCCATTATTACTTAATAATAGTGCTTTTGTTTTTGAAGTGTTAAATTTGAGTTCATTAAATTTTAATCAATTAAAAATATTGACTAAGTCACTATTAATATTCTTTACTGCACTTTTAATGTCGATATCGGTCACTGTTATTAAGGTGTCATCGGCAAACAAGTTTACCTAGCATATTTAACTGAATTTGTTGGCATTATAGCATCTATAACTTTGCATCTGTCCTAACCTAAATTTACTTTCCCCTTTTCAAGTAGCTTTGCGAGTGAGTTGTCGTCTACTTCAACGTATGTAAAGAACGAGTTTTAATTTTTTGAAGTTGCTACGTGCACTACTTTAATCTTTGTCCTGTCTACGTCCATGAAGTCATTTTGTGTAGTGCTTTTCATTTCTATTATCTTCCGGATTTAATTTAGATGACATTCTGAATATTTTGACACGTGGTTTGCGTTTTATTAGTACATTTATTTCATAATTGTTGCCAAGTT
Organism: Abscondita cerata; assembly: GCA_030710515.1. NCBI lineage: Eukaryota > Metazoa > Arthropoda > Insecta > Coleoptera > Lampyridae > Abscondita > Abscondita cerata. Next base: position 94,591 of record JALBCR010000030.1, read on the forward strand.
TTCTTTTAGTTTTGTAATTGCTTCATCGTATTTTCATCCCATAATAATACCTCCCTTGCTTGTTTGAGGATCAATGCTCTCAACAATGTCTTGTTTTGTTTGATCATCTTTTTTTGGGTTTAATTACTAGCACTGGATGATTTTAATTTTTTAAATCGATATAACCAAAAAAACCAGTCATTTTTGGGTATGGTATAGTAATTAAACTACACCTTAAATTTTACGTAGAATCTAAAAATAAAATAAAAAAATAGCACTATTTTCCAGAAAATGAATCGAATTAGTTCTCCATATACTTTTAATGCACGACATTATAACGGAAGAATTGTTATTTCTGATTGTTTTCCTTGAAGGTGAAAGTCGATGTTTTGTTATGCTTATGGTCACTTCATCAAACCTCGCATTGAGAACAATCTGAACCTCTTCTTCATTTACAAAGATAATCTTACAAAATTTACGAAAAACTAACAATAAATAAAAAATAATTTCGCAAACTATGGAATATAAGTTTATTATTGTAGAACTTATAACTTCTTCATTTTCAATTGGTATTCGATATATTTTTAAGCACCCCAATAAGCAAAAATGCAATCAGGTGGGCGTGGTGGCCATGCAATTGATCCTGTCATTCCAATCAAATCATTACAGAAACCTCCATTTCCGTAAGTCACGTGTAGCAACTTTAAATTGTTCAGGAACCCTATATTGCATTAACCGTAAATTTTTCTAAAAACTGACCATTAATTGTATGTGGAATAAATGGTACGGTAATCCCACCAATTTTTTTGCATCTACACTGATTATACATTCTTAAGTAATTAATTTATTGACTTAGGGGTCGAAATTTTATAGTATTTATAGTAGTTTACTGTTTATAGTAATTTTGAAGAAAATCGTTTGTCGTTTAAAAAAACTTAACGGATGATATTTTCCCTTAATTCAGTTATTCTAGAAATACGTTAGATATTTTGTAAACCTTCTAATGGACTATAAATTCATGTGCAAATTTTAAAAAATTGTTTGAGCAGTTTGTCAAGAAAATCATTTTTAAGTCACGCCTTTAATTTTAAGAATAGAAAAAAAATACTTCTGAAAAACCTTTAGAAAATCTGAATAATCTAATGTGTGAAAAACTAATTTCGAGGAACATCGTACCAGTCGTTTTTGAAAAAATAACTGAAGGGATGGAATTATCCCTTAATTGAATTTTCTGGAAAAACGAAATTAGTTATTGTGTAAAACCCTGTAATGGACTACACGTATGCAAATTTTAGGAAAATCGTTAAAGCCGTTGTCGAGAAAAAGAAAAAATAAAATAAAAAAAAACTCCTGAAAAACTTTTAGAAAATCTTAAATGGTTTAATGTTCAAAAATCTAATTTTGAGGAACATCGTTCCAGTCTTTTTGAGAAAAAAAACTTAAGGGATCAATTTATAAATATTGTAATGTGTGCAAATTTTGAGGAAAATGTTAGAACCGTTTTCGAGAAAATCGTTTTCTCAATTTTACACTTTTAATTTTGAGGCTAGAAGATAAAGAAAAAAAGTACCTCTCAAGAACCCCTAGAAAAATCTAATATGAAATTTGAATCAAATCGTTCAATTTATTTGACCTCTAATGTACGAAAATTTTTGTTGATGTCGAGAATGTGCATTTTATGGGGATTCGATTTTTTATTTAGTGAAGTTGCTAAAAACAAACAAATATGTTGTCAGAATTGTATTCAAAAATTTTCGATAAAATTTAAACCCTGTATTGCTTTTTGTAAATAAAGTCGTGTCCACCGACTTCAAGACTAGACTTTAGTGAAAAACATCATAATAATCCCGATATGCGAAGCTGTTGTCCGGTCTAACCTATTAAGGGAAGTTTTAGTCTGATTCACTTGAACTTTGGTATAATATTCATAACAAAGTTACAGTACAGAGAACACAGTCGTTGAAATGAAATCTTTACTATTAGCCGGCTTCTATGGTATTAGTTTGTAGAATCGCAAATTAAATTTAATATACGATATTATCATAATTGTTTTAATACCTAGATATCCCCAGCTATGAATTATTCAATCGCCAGTGAAACGTCGTCTTCATTAACAGCACTACATACACGTGTTTCGTCTTTATGAGGCTCATCAGTGTAGGGCAGCTCAAAGTAATCAATAACAATTACTGGAAGTATGTTCAATGAATCATCCAGTTGTATGATATGCATGGATTGGTATATCGCTATTTGGAACATGCCATATTGAAAATAAACACATTGTACATAGCGGTTTTTTCTTGGTGTTTGCAATTTCTTTGTATAATTTGGTATCAGTCTAACGTAACTGCACGGTTTTCATAATTTAAAAAATTTTTCAGTTATGTGCATTCGTTAAACAGTGTGTAGGTCGCAAATAAAATGAAATTTGCTGTATTAAGCATTACCCTTTTTCTATTTTATTGTCTGGCATCCTAACCATGTGTCGAGATGTTTGTTGTTGTTCAGAGTGTTGTCTATTCTTGTAAATTTCTTCTATATATGGGGGATACACTAACTTCTCAACTATCAAATGCGAATTTAACAAATCTAATAACGTATCTCAAGTAACTTAGTTTTTTTTGCGATTTATATGTAGCAAGACCACAATATCTAGTTACAGTTGGAAAAGTTCTAATAATAAGTGACGAAAAATTTCTTGCTGGCGGGTGGTGTATTTAATTACGGTATCCAAACAGTGGGAAAATGTTTCTTACATCTCGTTTATTTAAACAATTAGGGCGTCTTTCAAATTTCTATTGCTTCTCTTACAAAGGGATTATACAAATATTTATCTATTCCTGGCACTCTAAATTAATTTAGTGTTCTATGTCCTATAGTAAAATTATGAAAATAACAATGCTCTAGTTTTTTGAAATTATATAAAATATCTATTTATGCAAAAGCCGAGGAAAGGGGGGTTTTTATTTTGTGAAAAACATTTGTGCTTGTAATTTATATCTTTTAGGACGATTAATAGTCTATGAGCAAGTAAAGAAGATTTTTATCCAATAAAATGAAGTTAGCTGCACGAGAGGAATGCGAGTGCATTTGTGTATAAAATGATTTTTTCTTGCTAGCATAATACACAAAAAAGAATCAAACTAATTCTTAGTTATTTTTAATTTTTAAAGATGAAACATTGTGGGTCGATCTATAAAAGTTAATCTAGTTGAATGCGAAAGTTTCTTCAAGGAAATTCAGAATTAATGGTCTATTTGCATTTAAATTTTCCACAAATCGATAATAAGAAATTATCATTTTTATTACTCGTATAAATGTTAACCTTCATCAAAATTGTTTACATGCTATTTTGATAATTTAGGGGAAAAAATGAACAGCGTACGTTACTTGGACAAAGTCTAATATTTTTTACAAATAATGTAAAATTCTGCTCTGATTCTGATTTTTTTTACTTTCGGTGATTTTGACCAATGAAGCTTGATCTAAATGTTCAATATGCTGAAATTTCCTTGAGTACATACCTTATGTGAAGTGTTATCAAAGGAATGGAACACTAAACTGCAGCGTCTATTTTAACAAACGGAAAAACACTAAAAAACTGCACCAAAAACTTTACTCGGACACGTGTTTCAATAGCTAAGCTATCGTCATCAGCGAACTGATAATGGTTTTTAGTGTTTTTCCGTTTAAGTGTTATGTTTGTAACCAGACAAAACCAAAAATATATTTTGTGAAACGGTTGAACAATGTATTGAAACTCAAAATTATATTTCCGATCTAAAACTGAAAGTAAAAATGAAAACTACCCACAGTCGAAAATAAAACAAATTTTCCCATTAAATCGAATCTAATTTGATGTTCCAAAAATCAATATTTTAGATTGATAATTTATAAAATTCATAAAAATCTCAATTTTTTAAAAAATAATAAAAACTTGTTGATTGTCAGTACTTTACTACCTACTACACTCACCGACACAAAATTCGGGACATGCTAAATTTAGACCAAATTCAATGTGCGATAACTCTTTCCTCCATTGTCCGATTTCAATGTTTTTTTTCAAAATGTAGATAATTGTTTCGGTTTTAATTAATTTTATTCAATTTTCAAAAATACAGTTTACGTGTTGAGATATACAGGAAAATAAAAATATGTATTTTTCTTTTAACTTTGTAACACTCTGTAGAGTAATGTAGCTATTAAAACTACACCGGATATGCATTTCTGCCGAATTTGATGCATTTTTAACCTTTTTGATGTTTTATTTTTTTCGGTGTCGTTATCGGTTTAGGAGATATGAATTTTTGAAATAAACATACCACTTTTTGATTAAATCTAACTTTTATTAAAAATGTAGGGGTTTTAAAATTTAGTACCTGGTGTTACCTCCTCTAGCTCTTGTAACAGCTACTATACGTCTATTCATTCCTCTAATTAAGTTTTGGATAGCCTCCTGTGGAATAGCATTCCATTCTTCTTCCAGAGCATTTCGGAGCTGATGGAGAGTGAATAGCTGTCCTCGGCGTTCCCTGATTCGTCTACCTAACATGTCCCATATATGCTCTATGGGATTAATGTCAGGACTACGAGCGGGCCAGCGCATAACGTTTATTCAACCTCTTCTAAATATTGGACCACTATTCTGGCAGTATGCGGACGGGCATTGTCATGCATAAAAACGAAGTCGTTACCAATAAATTGTGCATAAACAACAACGTGTTCTTCCAGAATTTCTTCAATGTACCTTTGTGCAGTTAGAGTTCCTCTGTCAATAAAAACAAGTTCTGTTCGAGCGTCAAATGAAATACCGCCCCACACCATAATGGATCCACCACCGAAGCTAACCCTTTCGCTAAAATTACATTGTGCGAATCTCTCCCCTTGTCGTCTCCATACTCTTTCTCGTCCATCAGGAGACCTCATGCAAAATCTGGACTCGTCAGAAAACAGAACTTGTCTCCACTCCTGTAGGTTCCAGTTAAAGTGTTCTTGCGAAAAAAGAAGTCTATTAACTCGATGCTGTCTGAGGAGCTCTGGTCCAGTTGCCGGTCTTCTGGCCCGTAAATTGACTTCATTGAGTCTTCTTCTTACCGTTATTTCATTGACATCAACTTGATGAACTCTTTGAAGTTCATTTCTTATCACTACTGCACTGGTATGCCGATCTCTTAAAACTGAAAGTCTAATAAAGCGATTCTCAATGGCGGTAGTAGCACGCCTTCTTCCAGATCCAGGTCTTCTACCATAACTTCCAGTCTCACGAAACCTTGCAACGGCCCTTTCTACGCTAGATTTCGTAAAACCCAGTATATCAGCCACTTCTCTATAGGAATAACCAACATCATGCAGAGCAACGGCTCTAGCTGAATCTTCGGATGACAAAGGCATCGTGAAATAAAAAATAAATTCGGAATTCACTCACGACACAACGTTTTAAATGCTGGAAATGTTTGACAAAACTGTTTGACAAATGCAGACAGAATACGTATCCAGGACAACTTAAACATTCCAAACAATCAACAGTGTTAAAAAATTGTTGCAAAAAAGTGTTATGTTTATTTCAAAAATTCATATCTCCTAAACCGATAACGACACCGAAAAAACATAAAACATCAAAAAGGTTAAAAATGCATCAAATTCGGCAGAAATGCATATCCGGTGTAGTTTTAATAGCTACATTACTCTACAGAGTGTTACAAAGTTAAAAGAAAAAATACACTTTTTTATTTTCCTGTATATCTCAACACGTAAACTGTATTTTTGAAAAATTGAATAAAATTAATTAAAACCGAAACAATTATCTACATTTTGAAAAAAAAACATTGAAATCGGACAATGGAGGAAAGAGTTATCGCACATTGAATTTGGTCTAAATTTTGCATGTCCCGAATTTTGTGTCGGTTTTTTTTTTTTAACAGATTTTCGAACAGTTCTTCGATTCTTATGTTAAAAGAAACCCTTGAAAATATAATAGTATTTTAATATATTAATAAAATTTTTTTTTTTTAAAAAAAAATATACTTTATTAATTAAATACAAGCCTATTAGAATAAAAATTACAAATAATAGAAAAAAAAAACGCAATTGTTTTATTATCTAAAAATCAAAAAAAAAAATAAAAAATTTAATAAAAAAAAATAAAATTTTTTTTTATTCAAAAAAAAAAAAAATATAATAATAAAAAAAGAAAAAAAAAGTCCCGGTTTTCACCGTTAACAAAAGTAAGTGTATCTTCAACCACTGAGTAGGGGTCCATTCGTCGTACAATGTAACTTATGTCATGAATACAACAATAGTTTTCAACTAGTATAGTTCAAGTTGCTCATTTGACGTACGACTGTATGTTACATTTTCCAACGTATGGACTATAGTTGCTTTCCAATTGCACTATCCTCACCTCAGTTAATTTTGGAATTGAAAGGCGCCTTATAACTCTGCACTAAGTAACTTAAGTCTACTAGACCATAAAATACAGACATTCTGTGTCAGATTCTAGTAGAAGAGCTTAGTTATTTTTTACTTTTTGAAATAGAAAATTGGATTAGAAAGTCAATTGAAAGTGAATCGCGGATTTGCAGTTTCGACGAAGTTTATGCCGACTATTTCATCAAGTACTTATTTATTCGCTACACTTAAATTATGCAGGCAATGTGTTGGAAAGTTACTATAGTTTACCTTTCTGGTAAGATATTTATTATTAGGTTGCTAATTTTGATGTTACAATGGTTACTGCAAACGTTGCCAACATTAAAATGGTATAAAAATAAATGTTTAAAAGTTATGAATTTCATTTATTAAGAGGGTATTTGCCTTACACAGCCAGGTTATGGTTCTCCGTGCATTTATGACTAAAAACATTTTATGTGTGACTATAGAATTTTTAGCTTCATTTTTCCAAATCATGAACCGAATACATATTTTATTGCCGAAAGCATCAATGCATGCCCGTCATGTGTTAAAATTTTGTATTGATGCAATTAAATGCATATTTTGAAGGATACATTATCACATTATTAGGTTATTTTTTAAAAGTTTATTTTTTCAAAAACACATACTTTAAGAAATTTATTAGCATAGAATCATAATTTCTCTTTCCAGTTTTTTTGTTTGAAGGTTGTATGTTCTTTATTTTTATAGAAAATAGTTATTTTACAACTGCTGGTTTATGCATCTCTACACCAGGGCAAATACCCTCTTAAGTGGTATTATTGTTGAAGTGAGTTAGCACTAATTACTAAAAATTATCTTGCAGTTTTTTGCACTTTTCACAATAATATTATTTTCTTGACGTTTCAACACATTTTAATTTCTTTAAAATTTTACATAAAACGTGCAAAAATTCTAATATTTTTAGGAACTTATTTAGTTTGTTCGGTGTGATCGTTTTGTATGTGTCTAGTTGTACACAAGAGGGTGTAGAAAATACGAAGAAATTTACGCATATATCGCTATTACATGAATTTTACATTTCAATTGTAGAATGGAAATTACTACATACATGCGTGTCGGATTTAGTAGATTTTATAGTTAGCAGTATATTAAGGTAAATATTTAATAGGATAGGGTCGGTTATTGTCTCACGCCCCTAAAACGAAAATTATATTTATTTTGGTTGTATAATACGCGTTAGGGATTTTGCCGATTCAGAAGAATGGACAATGGAGGGATACGAAAAAATATAAACGTAAATTTCGAATTTAGTTCTTGGCAACTTTGTGGGAGTGTTTGAGTTTATTGAATATGCATGTATCTGTTCACAGTTTGTTTGTAAGCAAAACAATCCTTCGAAAAGTTTTATTTAATTAGACTTGCTAATAAAGAGTGGGTGTTGGCATCGCAGTAAAATACTGTGAACTTAAGGTTGATAAGGTTCTGACCTTTGGCATCCATCCCTTAGCGCTGCAGTATGCTAATACTTACTATGTTCCATTGTGTTTTGTCTTGGTTTTCGAGCCTGGACAGTATAATTCACGCATTGTCGCCTCGTGTACTTGTCAAAATCAGAAACATTCATTTACAAAAGCATTGTTAACGCTTAACTTCTATATTATTTGCTAACAAGTAACTACATGTACTTAATAGGCCTTGCTTATTGTAAATGGGCATAAAGGAGACACTTATTTTCTCGAGCTAGCTTTCTCATTCAAGCACCTCGTTATATATATTGCGTTACATGTACGAACTCGTTGAAATGGAATATGCATTATGTAAGCTCCTAATAACAATTTACACTCGGATTATTTTTCTACGTTATATTTGAGTAACACCGGTTTTTTTTTTATTTACTTCACATTATAAAAGTATATAAGTTCACCACGTAAATTTTCGTTAATTACATACTGAAGGATATGTTAAATAACAGAAATAAAAATTTTATGTCGATGTAATTCGGTTGTACATCGTATACATAATTAAAAGAAAACATTGTTGTGTAAAAAAAAAGAAAAACTTTGCGCAACGCTAGCACATCTTTATTGAGGATTGAATCTATGGAAGCCAGCCAACAAAATTTCCAACTTTTGGCGTTTGAACATGAAAGAGCTGAGCTAGCACATGCTAGTGTACAACTTCAATAACTGGTTCATTGTGGGTTGAATCTAATGAACTAACACCCCCCTTCCCTACAACAAAATTTCGAACTTTTGATTAAATATAAAAGATCTGAGCTAGCACAGACTAGCATAACTAAAATTAATGCTAGCACACCTTAATTACGGAGTTCTGGAAGGGCTGAGGCGGGCTCAGCCCCATCACAACAAAATACGACCTCGGCCCCACAACATAATAAATATAAAATTTAGGCACACGAAAGAGAGTAGTAGACCAGGGTAGAAGCCTTTGAAAATGGTAAAAAGTGAAAACAAGATAATAGTAGTATGAAACCCATTGGAAAAGGAAGAGAATATATCCAAAATGAAAGGTAAAATAATTTACGGGTGATCTGAAATCCAGAAGTGGTAGGGGGTGCGTTTTTAAGGGTAAAAAACGGTTTATCTCGATTTCCGGCTAAACTACAAGTCTTATGGGAAAAAGTTAAATCTCAAAGTTAGTAGTAGGTAATAAAAAGATCTACAACTTTTGTATTTGCACTTTTTCACATAACCTCGAAGTTTATGTGAAAAATTCAAATAACCAAGTTTTTGGTTTTTTATTTTAATTTTTATAAAAAAAAATTTTTTTAACGAAATTTGGTGAAAATGTTCCAACAGCTTTTTATGTTCCAAACATTTACTTATTTGTTAATTTTTGATTTAAAATACTTCAAAATATCCGTTTTTTCACCTTATTTTGTTTGTTGAAATCTACTTTCTGATGGTGTAAAAAATATATTACTGTAGTAAATGTTCTCAAAAAACGAAAAAACTCGAATCGGATTCTTTTCTTTTGTCACTAAGTACAATTTTGAGCTAAACATTACGCAGCAAGCAGCTATATCGTTTTTGAAATTGGAAAATCAGTGTGACAACAGTACCAGCAGCTCATTCAACTAAAAATGGAAAACGATTACCAAACCATATAAAAATATCATTTATGCAAGAAAAATTTTTATCTAACGAGAAAAACAAGAACAAAATAATAAAAAGTTTGATGAAAAGATTACTCACACAAGGATTTTCCTGTAAACAAGCAAAAATGCTGACATAATTAAGACCTCGATAGAAATTGCCAAAGACACTAAAAAAACTGCCATTGTTGTGGGTCAAGATATTGATCTTTTGGTCCTTTTAAATCAATTAAATTCAGAAAATCATGACATTTATTTTCTCAAGCCTGGTTCTGGAAATGTGAAAGATTTATTTTTGACGTCTAATAGTTTCAAATATGAATCTTTCAAAAACATAGTTGCATTTCTGCATTGTTTTTCTGGTTGCGATACAACATCTGGATTAGCCGGAAAAGGAAAGAAAAGTATAGTAAATTCATTATTAGATTATAAAAATTTGTCAAATTTGGCCAATATTTTTTTCAAAAACATGCAAACAAAGAAGATATCGAAAAAAATGGATTACAATTAATCAAATCTATTTATAAATGTAAAAATAATAATATAACACTGAATCAATTAAGATTTCAAAAATATCAATTGGCAAAAATTAAATCATCTTTCATATTGGCAAATCTCCCACCCACAGAAGGTGCAGCAGAACAACACTGTTACACGCGACATTATCAGCTACAAGCTTGTCTGGGTAATGGAATGACAGCAACAGATTGGGGCTGGAAACAACATCAACGTGGCATTATGCCCAAATATACAGAAATATTGCTCAAAACTGTTTGCTGCAGCTGTGAAACTGGATGTAGCAGTTTAAAATGTGGCTGCCGAAAACATGGTTTGAAGTGCACAGATTTGTGCTCAAATTGTCACGGTTCGGAAAAATGCTCCAATGTGGAAGAAAAAGCTACGAGGAAATTGATGGTTTAGATGAAATTGTGGAAGAAGAACCAATGCAGACTGTAAATAATGATGGAGACGAAGACAATAATGGTCTTGAAGATTTCAAAGATCTACTAGAAACGGGAAGGTTTGTCGAATCTAACGATGGAGAAATGCCATCAAAGAGACAAAAACTAATGGATAAGTGATTAGAATTTAAGATAATGTATTTAGAAATAACATAAATGTAATTAGAATTTAATAATACAACTTTTTACTAAAAAAAATAGCAGGAGTCACATTTTTTAGATGAAATTTTCTTTAAATCCTACCTTCAATTATATTTAGAACAACTATTTTTGCATGTTTTTTGCAATCTCGATGTTTTATGGATTTGTAATTTTATTTATTGTAATAGAATTTTTGTTGTATAGATTTTAATAAATAATTCTAAATTGTACTTAGTGACAAAAGAAAAATTTCGGATTCGAGTTTTTTCGTTTCTTGCATTTTTTGAGAACATTTACCATAGTAATGTTTTTCGATATTAAGTCAAAATAAGGTGAACAAATGAATATTTTAAATTAAAAAAATTACAGTGTGTTTGGGACATAAAAAGGTAAATTTTCACCAAATTTCGTTAAAAAAAATTTTTTTATAAAAGATAAAAGTGAAAAACCAAAAACTTGGTTATTTGAATTTTTCACATAAATTTTGAGGTTATATGAAAAAAGTGTAGATACAACAGTTGTAGATCTTTTTATTACCTACAACTTTGCGATTTAACTTTTTCCCATAAGACTTGTAGTTTTGCCGGAAATCGAGATAAACCGTTTTTTACCCTACCACTTTCCGATTTAGATCGCCCATAAATTATTTTTTCTCGCATTTTGGCTATATTATCTTCCTTTTCCTATAGGTTTCATCCTACTATTATGTTTTTCGGTTTCAAAAATTTATTGACCCTGGCCTATAGCTAGCCTAGGCTCCTTAACATAACACACAAAATCTTTGTATAACAAATTTCCGAGGTACGCGGCGAACAAAATAAAATCGACTTCGCAATGGAAACTAAAATTTGCAAATTAAATATTAACGCCGAAATACAAATAAAAATATAAACCCAATTGCAGTGAACTTTATTTTAACAAATGCTGCCGGCAATAATAACGCAGTTATTATTAAATTAGGTTAATCATTGCGAAAGTAAACGAGGTGAAACACATAAAAATAACAAATTATCAATATTTTATAAAATTCAATGCTTTTATCAAATATATGACATTTACGTTTTGAGTACTGGATCTGTTTATATTTTTATATATTTGTTTTATTATTAAGTTGTTCAATACTTTTATTTATATATAATTATTAGTTTTAAGTCAATACTATCTTTATATTAGTCATATCCATAAAATATTTTTTTTTGTGGGATGTGGTTTTTTTTTTTTTTTTTTTTTTTTTTTATTAATATGAATTATTTTTTGAATTAAATAGTTGTTTAAAAAAAAGTGAAAATAATTTTGTATATAGAATTATTTAAGTTTTTTAAAATTATAAAAAATTATTTGAATAAAAAATGTTATTTTAAAATTGGATATAAGAAGAAATATTTTTTTTGTTAAATATTTGTAAATGTTTTTTTTTAGGAATTTAAAGGATTAAGTTATAAGATTTTAAGTAAATTAAATTTTGTTGGATTTTTTTTGGTTAAGAAGTGAAGGTGAATTTTGTAAAAATGTGATTAAGTTAAGGTATTTGGAATTGTTTATGAAGTATTGTTTTTGAAAGAGGAAAGGAGGAGGTAGATTGGGAAGGAAAGGGTTAATTTTAAAATTGTTGTTAGATGTTGTAAGAAGGAAGAATTTTATTGATAAAAAGTTTTAAGGGAATTGGTTTAAAGGAGAGTGGGAGAGGATTAAAAGATTTTTAAGGATATTGGAATGTTTTTTAAGGTTTTATTTTGGATGTTAAGGTGTTAAAAATATTTTTTGATGGAGGTATTGTAAGAAGATAAGGGGGGTGATGTTATGAAATTTTGAAAGAATGGAGAAATTTAAATTTTTTATTAAGAAATGTAAAATTTAAATAAATTGGAGAGTTTTTTTTTTTTTTTTTTTTTTTTTTTTTTTTTTTTTTTTTTTTTTTTTTATTTGTTTACTCAACATATAAATAAATAAATTGTGAATAAAAATAAAGTGAATGTGTTCAATAATTTATTCGAGGAAGAAAAAATAACCAGCTCCTAGTAGAACGGAAACCCGCAGAGCTGCTTGATTCAACCCAGTTTATAGAAGATGGCATCGACAACGCAGGTTTCGCGTTAGTTGTTTTTGATGCTTTGTGCATTTTTGTTTATTCCGGATAGAATTTCTATACAGAGTGGTGATTTTGAAAACGGGTCCTAGGTTAATCGTAATGGTATCAAAATGAAGCTAAAATTAGTCCGTATAGCTGTTGCTATTAGGAGTCAACAGAATTTCACGTTGTTTTCAAAAATTTGTTGATAAAGATAAAAATAAGTTTTGATAATGAAAGAAAAATAGTATTGGGTTGCCTAAACAATCAACATTTATACGTTTTGACAATAAGGCAGAAAGGAAAGTCATTAATAAGCAGCTTTATTCCCAAGAAACTTCTTCGAATGATATTAGAACTGAATTAAATAGGAAGGTTACAATAAATAAATATCAAAAATTACTAATTTTTATTGATGAATTTTCAAAAGACGGTGTTATTCAGCTTAATTTCTGATAGCGAACGCTATGCGCAATAATTTTAACTGCGTTTTGATACCAAAACCATTTTTGTCACTTGAAAGAGCGAGCAGGAATTCGAAAAAAACCAGTTCACAATGCTAAATCCTGTTTTCAAAAGCACCACCCTGTATAGTTAAGTAACCGGCACAAAAAGTTCCGATTTTGTAAAATTTCTAAATTAAACGCATCTTTGTTATTAAGGAGTAACAAGGAAATGACTAAGGAACTACCCACATTCGACTGAGAGAAAATAGTGCTCAGGTTTTAATTTTCAATTCAGCTGTAAAATTATCATTAATGTATCGCAAAGCGAAAACGGAGAATGCTTTAGGTTACCGTTTGTGCAATGGGTTTTTGGTTCTCTTCTTTATTCTACTTTTCTTGGTCTGTGTCTAGAATGTTTCTTGTTCTTTTTGTTAAGCTTGGTTTCAATGAATTACCGGTCCCGCATGTTTGATTAATTCGGCCGGCTAAATATTTATTGGGTACGATTCTTGCCTCGTATTTGACGCACTGAAAGTCATTAGATGTTTTAAGTGTTGCGGATTCCACCATTTGTCTCGCCACTGACGTAAGCCGTTGGTATGCCCTAAGTGTACTGAACAACATTCTGTCAATGACTGTAAGTCTAATACCTAGAAGTCCTTTAAGTGCTGTAGTTTCAGCAAGATCATGCTCGACATTAATTCTGATTATGCTGCTTGGGATAAGAGTTGTCCTGTTTATGTGCTGTTTTAAAAGCTGATCTGGTAGGTTCCGGACAGCAATACTCGTTTCTTTCGCCAACTCTCCAATCCGTTCTTCGCCCCACATTTCTTCCGCCGATCTCTACATTTACTATCAAAACGCTAGGGGCCTAAACACTAAAACACATACATTTTTCAAAGGCGTTTATTCTCTCTCTTATATCGATATTTTTGTCATTTCTGAGACGTGGTTGAGCGACTCCGTCAATAATTCGAACTTTTCCCCTCATGTCAATATCTTTAGATGTGACCGATCCTTGGAAGCTACATCCAGGTTCAAAGGTGACGGAGTGTTTATCGCCGTGAAGCTTAACTTTCATGTCCAACTCACAGATTTCTTTTGATTCAAGTCTATTTTGGACATTGATATTTCTGCTGTATTGATAAGTACCTCTTGCATTAGATTCTGTCTTGTCGCTGTCTACATATCCTAAATTGTGTCTTATGATCACGTGACCACCCTGTTTGAGGCTCTTCAGCTACTTCACATTACCCATGGACCCGACCTACTTGTGTCGGGTGACTTTAACTTTATCGAATACGCCGCCTCTCTTTCTGGCTGCACCTCCGAACGTGTTCATAAATTAAATAATTTTTGCAACCTACTGTTCCTTGACCAGTTCAATTTCGTTCGCAATTCCAACAATCGGATACTTGATCTTCTTTTGTCCACCAAACCTTGTCTGGTTGTCAGGAATTGTGACCCTATAGTCGACCAGGACCTTTACCAACCTATCCTCCTCATTAGATTTTCCCGCAGCTCACCTGGTAATTTTGATAAATTTTCAAGGAACGGTCATCATTTGTCCTTTAACTTTAGAAAAGGCGACTACGCTTCTTATACGAACATTTTACTTCTCTATCATGGACCTCTATCTTGTCTGATTCATCCGTGGATTCCTCTTTACGGAAACTATATTCTGTTATATATGATTTATTTAATGCTTTTATCTCTAAGTCCTCTGGGAAGTCCAGAACATAATAGCCGCCCTGGTTTTCTAATGCTATCATCTCTGATACGCTGAAGTACTTTCTCTGGCGAAAACATATATATGTTACCGGACAAACCCGAATTTAGGAAATACTAGAATTTCTAGCCAGAACTAGAACGTCCTAATGCTTGTAGGACGTTCTAGTATTTCCTAGGCCATACACGAAATGCCGAGTAGAACTAAATTAGGTACCGGAATTTCTAGTTTTGCCTAGGACAAACCAGAAACAGGAAACAACAAATTCTAAGGCATAGGGCAAACCCAAAGAGTGAATTTGATAAGTTACAATACTTTTATGGCAAGTAAATGTTTGTATTTTTAGGCAAATAAAAGGTTAAAAATTAAAAACACCATTACGAACATATTGATTTTATTAATACAGAGGAAATGTCACCAATAAAAACTAAGACAACACAAAAGCTAAACTAACTATAACTTATTATTGGCTAAAAATATTTTAACATTTGATTGGTTCAAGTCCTAAAAGCTGATAAATTGTAGTAAACTGAATAACAAAGCTATGGTTAGTAGGTAATTGATATTATTTTTTTAATTATTAATCAAACGTACCTCAACATTTTTAATTATAATTATTTATTTTTGCAAGGAAGGCTTTTGTGGCACTTCGAATTACATAAAATATTATTCTTTTACACAAGCATAATTTAGACGCACAGTGCTTTGTACACTGACAGCGAGTATAACCCTGTGTACTTCCACTAGCGCCAGTAGCAGCTGTTCTTAGCGAAATTTTTTTCTTTGGGAATATCGTCTATCGAAAGAAACTTCTGCTGACAGATATCGAACTCTGAACGAGAATATAAAGTTTGCAAAATGCCATTTTTGTACCTAGCTGGTACAAGTTGTCTTGGTTAATGCTCAACACGACCGCCATAATATTTCGGAGACTTCCTCTTGCTCGATCGACGTCAGGTATGGCTACTGTTACATTGTCACCAATTATTGCTGCTGGGTGGCTCCTATCACTAATTTGCTTCATTCTATTTGCTTGTGTTTGCAAGGACATAGCAGCAGATGTTCTCAATTTCTCAAATTTTTTCCCCAAAATGTTGCTGTTGTCTTCTGGAAACTCGTGATTTTCCTCTGTCTCAACGGTATCTGGATTTTCATATACCTCAGCGTCTATCTCTGTGTTTTCGCCAACAACAGTAAACCTTTCCTCCATATCTTCCTCAGAAACAACATTGGCGCTGTTTAAAGACAATCCGACCCTAGGTTCGATTCCGAACATTGCCTTGTAGGGTGACATTTTAATCCCCGCATGGAGTGCACGATTTTTCATAAACTGTACAAATTTGATCCCCTCGGACCATTGTTGGGTGTCATTATCCTTAAGCCAAGTAGCGAGCATATTTTCCACATCCTGATTTGCTCTTTCAACTGAGCCTTGACTTTGACTGTGGCGTGGTCGGCCATGAACCAGTTTTAGTTCAGGCCAAAGCAACTTCAATTCCTCAATGACTCTGTTAGCAAATTCTCTTCCATTATCTGACTGAAGAATGCAAGGTGCTCCAAAGGTAGTAAAAATATCAAGCATATGATATGAAACTTCTTCGGCAGTTTTACTTTTAAAGCACGCAAAAGGCAAAATTTTGTTAGGTGGTCTTGGTAGACCAAAATAAACTTAAAATCGCGATCAGATTGGCTTTGCATGTCTATTAAATCAACTTGTGCACGACTGTTTAATTGAGAATGTAAAATCGGTTTTGAAACGTATCCTTTCTTCTTTTGGACAGTTTTCACATAGCGATAAATACAAGTTAATCATCGACTTAGTGATATTGGCGTATTTTTGCTGTTTCAAATAACATTCTGTCTCTGCCACCATGACCAACAGCACGATGAGCATCATCAAGAGCATCAAAAACTTCATCAATAGGCAGGTAATATCGAACGTCACCTTCGGATTTACCAGATATTAGTTTTAAACCATGAACCTCGATGACATCAAAACGCTTAATTCTGCGGTATTGCAAAGGTGTTTTTCGAGTACTTGCTTTGGCAACCATCACCTAGAAATAGAAACCGTTCAAAAGTGAAACTAAATTAAATAAAACAGTAGCTGTAGAGTCTTAAAAGTTACATTTTACTAAACTAACACAAGAATCTTCACGCTCAAAACTGACCAACAGTGTTATTAGTTAGAAAACAGCTGAACGTATTGAACTCCAATTTGGTACCTACACTTTAGAAACGACGCCAGCGCGACGTGCAATATTAAAATGACAATATCTTAATATATGATAGTCGAACAAGTAACCTTTTTGTTTCAAAATAATGAAATTTTTATTATTTACCATTAAAATGTAAATAAAGACAGGGAAATAAAAATTACTTGAAATTTAAACTGTGTAACTAGCGCCCTTTAGGTGTATCATAGAAAATTATGATATTCGTGTTTATCACCCTTAAAAACTAAACCGTACCAAGTTTGAGATCAATACGTTCAGCTGTTTTCTAACTACTACAGATTTTCAAAAATAAAATGTCAACTTTAACGCCCTGTATCTCGTTTGCTGTTAACATTTTACTAGGACATGTTGAGGTTAAACGACCTATTTTACACTTCCTTCTTCATTTGCCGTATTGTCTATTGATTATAGGACACCCTATACGTATACCTGCCAATAAATTAATAAATGTAATCTTACCTCGTCAATTAAGTTTTGGTATTGTTCTCGCGATACGACGTGAAAATGCGATTCCTTCGCATCCACCTTCTCAATCTCGTCGAGAAATTTTTCTTTCTTGGATGCATTCATATTATTAACAATGTTGTTACGTTATCTAAACAAAGTCACACTAAGAACTGAAAGCGAATCAAAGCGTACATCGGTTTTGTATACAAGTCTTGACAGGCAGAAGACACCTGCAAGGATGTCGTCGGTACTGCTAACACGAATTTGTTTCCTGTTTCGGGTTCGTCCTAGGCAAAACTGGAAATTCCGGAAACCGATTTATTTGTACTCGGCATTTCGCGTATGGCCTAGGAAATATTAGAACGTCCTACAAGCATTAGGACGTTCTAGTTCTGGCTAGGAAATTCTAGTATTTCCTAAATTCGGGTTTGTCCGGTAACATATCCACTAATGAGTTCTCTTCACCGGTTTAGGCTGCTGCCCAGTAAAATTAAGGCTGATATTGAAACTTCTTATAAATGCTTCTTGAGACGTACTAAAGCCGAATCTTGTACTATAATTATAACACTAACACACCATCACCAACTAATCCCTAATTCTCAATATACTTGGCAACTAAAATTAATAATATAGCTAACTTGACTAAACATCTTACCCCATTACTAAAAACTACTAACGTCCACATAGCTACATACAATACCAATACTATTCACAACATTATCTACACCCAATTAAATGAGAAGACAGACATTCTTGACAAACACAATGTAGTGTATAAAAAAGACTGTTTTAACTGCAATAAATGCTATGTTGGCCAAACAAAAGAAAAAACATTGTAATGATAAAAAATCACAAGTACGATTGCAAAAACGAAAAACCAGACTCTGCGTTAGCCGTACACCGTATTTAATAATCTTAAGATTTTAAATGCAGAATGTAACGTCTAATAGCTAAAATGTTATACATTATCAAACACAACAAAAACATTAATTATAATACGGACACACAAAATTTAAGCAATGTTTATAGAAATTTAATCACGAAAATAAAATAGAAGGAGGAATTCCCATTATCATATTGTTATCTAGTCATTCATGTTTGTTCGTTTCTACGTATAGAGTGTGCGTTTTATTAGAGATATTTATTTACATCTAATTGTTATTTATTTTGTGTTTGTTGAATATCTATGTGGTTTTTATACTATTTTAAGTGGCGCAGTAGTCGAGTCAATCACCTATAATTAGATTAATATATTAAGGATATGATGTATATGTATATAACTTACCTTTAAATGTATTCCTTTTCAATAAACAGAGGCCTGAAGAAGTGCACATTCTGTTGCACGAAACGTTGCCTGAAAAACGACTTAGTGGTTTTTGGTGCCCTCCTCAACGAAGAACAAATCATTTAAATAATTATTATTTGTTGTTTGGATGTTTTTCGTTGCATTATTGAAACACCTTTTTGTTTTTTAATGATTGTTCTTCCAGGTAGGTTAATTTGTTTTACATTTTAATAATTAGCTTTAATTAATCTTCTACTACTATTACGACACTTTCCAATAATTGTGCTACCTGGTGTAGATTATAATTAGAGCAAGAAAAGTTTTTTCTTTTTAAGTTTAAGAACGGATAAATTACTGTAACAAAATGCTGTCATCATTCTGAGGAAAATTGTACAATTTTCTATTTTGTGGTTTCGTTTGCTAATTAATTTTTCGCAAATGTAATTTTAAGCACTATTTGTTTGGCTTAAAGAGATGTTGTTAAGTTTAACGTTAATGAATTTCATTATGTTAGGAAAATTGTTTCGATTCAGTATGTAGGAGTTGTTGAAACAGTGCGTTTATATTATCTACGAATGAATGCGTTAAATCTTATTACTTCCAGTCAAAGGGGTTCTAACAATAGTAATTCCGATTTAATGACAAAGTATAAAATACGTGAAAGTTGACGTGTAGCGCAGTAGCGAGTAGTTTTACACAATGAAAAAGAAAGAAAGTAATAAATACACGTTGCAAAATGCAAAACAGTTTTATATGTATCCATCGAGAAATTTAAATTGAAAACATGAAAATGTTCACAAGTTTATCTCGACTATGTATATACTTATAAAGGAAACGGTTCCAAACTTTCTATTCAGCATTAATTTTCTCTACAGTATACATATTAGATGTTGAAGGAAATGTTACAAGGAAACGTTGAATGAGAGTACTACAGATACGAAAGTACCGACTACATAATAACATCTACAACATAGCTAAATCTAAACCCTATGGAGTCTTTCCTTTCAAACTCGAGATGCTCAAATTGAACGAAATAAAATTTACGAGCTTCAATATCAGTGTTTTGTTATTGTAAAAAAAGGAAATTTGTAAGAATTGAGAAAATTTAACAGTTAGTAATTTGCATACATTTTCTAAAGATTGCAATTGGGGACGCATTAAGACATTAGAATCCGACCGCGTTTGCCTACGAACACGATTATACCATTTTAGTGGGAAAATTAAGTTTAGCATTCGTAACATATATTACGTTGTAGTACTTGTTCTTGAAGACAAACCCCTTGAAACATCTAATTATAGTAATACAATTTCCCCCATGTAAAATAAGATTCCGCTCACGCTTGTGCTCTTAGAACGCGTTTAAACAAGACAGACAAAGCTTATCTTGGCAAACATTCTTGCGTGTTGTGAATCGGTATTGTTTATGAACGAACCCCTATCGGCTTTAATTACTAAATAAAATGCCCCTTAATTGGTCAACTTTCACGTTATAATCGATATCTTGTACTTGACGTCGGGTATAGCGTGATCAACAGCTCGAGTTTGATCACAAGTACCGACGTACGTTCACGTGTTAGCACGAAACGAACGTCTTTTCGTGCATGTACACGTAGGGGGCACACTCTGGGGTATATTTAATATTTTATAGTTGGTGATGTGTTGCATGCATTCCTTGAGTGTGCATGATATAATCTCGAATTAAAAAAATTTAAATTAATTTTTAAACTCAATTACATTTACACCGTTGAAACCCTTTTTTTCCCTTATACTATCTGCTAGTGGCACAGAACAAAATTACTTACTTCCCATTGTTCTATTTCAATTAAAATTGTCTACATCTGGATCATAATGTATATTAAAAGAGATTAATGAAAAGGATTACACGCCCTATTCATGCAAAGCCCATTATTACTATTTCATTTTGAATACGAACTGTCCTACTACTCATTATAAGATCTAAATGAAAAGTGTCATATTCAATATAATTAAATTTACTTACCAACCTACATCCATTTCAGATACCATCGGTGTTTTCTTTAACCTTTCGCACAAAGAACGTTGAAAAAAAATTATCTAAGTAAGCTACGTGCCTCCGAAACATTTTTTTGCCAAAGATAACGTCGCGAAAATTAATTATCCTTATATTTTTGTTTTTTAAATTTATTTAAATACGCCGAAACTTCTCTTTTGTTGTCTTTTGTGGTAAATGAATTTTAGTACATTAACGAATTTAACCATAAATAAGTTAGTTGTTAGTCATTTTTTTTTAAATTTAACTTTAAGGCTAAAGCCAGAAGAAAATTGAGGTTTTCTTGGGTAGTAAACTTGTATCCATACTGTGTATTTATTAGCGTATATTATTATATGATTCACCTACTCAACAAATAATGGCTGATATAATTTGATATAAATATTTATTTTTTTAATAACCATTATTTTCGCAAATTAGATGCATTCATGAGGTGCGATCAGTCATGAATTTAAACAATAATTACACTCACTGGAAAACTTGCACTTTTCCAAACTTATAGAAGAATCTAGTATTATGGTTTTGTGGGCCTAAATCTGTTAATTGGTAAGTAAGGAAAATTACTTTAGCTATAAAGCCGATAAAAAGCACATGTTTGGTAAATGGATTCAATAAATTTTCAAATCTTTTTGTTTTTTTTTCACAGCGTTAGTGCTTTTTTTGATCCACTGCTAAATATTCTACTATTTTATTTCTACAATTTATAAAATAACAGATTTAGTTCGATAATCAAATTATATGTAGAATAAATAAGGGCAAAAGGCAGAATGAGCCAAATCGAACCAGGATAACTTTTGAACGTTTGTGTTAAAGGCTAATAGGTATAGTTACATTTCATTGTAGTGTTGAACTCTTCTAAGAAATCTAAAATGTGTTTATTTGTTTTTATCCTACAGAACACACATTATACATTTTTTTCAAAAGAAAAATGATCTGTATAATACTGCTACCCTACAGAAGAACCTTGTAAGTGCAGT
The DNA here is from genome assembly GCA_030710515.1 of Abscondita cerata. NCBI lineage: Eukaryota > Metazoa > Arthropoda > Insecta > Coleoptera > Lampyridae > Abscondita > Abscondita cerata. The sequence continues at coordinate 116,399 of JALBCR010000030.1, forward strand.
GAAAAGAACTTTGGAGATATTGAAGTTTTAAAATTTGAGACAAAGAAATTAATGCCATTTTATTATTAATTGACAATAACAAATCTACAGATTTCTGAACAACATTTGTAGATGGCTGCTTAGCCTGTGAAACATGGTGGTCTAGGAATTCGAAAAATACAGGACATACACCTCCCTGCCTTCCTCTCATCTACCATTTCGGTTTTGAATTGAGTTCAATCAATCAATTCTAACGTCCAACAACGAGTCTCCGATTGCTGGGGTCAATGAGGCACTAAAGGCATGGGACGAGCTAGGAAATCTGACGCTTGTTGATGCAACCTCTCAAAAATCATGGGACTTACAAAACACCACTCGTCTTCTTTCCACGGTTGAACCTACCTCTGATATCGACAGTCCCTAATTCCACAGTAGGTACCCTTTTGGATAATACAACCTTTCGAATTACGTCTGGGATGTAATATATGCCGCCCTCACCTTTGTAAATGTGGAGTGCCGGTCGCATTCCGAGACATTCAGAGCTCAACTCAATCATTCATAAAGCCCTTAGTTCTGCTCACGTTCCCTCTGTTTTAGGAACCAAGTATCTGTAGGAATGATGGAAAACGGGCAGATGGAATGTCTCTCATTCCCTGGACAGCTTTTAATTTGGGACGCCACGTGCACGGACACTTTATCCCCATCTAACATCGCCGTTTTTGCCAAAGTTTCCCGTGGTGCCTCTAATTTGGCCGCCTCAAACAAGCGAAGAAAATATAAGGAGATTGTAGAAAATGACACATATCATTCCGTCCCCTTCGCAGTAGAGACCTTGAGAAATTTTAGTGATGATGCCTTACAGTTTGTTACTCATCTTGACAACCGTTTTCGGGATGTCACAGGAGAATCAATATCCAAGCCATACCTCACGCAACGTATCCAAAGAGGAAACGCAGCAAGTGTTCTTGGAACCCTACCTTCACAAACCTCATTGGACGAAATCTACCTCCTTCAGTTTATTTATCTTTAACAGTGTTTTATAATTTATGTCAAACTATTATGTTCCCTCATCAGTGCTGTTTAATTATAAAATTGAAATATTATTAATTGAAAGATAAATATGATTTTTTGCATTTACATATTTTAATACATGAAAAATGACATTCAGTATTTTTCCAAATCTTAATTTTTCTTCTTTCATTGTTAACAACGCCACATACGAGGTTTTACTCAAGTGTTTCATTTTTTTTTACTTAGCATAAACAGCGCATGTAGCATTTTTGTTCAATAAATATCTCTTGTTTTTGAAGTTCATAATTTAATTTTTTTTTATTTCAAATTTTCAATATAAAACAAACAAGAACAACTCTAAACTTTTATTATTTATTAGATGAAAAAATAGAAAATAATAGTCGTAATAATAGAACTCATCCAAAATTCAAATTACAATTTATTATTGATGAAGAACAAAATTTAAAAAAACACACCTACACACAAAGCGCATTAGTTACTCATCCTCAATTTGATTTATTAAATCTGCGGAAGAGTTGTTTACTGAAAGCTCTTTCCAGAATATAAGTTTATGTTATGGACATATTCCAGACCGGTTCTTTATCAAAGTGTCTTTCGTGTCTGACTAATTCCTCTTTCCTTGTCACTTGAATCTGGTTTTTAAAAATTCTAGAATTTTGCCCAAAATAGCCGATTGTTTTTCTTCCACGTTAAAATCTTTATTATAGGATAGATCGTATTGCCCTTGTCTTACTGTAACAGAGCATACACTTTTTAGTAAGGGTTTTTTTCTTGTTTAATTTTTGGATAATGATAATTCGTCACAAGATTAGGCCAAGTCGAAAATCTGTGTAGCTCATTTCTTTAACAGTAATTCCTTCTTTACAACTGTGTTTAACGACTTCGGATGCTTTCTTAGCCCTTGTTCTACCGTGTGATGGAAACTGTCACATGTACGTATGTTCTACCTCCATATATTTAATAGTAAAACTTTCAGTTGCTACCTCGTTCGAATTAATCGAATATATTAAAAAAGAGAAAGAACACCAAATTTTATTCTGTCCACTGCAGTTGGATAATCCCGAGTACCGATGGTCAAAAGATTGTGAAACGCGCAAACAATGTCTTCAATGTCCCGAAATGCGTTCATGCCAAAGAACAGCAAATGGTTTAAATTTATTCGTAAACTTCCCCAAGGAACGAATGGATTCATTAAAAACTATAATCCTTATGTAATTAAAAAGGTTCTTCGTATTAATCCGTTAAAATATTGTTATTAGTTGTTTTGTCTTGTCTTGTCCAACGTCAACGTTGGTAATTAAATTAAAATCTGATAGGGGCATATACATTACGGACCTTTGACCAGATGTCTTTTTCGTCACCTGCTCAAACAGATTATTACGCCGGTCTTATGTGGTGATGATATTTAACCGTTCTTGCGAATTTGTCACGGATATACGTCAGATAAGTATAACTTAAGTATTTGTCTGTATGAATTTTACGATGAAATCGCCGTTATCTTCAAAACACGTCTTTATGCATGTATGGAAAGTTATTTAAATTACGACTTATATTTTTAAGATGCCGATTAAACATTGTGTTTACCATTTGTGAACTAAAAGGCTCTTAGTAGTCGTCGAATCATTTGTTTTTTTTGTAGTACTAATTTAAACTAATTTAATTATCATGTTTTTTATCCTTTGACTTTTTTTGACAATTTGACACCAAAATATGATTTATTATCTAAAATTACATAGAAAAAGGTAATCAATAATTATTAATGTGTTATGATGTCTATTATCACTTTTTTGTTTACATAAACGTCATTTTTGACTAGATAGACGTCACAATAATTAAAATTGTGTGTCAGTACGTGCGGTCATTTAGCTTTTGTGTCGACGCTTAAATAAACTCGTAGTGTCTATTTTCAAATTAAATTTTGTATTAACGGGCTGTGATTAATGTATTAACTGTGATAATTTCTATACGGTTTTGCCTCTTATCATTTTAAAATTGTTCGTGTCTCCCTTTACTTTGACGAATCTCGTCAGAATAAATTCTTTAGTCTTTCTTCTACAAGTTTGTATGTTTTACTTTTTTATGACCTACTGCTTAATGGTTATTACTAGGATCTTGTAGATGGCGCCCGCTGCCGCTTTAGAATAAGCCTTGATATGACCCAGTTTAGGACACATAGATATTGCTAGGTTTTTAAGTTGAGATGTGTAAAATGTATGTAAATTTTAGAGTCGTGCATGCGCGGTGGAAGCATTAGACGTAAATACGAAAACAGATGATCACATTTGCTACTTAAAGAACGTTATCATTGTCAGATTTTGTTCAAATTTTGGAATTTCGGAAAAAACATAATATGTACCTTGGCACTAAACTCTTTTTCATGACTCACGTGTTTTATTTGCCTCGGCTATCGCCTCTGCAACTAAAACACATTCATAAAAAATCGAACTTTAGTGCCTTGATACATATATAACTATTAATTTATTTTTTCCACTACTAGCTGTGAAGTGGACAATTATTGCGTCTCCTAGCCAACTGAGAAGTTGAATTTCTCTATTAGTGGTTAATAATTTTTCTATTGTTGACCTAGGTTAATAATGGACAATTTCAAATTTTTGAGAATCTAAGAATAGTTGTTTAACAAAAACAAGTGAAACATAATTTTGTATATCCAGGAGATTATCTCTAACGTATTTGCTGCTTAAAATTACCTAACACGATAAAATTATTTGAATAAAAAATGCCATTAGTTTAAAATTCGCGCCCCCATCCCATAACCGCAAATACATAACCTGAATTTATTTATTTATTAAATATGATGGTAGAATCAGTTTTTTCAGGTTTCCCAAAGTAGATTTAACCAGGCGAGTTAAGTTACATCAAGAATTTTAAGTAAATTACAAACATTTGGTTGTAGGTGTTTTGAATGGTTAACAGAATCTGGAAGGTCCGATTGCTGTCGACTCTAAAAACTTAACGAGTATGTGGCGAACACTTGCCATTCCTAAATGAATTACAAGTGTCAATTTCTGAAACCCAATATTCAAATGATGCAAGGTATATTGGCGAAGCAATAAATGCCCGTTAACATCTCTAGCTATACCAAAACTACTCAAGCTTGCAGCTCAAGTACTCTTAGGTAAAGAAAATTACGGAGGAACATTCTTAAATTGCAACGTAAAAGAAAGCACTTCAATTGAAGTTAACATCTCCCAACGATTACTTCCCGAAAGCAGAGCACAAATTGTGACAGCCTAAGTGGACTTAAAAATAAACCATTAAGAAGCAGGAGATATACAGAGGAATACAAACAATTTTCACTAAAATTATACTTTACGAGCCCCAAAATGTTAATTTTAAAGTAGGTTTTAAATTTTTGCCAGCTCAAACTGCTACGTGATCATGGTTAGAGTTATATATAAAAAGTTAAACAACCCTTGTGCAACATTTTTACAAATACCAACGATATGCAAAGGTGACAAATTGAAGTCGATAGTATTAAACTGCATAGAAAAGCTACAACTGCAATGCGGTGCCAATGTTAGGGCAGTAGTAAAATTTTTGAAACCTAATTAAAAGAATAGATGTATCACCGGAAAAACCATACCTTCTCGTAAACGATAAGAAAATCTATTATTTCTTCGATGTCCCTATTTATTGAAGTCGGTGCAAAATAACTTGATTAAATACGATATAATCTTTAATAACAAAAAGCATCTTGGAAAGACATTAAAAATTTCTACATGTCAGACAAATCTAAACCGCTGCGATTGGCTCCTAAATCAACTAATTTACATATTACTCGAATAATTTTCAGAAAATCAAGGTGAAATATACCACACAAGTGTTTAGTGAATCAGTTGCAGTTGGTTTATCAACGTATGTAGCTTTTAATGCTTTTTGATTTGTTTGCATTCCTGTGCTACTCGATTTTTACAAGAAAAATGTTTATTTTTTATTTTTGGCTTAAATTTGGCTAGTAGTGGAAAAAATAGTATATACACCATGGTTGTGAAGTTCGTTATTGTCTACGCATCTTATTTCGCGAGGGGCGGTAGCTAAGGCAATAATGACAGACTTCACAACCTTGGTGTATAATATACTATTATTTAATACCTAAACAACAAACCTGTAACAAGGTCACAAAATTCCACTTTAAATCTTTACGTTTTAGAAAAATAACTTCAGTAAATGGAGAAGATGTAATTTCTAGCATCTTTAAGTATTATTTAAAAACCAACACGTTTTGATATTTTAGCAATTGTTTATTTTACAAAAAAAATCTTTAACTGAACTAGTATGAAATCTATTAAAATACTTTTTATTTTTGAAATACTCATTTATCATCAAGCGTTAATCCGATATCTATATTCTTTCATATTTTCAACTATAGTCAATACGATACGTGGGTATCCAAATACATTCCCTTCATGTATGTCACATAATATTTGTTTTCCAGTTCGTAACTTGTTTGTTATTCAACTTGTTACAATTTCACTTTGCAGACACAAAACAACATATTGCTATTTAAAAATACATTTTACCTTTATTTTTTAAGGGCAGAATATGTTAGGTACTTAAGCAAAAACAAACAATATTAAAACAGGATATTCGTATTTAAAAAAATGTTTGGAGAAATGAACTGACGTATTTTTGATTTTAAATATAACATTAAATTAAAACAGGATATATAAATAAAATTTTAAATGGTTGTATTTACGTTTATATGAAAAATGTTATTTTTTTCTTATTAAAACATTTTAGTATATTTTTTGTTTGTTTTGTTTGTGTATTTTCGACGTATTCAAGTTGTAACTAAATTGTTTGATATCTCTTTGGCGTTTTTCATTTTTATTTATTTTTATATTTAAAAGTAAAATAATGATTTATTATTTTGCACTTTATCGTGTTTATTTTGGGAAAATACACGTCTTTAGGGTTCTATACTTTTTGATTTTATAAAATAATTTACGTTTATGTTGCGTTTTTCTGACGATATTACACTTTATAGTTGTCTCGAGATTTTTCTTATACTCGGAAAGTTTTTGGATAAATGGAAAGATGAATGCAATTAACGAGATATTCAAATTTTGTTGAAAACAATTATACCTACGCAAATTGATTTAAATTCGACGGTAACTTATTCTACATGTTTCGTAAATTTTGGACCTAAATTTTAAGTTACTTCCGGTCGCTCCATTTCCCTGTTGAGAATTGTACCCTTTAGTTTTTAAAACATGCGTTCATACAAGAATGCTACCTAAATTTTAATTAATTTTTTCTGGTTTAACACACATAACTTTTGGTAATGACTGTTGAAGCTGATGCTTCTGAAAATGTTGTCTCTAACATACTTTTTATTTTTTGTAAAAGCTATGTATGGTATTTTGTTTTGAAAAGAAAAACATTCTTGAAAGTTGAATATTGAATACTTTTAATTAATAAGCAATTCTTGGTCTAAGGGTTGCAAAATTTCATGTATATAAATCTTATAGTAAATAGAACTAATTTCGTTGATTCAATTTTCTTCTGTTTATATCAATTATTACTTCAGTAAAAAAATTAATACTGAAATGGTGACAAGTTATTGTTTATTTTACAATAAAGAAAAAAATGAGATTGTTTAGAAATTTGCTTACAATTTTTGGAATTATTTTATTTAAGTTGCTGTCGTAAATGACATTTATAACTACGTTACTCGTATTAGTAAATAATTTACCAAACCCTACTGTCTTATTTTTTTCTTTATTGAGTGACTAAACAGTATGCAGCTTTCAGAGCTTTCGACATTTATGAACACTACCGAGAGTGTGCGATTTTGGATGCGGAATTTTTGTGAGAGAAGCGAGGGGACAATTGTTTGTTATTTTAAGAAACGAAAAAAAAAATTATAATCAAAGCACGCAAATGATTTAATAGTTCACCTTTCCTTTTATAAGTTCAAAACACATGGAGCGACATTTTGCTGATGCCCATACTTACGAGCAAAACGAATAAATAGTAATTTTGCAAGACATCATTTGAGTTATAATGCTGCTTTCAATACTTGAGTTTATGAAATATGCGAACAATGTATGTTCAAAAATCAGAAAAAAACTTACCGAAAAAATAAATCAATAGGAATGTGGAAAAAAAATGAATAGAATAAATCAATATTGGTTGAGACCGTAGTAAGGTTAAACCGCCGCGGTTTTTAACAGTGTGATTTTGTGAGTCAATTAAAGTAATACAGCTGGCAGCTGTTCCGATTTTTCCCGCAACTTATTTTAAACCGTAAATTGTTACAACATATCTCATTTGTAATTCATAGAACAGTTATGGTACAGAACTACACACTTGTGTGTCTGATTTTTGAATATAGGGTGGTGCGAATTTCATTTCCCACCATTGGCATCTCATGAACTGTAATACATACAAAGTAGATTAAACTACAAAAATTTTATGCTCATTTCAAATACAGGGTGATTGATTAGTGCGATAAAGTTCAGTGCCTTCTATGTCCTTTGAAGTATCAAAGCAAACGTTATGGGAGATTATAGCCATCATTAAGCTTCATATTTTAAAATTAGTTACAATGTTACAGGGAGTTCGATAACGCTGTGCGAGACCAAAGTTACATTTATTCTCATGTCATATTGTTTATTGCCCCTCAACAACATGGTTCCATCAAGGGTCGATCTACCGTCTCAAATCTTTGCGAATTTACAACTCTTGTATTAAATGTCTTGGATAATAGATGTCAGGTTGATGTTATCTATACCGATCTTTCCAAGGCTTTTGATAAGGTCAATTTATGTTTGTTACTCAAAAGGCTTAGCCATTACGGTTTGTGTGACAATTTAGTACTATTAATAAAAGCAATGCTGTCTAATTGTTTACAGTTTGTAGAATGTAAGGGCTTCAGATCAAAGATGTTTAATGTTAATTCTGGTGTTGCCCATGGTTCTGTTTTGGGTCCATTATTGTTTATTATATTTTATGATAGTGTTGTACAATACCTTGACTGTGATATTTTTGTATATGCGGACGATCTAAAAATTGCGAAGGTTATAATTAATTACTCAGATTGTTTTGACTTACAAACTTCTCTAGGTAAGTTTATTGAATGGTGTAACAAAAGTTTACTAGATGTTAACATTAGTAAGTGTAAAATTATTTCATTTTGCAGGAAATCCAATGTCATTCAGTTTCAATATAATATTAGAGGTCATATGCTAGAGAACTGTTGTCAGATTAAGGATCTAGGTGTCATTATGGATAATAAATTAAGTTTTGTCTCTCACATTCTAGATATATGCAATAATGCTGTTAAAATGCTTGGTTTGGTATCAGAAAACACGCTAGAGTTTAAGGATACTAACTGTATTCAATACTGCAATATAATTGGTCACCTTATCATCAGCTTTACATTAATATGATAGATAATATCCAACGTTAAATATTTATTTTTTAAATCGTTTGGATCTTATCCAATCAGACACTGTGACACGCCTTGGCTATTTGAAGGTTGTTGGCTTATTTCATTAAAATCTTGCAGAATTGTTGCCTCTCTGATTTTCTTTCAAAAATTAACTAATGGTTGTATTTGCAGTATTTCTCTGGTAAATGATATAAATTTTAATATTCCTAGGCTTTTAAGTAGACAACCTGTTTCTTTTGTGTACCAAATTCCTAACACGCATTTCTATCTCAACGGTCCTATTATACATTTTTGTAGGCTACATAATAACTTAAGTAATGTTGCTGTTCTTGACATACTCTTTAATGATTTTTCAATCCGCAAAACTAAAAACAGACTCTATGAGGCATTAACTTAAACTAGTTCTTAGTTATTTATAATATGTTCTGTTTGTTTTCTATTTTTAATAGTTTTCTCTTTCTTTTTGTTGTTTATTTAACGTATTGTTAAATGTTAAATGTTATTATTATTATTATTGTTAATTATTAATGTTAATAAATTGTATTTAACATATCCACTTAAAGACTTTAGCCTGCTGGAAATAAATCATTATTATTATTATTATTTTGAATGAAACACCCTTTGTTTTCATTTAAATTTGAAATCCTCTTCACTTTCTCATTACAAAAATATACATTTGTAATATATCATACAGGGTATTTAATAAGTTATAACCACTTTTCCATGAAAATCGTAACAAGTTCACCGCTCTGTATAATTTCAAAGGGCTACAAGAACAATGATCTGTTGCAGCCGTTGTTTTTAATAATTCTCAAATTTTATAAAAATGATTGAGTTTGAGAATATTCGTTGCATTGATTACAAGGTGAGTCAAAACACCAATTCATTATGTTCTCAGTTTTTTTAAATGGAACAACCTGTATTTTATATCAGTATCAAAAAGTACTACTGTTTTACTTATATTTTTGTTAAGCATTCCCTATGCCCAAAATTATTAGTTTTTGAGATATTTTTATTTTTATATGCACAGTATTAATTATGTGTCTAAGTGTTTGCCATGATTTATTTGTCAAAATATGACAGTTTACTATTACTATCTGTGTCAAATAACGAATACAGGAATAAAAATAAGTATACTACAAACAAATTTGACAAAAAAATTACAATTACGAACAAATAAAACCAATATTAATTTCCTAAACTACAATTAAAGTTAATTACAAAAGATGTTCAAAATGACCTCCCAAGACATCTATGCATGCCTGAAAACGGTAACTGAAAGAGTTACTAACATTACTAAGCATTTGTACACTGATATTTTGAAATTCATATGTTTCTTCATGTTATCTCTTGTTGTCGGAGGTGTTTTATAAACTTCATTCTTAATGTAACCCCAAAAAAATAAGTCCATTTTATTGAATTCTGGTGACCTGGGTGGCCATCGCACTGGTCCACTTCTTCCAGTCCATTTTCCAGGATACTGATTATCAAATTTACCTTGAATTAAAAGATTATTGTGTACAGGAGAAACGTCATGTAAAAACCACATTTGCTGGCGGGTACGATGTGGAACCTCTTTCAGTAATACAGGTAAGTGATTTACCAAAAAATCTAAATACATCTCAGCTTTCAAAAAAATACGGTCCTACGACATAGTTACAAACAATACCTCCTCAAACATGTAATGACCACCTGGTTTGACTATGTGTAATTATGTGGTATGGATTACTTGTGGAATAATAGTGAAAGTTGTTCCTGTTAATACAACCATTTCGATGAAATGTAGCTTCATCTCCACACAATACATAGTTCATTTACAAAATGCGAATATCTTCTCAAAATCATTATCTGTTAATTTCTGATGCAATTGAATGTGATAAGGGTGCATTTTGTTTTTACACATAATTGTTTACACACTATAGTAACTAAGTTGTTGTTCTTTAGAAATACACAACACACTCATTTCGTTTTCCTCTGTCACACTAGTATTTGTTCGTTCATGCTTTTCATAGTTAACGGAACCAGTTCGATTAAACCGATCCATCAATCTTTTCAAACTTGATTTTGTAGGTTGTCGCCTCTCAAAAAAACGTTCAAAATAAACTCTTGATGAAAGCAATGCATTTTTATTGCATTCTCCCAATCTTCATATCATATTCACCATTTCATCACGAGTAAAATTCATTTTTGTCCTATTTTTGATTTTTTAAAATTATAAACAAATGTACTACAAAAATTAAAAAACTTAAATCATTTTTATAAAATTTGACAATTATTAAAAAGCTACGGCCGCAACAGGTCATTGTTCTTGTAGCTCTTTGAAATTATACAGGGCGGTGAACTTGTTACGATTTTCATGGAAAAGTAGTTATAACTTTTAAATACCAAGTATAACATATTACAGCTATATATTTTTGTAATGATGAAGTGAAGCGGATTTCAAATTTAAATGAAAATATAGGGTGTTTCATTTAAAAAATGTAACTTTGGTCTGGCACGGCGTTATGGAACACCCTGTAACATTGTAACTAACTTTAAAATATGAAACTTAATGATGGCTATAATCTTCCGTAACTTTTGCTTTGTTACTTTGAAGGACATAACAGATACTGAACTTTATCGCGCTAATCAATCACCCTGTTTGTAAAGATATCTAAGATACATTTTACTATTCTGAAAAAACTGAAAAGTTCAATCCAACAAATTCTTTACAACTTTTTACAGGATTTCAGTAGTTCAGACTTAAAAAAGGTTAATTTACTCTTACAAATAAAGAAAAAATTATGTTATATATCGGTTTACTAATTATCCTCCGAACCGATTCTTCACACTCGTGTAATCCCGTTCCACTATTACTCTCGCTGATTTTCACTTCGGGCGCAATCGGTAACAGTCGCCTGAACGGACCGACGGAATTTTTTCATTTTTGAACACTTGTAATTTAATTTTGAAGAATGTATACAAATTAATTCTTATTTATATTTACGTTAGTATAAATAATTCCGTGGAATCCAAGTTTTGTTTAGAAATAATTGATTACCTTTATATATAGGTATCTTCATTAATACGTGAGTTTTTCTATTTCGAAAAGAAAAGAAATGTAATCATCTCGTACGTTAAGTAATTAATAACAAATAAATAAATATGATATCGTGACCGGTTACTTTCGGTTATCATTCACAAAGCTTTTTCCGAAAACGACGATTTATTTATAATGGAAGAGTATTAAAAGCATTTTTTTTCTTCACTTTAAAAGGAAAGTTGTCATTTAAAAATAACAATGACGTATGTAACGTATATTAAATTATGTATTAGAAAAGTTAGTTTTCCCATAGCATTACGATGTCAACAGTGTTTTTGCTGTCAACCTCGTACGACTAATCACAATAATGTATTGGGATTACGTGATGTAATTTTATTTTAATTGGACAACTCGTGCCTTTTACTTCACTTGACACAGGGAATTAATTTAGTCAATTAGTTAATCTATCCATCCATCAAGTGATGTAAGCAAACTGTGTTCATAGTAGGTTGCTTTGGAGACGTACCTCAAAGTAAATGCATGCAAACTCTATTATTACCTTTAGTATGTAAACATAAAAATAATCTTTTCACCATTATTTAGTTCAATTATCTTTGGCGTTAGATGCATTTGTTTGATTTACCCCAACGATAATCAAACATTTAACTCTTTAACATGAGATATCCGACGATAATAAACCCCCATTATATTCTTAATTTAGTTGCATGTTTGGTTAAGGAAATTACTATTTGAATTTTTTATAATTTCTTTAATGGCACGACATTTTTTTGTAGGGGTTGAAACTTTAACAGTTAAAAAATAAATAATTATGACTACGTTTCAGGACTACCAATACGATTTTATTTGGAACACAAAAAAAATGTATGGGAATTATGTGCGTGCGAACGTTAATTTCTTGATAATTATGATCGATTGCTTTTTTTCCAAGGGGGCATAACTGCTTTTGCGATGCCGATGAAGTGCGTTAATACTATAATGCCGGGCTAGAATTACATTTTGGTGTTTATATTTAGGTCATTGTTGATGTTCGACGCTTACCATCGAATCGATTTTAATTTATTTATAATCGACACCTTGAAAATAGTTTTTCGTAAAACGCTTGTACTTAGCTAATGACTTTCGAAGTACGGTTTTAATTAGCTTTGCGTGCTAATTTTTCGTAGAACAAAGAAAGTACAATGTGGTGAACGATTTACGTGATCAAGATGTTGTAGATTAGTCTTATAGTAGCAGATTTTTTCTTCGATTTGACATGGAAGTCTCTGATTATAATTAATTAAAACTTTGTTCATTTTTTGGGTGTGCGATACATCAAAACTATCATTATTTATAGTTATACGTGGTTTTGTTTAAAAATGTCTAAAATCATAATTATTTGTAATTCTCTAATAATTGATTGATAAATATCAGAAGAAAGTGAAGCAAAAATATTCATGGAATGAAACGTCATGGTCTGGCATATTTTTATTCGGACATTCAAATTATACAGGGTGTCTCACCGGGAACCGCCATTGGCCGTATACGGAAAAGTATAGATGAAAAAATTTGGAGAATGACTAAAACCAACTAAAATATTTTCATTCTTCTGACACTTCCGTTTGTACTGGAAATCGACATCAACTTCTTTATTTTAAATGGAACACCTTATATATTATTGAATTTTCAGATTCAAATTTTACGGACATTTTTTTGGTATTTGGAAAAGTTTTGAAAAATTTAAAAAAATGAAGATGATAAATGGGATAGTAATTAAATTAAAAATTTTTATTTTTTTTTTTTTTTTTTTTATTTAAATATTTTTTTTTTTTATTTATATTTTTAAATTTTTTTTTTTTTTTTTTATTTTTTTTGTATAAAATTCCCTGTAGCTAGGAGTTATAGATTTCGAATTATTAATTTTTAATAAAATTTTGCAGATGCAAAAGTTCACGGAAATATCTCTAAATTTTTCGGGAACTCTATATCGGGATAATTTTTGGTTTGTTTAAAGAGAATGGACTACAGCGAACGAAGGTGTATTAATAAATAAAAAAAATGTAATACTAAGTGTTTTAATTTGGTATTACATTTTTGACATCTTCAAAAGCAATAACACCCTGTTTTTTTACACTATAGTGTGTAGGTTGAAATTCTCTTTGAATTCATGTAAGTATTGTTGCCATTACGGTTACTACTTTTGAGATGTTTGTAATTTTCTAATATTGGGGCTACCAGATCTGTTAAGTTAACTGTTAACGTCGGCATGATTGGAATCACAACCCAACAAGAATCATTTGAAAATTTATTGGGTTATGTTAAATCTGACAGTTTTATGTTTCTCAAAAATACTAATCAGGGCCAATTCGATAACAGATAGGCCTCAGTAGTAGAAAATCGCAAATATCTCCAAAAGTAGTGAGCCGTAATCCGAATAATGCTTATAATATGATTTGAAAGAAATTTTAACCTGCCCCGACAGAGTAAAAATACATGGTGTTCTATTTGACTTAAAAGTTTTGCTTATTAAAAATGTGAAAATATAACAGCAAACATGAAACACTAGTATTACATTTTTTAATCTATGAACACACCTTCGTTTGCTGTAGTGCATTCTTTTTATACAAACCAAAAATTAACCCAATATGGAGTTCCCTAAAGAAGTTACAGATATTTCCGTGAACTTTACATCTGTGAACAATTTTACTAAAAAAATTAATATTTCGAAATCTATAACTCTTAGCTACAGAGAATTTAATACAAAGTGGCACTAAAATTTGAAGTAGAATCTGAAAATGCTATAATATATAAGGTGTTGCATTTAAAATAACGAAGTTGATATCGATTTTCGGTACAACCGGAAGTGTCATAAGAATAAAAATATTTTAGTTGAGTTGGCCCTATTGGATTTAGTCATTCTTCAAATTTTCAAATTTTTTCCATGTATACTTTTCCGTATACGGCTAATGGCGGTTCCCGCTGGGACACCCTGTATAAGTTGAACACAGAAAGAAACAATAATAAGTGCATAAAGCTCGAAAGAATTTAAGTTACACCGTACATAACATCACATTTTAATTTTCTATATTTGGATAAAATTACGCCAGACCGGTATGTTAGTCTGTATTAAAAGAAAAATCTAAATATGTAGGTATAGAAATCAGTTTTAAATTTAAATGTAGTAATACTTGGTATGTTACAGGTTTGTTGTTGAGGTATTAAAAAAATAATAAATATGATAAAGCCGCTGAAAAACTTACTTGTAGCTCTGTACCGTAAGTGGATCTCAGAAAGGAAACGAAGAACGTAGTTGAAGGCTTCTAAAAGCGGCATCGAGGCGCCACCTATAGGATCTAGTAATTATCCTAAAGCAGTAGGACTTAAGGGAAGTAAAACAAACAAACTTGTAGAAGAAGGAGTAGAGAGTTTCATATGGCGAGTTTCGGCAAAGTGTTACGGCATGAAACTCGAAATGCAAAATGTCAAACTAACTCAACGGCGAGGGGTGGGTTTAGAAAAATTCTCTCACTTATTTTTATTGTTGACTATCTTATCACTCGTCAGATTCGGGGTTTTATTGGGCGCCACCCAGATGTTTTCTAAATGTACACAAATGTTAACTAAAAATCTGGAAAACGTAAACACTTAAAAGGAACCGTTTTTAAAGAAAGAAGCATGAATTACGTATGGTTTTCTATTGAAATGCAAGTTTATCTACAAACCTTTGATTACACTACGGTTGTATTCTTTTACATTAAACGCATCCTAAAATATAAAAGCGGTACCGCGCTCATTTAACTTTTTTAACAAGAATTATACCTAAGTACTATTTACAGGTTCACAAAGTTCGTAAAACGAAGTGGGACTGTGTTCTTTATTTAAAACAAAATATTACTTTAATATTACTTAAAATTCACAATTCCGTCTCAATTCGTTTCATTTTGAACAACAAAACTAACAAAGAAAAAAAATGCACAAGGACGTTCTAACTTAATTGGTTTATTCTTAAACGCGCACCACGCACAATATACGATAATTCTCTAAAGTAAACAATCAATTTACTTATAGTTGCTTTGTTTTCTTCTAATGAAACCAACACTTTGTTATTCGTTACACTTAATTCCTTTAAGCAGGGACAATTTATTACGCCGAATTAATAGAAAAATGCATTCTACGGCATTATATTTCTACAATTTAGTTCACAGGTACAAGAGATAATCGAGAAGTCTGCTAGCTTTATTTTGACTTTACTTTAGTCAACGATAGTTCTCTTTAATTTCGCGAACTGACTTGTTTTTTGTACGTTATCATAAACAACACTTTAACCCTAGCATACAAAGCACTGTTCAATATTTAGCGATTGTTAAAAAAAATAACAATTATTATCTGCTACAGTTTTGTACTTGTTGTTAGTTACATAATATCTTGAGTTACTAATCTGCTTATCGACTCACGACTTACTTACAGGTTTATTTTTTAAATATAAACATACAAACTTGGGGAGGGTTATCCCTGTCTCAATTTATACATAAACAAAGAACCTACAAAAAAATTAACATGTTAACAGTCTTCATAATTAAACGGAGGGGTGTAATTTTGCTAATGGGTCTAGACCAATTAATACTATGAGCTTTACGTTTAAAACAACACGATGTCAACGCTCTGTCAGGGAATAAACAAAAGAATTTATTAAGTAAGCGACGTAATGTGGCGTAATGTAACTAGACTTCTAAGAGAACCTTGATAAAAAAAAACTATCGAATTAATCATTTCTTTCAAGTTTAATTGTGAGCACGACAGATTTAAAAATATCAAGAGACAAAAGAAATAAAAATTGTCGCGGGCGGCGTTGAAGTAAAACAATATATGCTTTTCAACACAAACGAAATATACTTAAAATACAGTACATACCACTTAAAACGAATGCTTCAATAAGGCTAAAATAATTTACTCGTAAAAAAAATAATTTTTAAAGCAAATTGGTGACAATTGTAACGGAGAAGGGCCCTTGTTCAGAACGTGTATTGCCCAAAGAAGGGGGTTTTGGGGAGGGGGGAGGGAAAAAAAAACGGGGGGGGAGGGTGGTTTAGGGGTTTTTAGGAGGGTTTTTGTGGGGGAGGGGGAGGGGGGGGGGTTAGTTTTTAGGGGGGGGGGGTCAGGGGGATAGCGCGGAGAGAGAGGGGGGGTTACTGGGGGGGGAGCCCGGGGGGAGACGGGGGGGGGGGGAGGAGGGGAGGGAGGGAGATTTTTGGGGGGGGGTTGGGGGGCCGGGGTTTTTTGGGGGGTTGGGGGTGGGTTGGGGTTTGTTTAGGGGGGGGGTTTGGGGTTTTTGGGGAGGGTTGGGGGGCCGGCGGCGGGGGGAGGGGGGGGGGGGGGGGGGGGGGGGGTTTGGGGGGTGGGTTTTTCGTTTTGGGGGGGGGGTTTGGGTTGTTTTTGGTTTTTTTTGGGAAGGGGGGAAAGGGAGGGGGGGGGGGGGGGGGGGGTAGGGGGGGGGGGAGGGTGGGGACCCTTTGGGGGTGGGGGGGTTTTTTGGGAAGGGGGGGAGTGGAGATTGGGGGGGGGGGGGGGGGGGGGGGGGGGGGAGGGGGGGGATTTTTGTGGTGTTAGAGGTTGTGAGTGGGGGGAGGGGGTGGGTTGTCCCTTGTTTTTGGGGGGGGGGGGGGATTCCGGGGGGGGGGGGGTGGGGGAAGGGGGGGGGAGGGGGGTTTTTGTTTTTTTTTTTTTTTGGGGGTTTTGTTTTTTTTTTTGTGGGTGGGGGGGGGGGGGGGGGGAAGGGGGGGGGGGGGTGGGGGGGGGGCGTTTGGGGTTTGTTTTTTTCGGGGGGGGGGGGGGGGGGTGGGGGGGTTTTTAGTGGGGGGGGCCCCGGGGGGGGGGGGGTTTCTTTTGGGGGGGGTTTGGTTTTTCCCCCTGGGGGGTTGGTTTTTTTTTTTTGGGGGGTGGGGTTTGGGGGGGGGGGGGGAGGGGGGGGGGGGAGGGAGGGGGGGAGGGGGGGGGGGGGAGGGAGGGAGGGGAGGGGAGGAG
The DNA here is from genome assembly GCA_030710515.1 of Abscondita cerata. Taxonomy (NCBI): domain Eukaryota; kingdom Metazoa; phylum Arthropoda; class Insecta; order Coleoptera; family Lampyridae; genus Abscondita; species Abscondita cerata. Next base: position 133,867 of record JALBCR010000030.1, read on the forward strand.
GGAGGGAAGGGGGAAGGGAGGGGGGGGGGGGGAGGGGGGGGGGGGAGGGGGGGGGGCGGGGGTTTTTTTTGTTTTGTTGTTTGGGGGGGGGGGGGGGGGGGGGGGGGGGGGGGGGGGGAGGGGGGGATTAGGGGGGGGGGGGGGGGGGGGGGGGCTGGGGGGGGTTTGGGGGGGGGGGTTGGGGGGGGGGGGGGGGGAGGGGGGGGGGGGGGGCGGCGGGGGGGGGGGGGGGGGGAAGGAGGGGGGGGGGCGGGGGGGGGGGGGGGGGGGGGGGGGGGGGGGGGGGGGGGGGGGGGGGGGGGGGGGGGGGGGGCCGGGGGGGGGGGGGGGGGGGGGGGGGGGGGGGGGGGGGGAGGGGGGGGGGGGGGGGGGAAGGGGGGGGGGGTTTAGGGGGGGGGTGGGGTTGTGGTTTTTTTTTTTGTTGTTTTTTTGGGGGGGGGGGGGGGGAGAGACGGTGCAATAGCTGGACGCCAACATTTCAAGATAATTAGAGTGACTTCTGAATGACAGACAAGATTCTAAATCGAAATGAAGAGGTTTTTGTAGTGAGATCTAAATATAATGAAGATTATGTGTTGGAAGTCTCAGGTTTATTCAGTTTCTTAGAAGCTTGTATTGATTAAATTGTTTGCCTTATCAGTGAATAACAGATGAATACTTTAGAAGGTAGAGAGTAGGTTCCAAAAGACAAAATTGTAGGGTTTAGTTGACTGTACACAAATCTAAAACAAAACTAACATCCTTGAATAACGGAATAAAGCAATAGTTTTAATCTATGTCAGAGTATATCTGGAACAGAAACGGAAACACGAAAAAACTGCACTATTTTACATAAATTCTAGAAGCGGTTTTTGACGATTAATTGAATTAATTTTGAAGGATAAACTGTTTCATTTGAAAATTATGTATTTTGTTATAATTATTTATTCGGTCTTCCTTCCTTACTCTTACTGTGTTCTAAAATCATCATTTGTTATGTGCAGCTCAGTTCCTCTTCTTTATGTTCGTTTAACTTTGAATATGTCTTCTATAGGAGGGACAAAAACAAACACAAAGTGTGTGTACTACTGGTGACGTTTCGTGCTCGAACGTGAGCACTTCAAGCCACTAATTTATTTAAGAAAAAAGGAAAATATAAACAGCACATACGTTTACAATAAGCAACAAGAAATAGAGAAACAACAATTGAAACATGTATGACCAGAAAATTTACAAAGAAGTGTAGTATAGTACACACAGTTTGTGTTTGTTTTTGCTCTTCCTATAGAAGCCATATTCGAAGTTAAACGATCATTTTTTTTATTTGCTTTAGATTTGGTATCTTTTGATTCGGTATCTGTTACGGTTTATTTTAAATAAACATATTGCCGGCAGCTCCTCTTAGTCGGAGGTGGTCGTGGGTTTATTTAGAATCGTTAGCATGAAGGCTTCTACAATGCACGAATAATTTATAAGGCTCTACCAAGGATTGTGTATAAGAGCCTCTAAGAACTCGTAGAAACAAGTTGGTAGAAATATATATAATTATAGCGACTAGACTTCAATCAACACACATAGAAATACATAGACACACAAATATAAATAGAACAATATGCAGTAGTAAAGTAATAATAAATCACGAGAACGAGTTAAGACACACTGATAGAGCAGTTAAAGTTAGCTGTCGTCGTGTATCATGAAATTTTGACAGTTGTAGCATCGATAATTCCATGCAAGCGATTCACCGATTTTGCGTGGCAAATATTGTTATGAATGACAACAAATTACGGAAAGTACCAGATCTTGGCTGATTATCGAAACAGTTTAAAAGCGCACACGATTAAGCAAATACTTTGAAAGATCTTTCTAGTTTACATAGATTCTTTAAACAGCGCAAAAGGTACGTTGTTAAATTCACAGCCGTAGTACGAGTACATAAAACGCGACAAAAGTCATGAATTACAATTACATGAATTAACTTAGCTTGTACATAGGAAGTGTTCGAAAGTTAATAGGCAAATGTGACAGCTCTTATATCCAAATCCTGGAGTGTCCAGCGGAGAAAAAGAGGAAGGTCAAAATGAACTCCGTTGATAACAGTTACTGGGCTGCTCACAATGAACCAGATAACAGCATTCCAACGCTGGTGACCTCTACTGATAATACCAAACGCAACCTCATTGTGTTATAATTTTCGGATTATTATCCATATGGTAGCATAACTATAATTAAGCCATTAATTAATTAATCCATAGGAGAAAACGGAGCGCACACAAAGAAACCAACGGGAGGAAAGAAAAAGGGTGTCTGTAATTGATAGAAACCGTGTTAGCAAATATTTCATTAAAACGAAAAAGTAAAAGGGTACTCACACATAAACTGTAGGTGAAAACGTATCCCCTAGTTGTACAGGACGATTTTACTTCAGTTTATACTATTTAGCACATGTATAGCTGTTCGAGAATGTTCCAAGTACACCTTTCATATACGGTCATTAAACCGAAAAGAAAGTACGTCTTTTGCGATCTGCTAATCAGTAGTAATGTTCGGAACCAACAACCTCAAATAAATAAAATCCCCAGAAAATTTTGCAACACCAAATTTCGACCCCATCGCATAAGTGTAAACACGGTTGTCTATACTGTAGGGAGAAATTGGTCAACAAATCAATTTTAATTCCGAATTTTATTTATTCGTGAAATAATACCGTCACACGTTATTAAACAACAAGAATAAAAATTGTACCCAATTTATTTTCATAAAAAATTACTAGTGTTACTGAACTGATTATCTGAAATTGTTGTATTTATATTCCAGAAACCTTTAATATTTACTAAAGAAAGTAGACGATTTCAATCATTATGATTATGATACCGAGAAGTACTTTAATTAAAGCTAACAAGTTTTTTACCGGGTAAATTAATGTAACAATTTGCGCCCAACGTGGGGACCGGTTTTATCGAATTAGCAAATTGAAATTCATGTTAGATTTGCTTTTAAAAATGTATACACTTACCTTTCATTCGATTTCCAACCAAATAAGGTAACTCAAAAGCTTGTAGTACAAAACCTTTAAGGTGTAAGGGATATACCTTTAAAGACCTTTCGATTCAAGTTCTCGGTTTGTAATTTTTCTAAATCTTGTTCTGGTACAAAGGCAAGCATTCGTAGTATTAATTACGACTAAATAAATACTGTGCCAATACTAATTGAAACGTCAGAGAAATTCCTAACACTTGCGACACAAATATGACATTTAGTAAATTTTAATTAAGTAAATTTAGGCGTTAATTAATTACACTATCGCACAAAGGGCAAATCCATTACTAAAATTATTCAAACGACACATTTAAAATATTCAGTGTAAGTCATAAATTGCCGGTACCTGAAAACAGCGATGAAATCGCTTATTTAGTTAGTGGAACTAAAATTAAATTTGCAACATGTTTATCATGGTTTTGCGGGAAATACGCAACCCCGGAAATTGAACAAAATGCTCGTTTTGACATTTTAGTTGGCAGTTATACATTCTTGTAGTCGATAAAAGAATTTTAGTGTCTTTTTTTTCCTAAATTGCTTTTATGATTGGAAAAGTTGATTAGTAATAAAAGGGGCAAACGTTGTTATATCGTCGCCCAAATTGAATAAGAAAAGTGTATTTACTTTTGAGCTATTGGCTTTAAAATCTTATAACTACATCTCTTCGTTTCCAGTTGGTATTTAATAGTTCTCGTATAACAATTTAATCCAAATTGAGTCTTTGAAAACTTTCCTCTACCGCTGCACTTTTCTCCTTTATTTTCTTTGTAGCGTGGCTTTGCTTGTGCGGCTCCGCACTTTTAAGGGATGATAGTAAAACGGATTCGCTTTTGACCATTCTTTCCTTACACTCTCTTCTCTTCTCGACAGTTTCGATATTTAAGGTTTGATCGTTTTCTTTTATTCCAGAAAGACTTCTGCCGTTTCCCAATCGCCTTTCCTTTTTCACTACGTCGCCGTCGCCGGTCGGGTCTTTGTAATTATTTTCACGAAACCTTTAAATTTAAAAACAGTTTTCTTTGTCGTCGTTGAAAATATTTGGAATTTATGGTTTTCTATCGACATCATCACTTTATTGAAAGAACTGCGGGAAATTCTTTTAAAATGGTACGAATATGTTATTAGGATATGGGCGTTCGTATATTTGATTTTATAATCAAATTTTTCGTTTATTTTGGACGCAAAGAATGTATAACCGGACTTAATAACGAAACGAAATAAAAGTTGTATTGATTGGAGTTCTTGGAATTGCAAACTTCGGTCGTCCTTTAAAGAAGAAAAAAATCTTCTTTGAAGACACGTTTATAACGGCAATCGATTCTCGTATTACAATGGACATGCAACATAATGAAAATTTTTTGTATGGCTTTTTTTATTTTATTTGAAATTTTACACTGTCTTAAAGTTATGTTCTGATGTTATAAAATTTATAGATTGTAAGCGAATGAGACGTAATTAATTCTTTAGTTGAAGTTTCTTAAGTATTTGTTGCATGAATGCATTTTTATATCTTTTGCAAGATTCGTTTTATAACTTTCATAATGATGGATTGAGATTGGTAGTTTAGAGCGAGATTATTTTTAGTCATTTAATTTAAGGTACGATAATGAGTTTCTGCAGTTACGAGTCGAAAACACTTTAGATGATTGCGCTGAATTCAACTTAAAAATTAAAAATAAAGGACTGTAATTGTTTGATACTAATTTTAGTACATAATAATGATGTAATCGTAAAAACGTTCAACTCTCTTTAATTAAATTTGATCTTTTTGTGAGCTGTGGGGCATGATATAATTGATTGTTTTAAGAGAGCTTCAATCAAAATAACTATATTATTATTATTATTATTATTAGCATCTATGTTTACTTTAAAGTAGCTTGTTAACTTTTAAGTATTTTTTCGCTGATTGAAGCATTATCATGATTGTTATTCAAAAAAGCATTTTGCGCAGAACTTCACACCGTACCGATACTAACAAACTTGTAAAAGTGTGTGGTGACATAAAGTTTTTGACTGGAAAAATAAAATAATCAGCGTCGCAAGTTACCAAATTTTAGTAGAAAAAGTAAAAACTATACGATAAATTAACTGTTTTAAAGATAATCCTTAAGACTGGTTCAAATACCTGGTCGTTGAACCGTCGTGCGCTGGCTCTTCCTTTGTAGTTTTAAGATTGTAATGTAAACTTTAAATTTTTTTAAAAAAGTGGAAAAATTGCGTTCAATAATTTTCGCATAACTTTTTTATATAATTGATATTTTTGGAGACATTGTTAAAACAATTACTGTCACGTGATTATCACATCTCATCAATTACCAATCGAATCAAAACTAGTTTAAACCAAAATTGTTTATAATTACGTTACAAACAACTTTTGTTTAAAGAGAAAATGTCTAAAATGTATATTTTTGTAAAAATGTTTAGAATTCGAAAATTATTGTAGACTAACGGCCTTTTTGACGGGCCAGATTATGCCCAAAATCTAATCTGAACTGCGCTTTTTTAATCGGAAAAAGCGAGGGATCCCTGGTCTTAAGAGTGATAAGAAATGTGTGCAACATGTAAAAGTACGCTGGCGGGCAAAATTAGGGGCGGCCGGACATTGAAGTTTTCCACATATCAGTTATCTTGAATTTATTAAAACTAATAATTTACATCTTTGCAAAGTTTGGCTGACATAATAACGAACTTGGTGCTTTAAAATATACTACGCCAATGTTTATACAGGGTGGTCCACCGAAAACGAAACAGAGCGTTTTTTGGAGCTATCTTAACACTTCCAAAAAAACGCTCGAACAGGTCAATTATTGTTTGGACGGGGACATCTTCCGAAGACAAAGTTGTCCCCGAATTATCAACGAGGTGGCTACAACAGCTCCCATGTCGAAGATCTTAAATGGCATGATGGGCCGACAGATAACTTATATGAAAGCCCTTTCAATTTTCTATACAGCATGAATCTTATTTTTTTCAGGGGGCCCTAACATTTATTAACGATACAATTTGCTCTGACAAATGAACAGAGTGCCCCGGCAAGGCGAGTCAAGTGTCACCTCATATCAAAGGTATTAACTCTCAATTTAACCAAATACATTTTATTCGGAAAAAAGTGCCTCCAAGAACCTCCTTTCCATCCCAATTAACATTTTTGAGAAAGTGGTTACCCATGTTAGCATCTACAGAGAAATTTTAATAATACGAGAGAACCTCTTCAAACTTAAATTGACCTTACTAACTAGTTCAGCATTTTTTGCATTTTCTATTGTTTTCTAGGAAAAGGAGGTTCTTGGGCCTCCTTAGGGCCCCTTCTCGGAATAAAATGTATTTGGTTGAATAGAGAATTACAATACCTTTCACATAAGGTGCCACTTGACCTACCCTGTAAATTGAGATTTTTGAGATGGGGGTTGCTGGGTTGTTAGGTCAAATTTAATCGTTATTGAATGTCACTTGTAAACATGAATTCCCATTCTCGACCATATTGCAGTATTTTCTAACTTTATTTTCGAAAATAGGACTGTTGGGGCCTGACCTACATTTAGTCGTATAGAGAAATGAAATGGCTTTCATATGAGGTACATGTCTACTCATCATGCTTTATAAGATTTTCGTTAATATTTCGGGGTTAACTTTGTCTTCGAAAGATGTCTCCCTCCAAACAAAAATTGACCTGTTTGAGCGTTTTTTTTTTTGAAACTGTAAGATAGCTTTAAAAACGGACTGTTTTGTTTTCGGTGGGCCACTCTGTATGTATACATTTATAAAAATTAGGAATAATAATTACTTGAAGTGAAAAAACCCGCATATACCGATAATCCTTTCGCTGCAGTCTCAATGCATAATATCTTAAAAGCTAGAGTTCAGAATTTTTTTTAACATCACCAGTATATGTTGTAACTAGCGAGAGAAGCTCCTCAAAATTGAAAATTATTAAAAATTGTAAGAACTAAGGCTTCAATGGTCGAGTCATTAATGAAACAAAAAAACCTCATCCGGTATTGGACCGTGTCAACTGGTAACCGTAGTTTGCAACGTTCCATTCACTATCGCATGGGGCTTTATCAGATCGAAAACTTGAAACAAACAAAGGAGAGTAGACAAAGTTAGGTAAACAATTTGTCAACCGACTCAGATTCTAGACAAAAAGAAGAATTGAGACTTTTTTAGTCTAGAATCTAGCCTGATTGACAAGTGACCTTGAACTCTTGTTTACTTGTTTTAAGTCCTAGCCCTAACTCTTTAAGATAGTGAGTGAGTTGACACCATTTCGGCAAGGCCCAATCCGAAAAACTTGTTTGCATTAAAAATTACTTAGGTCCACCATCTGAAGATAGTGTGAGAAACCTCGCCCATAACCAATTGAAAGGAATCAATCCAAAAATTTGGATTTGTCTATAATACGTAACAACTAGCAATGGACTCAAACTATTTAGTTAAATAAAATATGCACATTAAACTTTTGGAAAATTCAAATTTATTATTCGTCTTTAAACTCAGGGTCTTGAATTCGGTTTTAAAATAAAATGGTAAATTTTACTTGAATTAATCTGTAACCTTAAACTTACGTTCATTTTTACTTACTGTTTTTCAAACCTGCACTCGTAACTTAAGAAATATCTTTCGTGTCCCACATATCCAACACTTTTAAACTTTGTCAAAACTTTCATTTAAAGCAAGAAATAACAAGGAGGTCTTTTTAAATAAATATATTGAATGTTTTTGTTTTCTGATTTTATGTCAAATATTCACCACTAAATGGTGTAAACAGATTATCTATTTTGCATCAAAATATTTATAATGCTTTGAGACTTACACAAAAACAATCTCGAATCGCCTACTATAAATTCGAGAGAGATCGTACAATTACAAACAAACACCGAGATTCACTCGGCAACTGTTTCGTTCTTTCGGGACTCGTCAGGAGTGAGAAATTTCGAGTGTAAGTTCACAATTGTACAATATGCACGACTGTCTACAACATTAATTATTCAATAATCGATGTTTGTAACTGCTTACACTTCTGTCGAAGAAGTTGCTTCTTAGTAGATTACTATTCGGACGTGCTACGATATCACGATACAGCGCTACATGTTGCAATCATCTTATTTTTTGCTTGAATTTATATGTGCATAATGACTGTTCCTAACTCGAGCTTTTGTGTTTAAGAGTATTTTGTGTTCTGATAACAAATTTGTGTTGGACCTATCTAATTGTTTAGTAGTTTTTTATGTGGTATTTTAAAATGATTTTTCTGTTGCTACTATTTTCTTAGCTTTAGTTTTAATTATTTTTTTGCTACGATTTATTGTTTGTTGAGATTTTTGGATCACTCTTGTATATTGTATTTAATATTCTATGCAAATTTTCTATTTCTATTACTATTTCGGAATGTCTTTATTTCAGTTACGTTTCAGTTCTTTCGGTTTTTTAAATCGTCCTTTAAAAAAATTGTAGAATTAAAATAGAGACAGAAGAATATAGGTTTTGCGTTATTTTAGTGTTAAATTTGTGTAATAGTGACAATATGAAACTACTGCTAAACTACATGCACATTCATGGTTTATTTATTTGAACGCCATGGTATTAGCAAACAAATGATGTCTTGTAGTCCAGCTTCGGTATGACTTGATTTGACAAAGTTTTAGTAAGTACCAAGGTTACTATGATTTTTATTGTTATTCGCGCTGGATAAAGATAATTGTGGTTTATGTCATCACGGCAATATTCGGATATACTCTGATATTTGAATAAGGAACGAAACACCGTAAACCTTGTTTTGAGTAAATAGATACTACACAAAAAATTCATATGTGTGTAACTGAAAAGAGGCTCACCAATAAAATACTCAGAATTAAAATCAAAGTTTTTGAGATTGATTTCGTCGTATGTTTCCCGAATAGTTTCCAATGATTTTTTGCCGTGCTTATTTTCTATATTATTTTTTTTTCGTGCTAACAAAATTTTTCTACTTTAAACAAACTGCAGCAACGGAATTCTTTCTTCCACAGTTTTCGGAAAAAATGTTCTTAGTATCATTTAAGACACATTTTATTCTCCTCAAAGTTTATATCATTAAAGAGAATCTAATGTACCCACAGAAATTTTAACTAAATATTCAACTAATGAATACAACGAAGACGACAACCCACACTTTGTTTTTCTATTAACACTTTACATTTATCGCGACACGTTTTGTACTTAAATCTTAAGCTTTATCGTTGACAACATAACTTAAAATGGATTGTTCATCTTCATCTTCTGGTGCGATGCGATTGGCTGATGACTTTTGTGACGGTATTTTTTTAATTACGTTCCTTTCGAATAAAGCGTCGGATTATTCGTGAATTATGATGCTATTTGCTCCTGGCGACAGGCAACCAACCTTACTTTTACTTAAATTGGTATAGAGGGGAAAAATAACTTTCTACTGAAGCGCTAGTGTGAACTAGAACTATTTCTGTTGTTATAATTGATGGATGAACGCCGTAAGTTGACTTTTATTTCAATATCCGCATGTGGCTATATCGCCATCTTGTCAATTCTAGAATTTTCGCCCGGAATATCAAATTACTATTCATCGTTATTCCTCGCTTGCAGGGTGCAAAGATATTTTAAGCACGCAGGGAGGTACGTCCAATATTCTTAAAAATTAATGAATACCTGGGGTCACTCTAAGAGGCGACTTGTTATCTTAATACACTTACTAAACGTATTCCTCTAAAGATGTACACCAAGCTAAGTGATTAGAATTTAAGTGTTAATCTTTATTATTTGTATCACTATTTTAATGCGATTGTTATTCATGCACGAGACGTTATTTAATTTACAGTTTAATTCTTTTGCGTCCTTAAATAAACATTCGGGTACCGTTTATGAATTTAGAATTATCACTAAATTTTGATCAACTTTGCGAATGTCGAATGTCGCTGCGTGTAAATCACATAATTTTGCGTCAGACGCTGAACTTGTGATAACGTATACTTGTGTACTCATCAGAATACATTGTATAGTCTCTCCTTTATGAGTTTGTATGTTTTCTTTGCTTAAGACCTACGCCTTAAGGATATTTCACTAGGTCTCTCCAGGTGGGGCCCAGTGTCGTATTAAAAAGCTTCTACAAACGTTCTTCGATGCATTCCTGCGACCACTCACCGACAACGAGCTTCGGGTAGGTTTAGAAATATTATGTCGTTCACATAGTTTATCTTAGGACTCCATATATCCGTTCTCCGTAAACGGTAGCAGCAATTGATTGTTAAAGTTAAAATTACACAAATAACAAAACCAATAAAATATGTGTACTCTTGTTAGAATACTTCGTGTAAATATACAATTGACATTGCTGAAAACGTTGGTATGTTTATGACTGGTTACCAATTAGATGAGTTTATATATTAGAGATGGTGGAAACATATTCGTTCTTTTATGGGCGGAAATTTTCATCTTGTTGAAATAATGGATTTTAATTAACACCGCACAGATCACGAAAAAGTGGTGCGAAACGTCGCCTCAACCATTATTATTAGAAAGTGTTATTCACCACACATACTTTCTATGGGGGGTCCAGGGGCGTCAATACGGCCCTAGCTATAATTATTTATTACATTAAGGAATGAGAAATATACACCAATGAAACAAGAGATATAATCTTTCTGTGACCATCTTAGTAAAACTTAAGGTTGTATAAGGACATCAAATTTTGATAACTACTATAGGGTACTACCAGTTTTTTTTTTTTTCATAGCGGTAACTACAATATTTTGGTAATTCTTATAAATGCTCTAACATGGAGTTGACCGCAATATGTTGTAAGCAAAGTTTAATAGGTAAGTTGGGACGTGTCAAGTTTTATTAGTAAAGTGTAAATAATGAAACATCGAAATTCAAATTATCAGCACAAGACATTAAAATTTGATTCAAGTTTAAATATGTAGTTATGAGACATTTTTTTGTAATAGACTAGAGGTATAGTAAAAGAAAGAAACACATTGCGGGTTTAGTTTCTAAATATGGTAGAAATTTAATAACTGATGGATAAGTTGGGAAACTGTAGAGAGATAATAGACAAGACTAATGCATAGGTCTGTAATTCTATATTCTATCTTCTATATTCTATATTCTTCGTTGAGTTGAATTGAAGTGGTTTTTAATCAAATGTTTCGGAAATCGAGATTTATCGTTATTTAAATTGGTCTTGTTTGTCCAATGTAAGATATGTTATATGAACATATGACTTGGTAGACACTATTTCTTGAAAATTCGCTAATGAAGGTCTTTAGCGGTTGGTATTGAAGTAAATAGAGTATCGCATAAAAACACCTTTCAGTTGTATGTAAACAGGAATTAATTTAAAAATAATTAAAGTTTGCACTTTAATTTATTGAATTACAGTTTAATTATTTTTATAATCGCTTTGTGGAATTTATTTATTTGTTTTGAGTGTTTTCTCTATATTTGGAATTAGATTGATTGTAAGATCTAAGAAGGGGATGATATTATTAGTAAATTTCTAAAGTGCAAGAAATTCAGTTAAGGGTATTATGATTTAGAACCGACAGCGATCACCCTCACTTCTCCCGAAACTGTAGTTTTTTCTATGTCACCCATTAATAGTTCAGCTAAAAAAGTGAAGTAAATTTTATTGTTGAATTTGTAAAATGTAATTGTATCAATTAAATGTTTAGAATTTTTGGACAGTTTTGGTTACATTAATCTCTAGGGGTTCGTTAACTCACAGTTGTCAAACTGGAAAACATTGTGATCATTGTAAACACTTATAGATAGAGCTACTTATCTTTTTAAAGTACAAGTGGGTGGGCGTTGGCCTGTTGCAACAGGCTCAAGTGGTCTACAATTCGGTCAGCCCTTTGGTCGGAAAATAGCATTATTTTTGTTTTGGAAGGGTATGATGAAAAGAATTTCTAAATTTAAAAAAATGATTACATGTATAATGAGTTCTTGTTATTAGAATAAATTAATCCTCACGCGGATTTTTTTTTCAAATATTGATCAAAGGTGGTGGTAAAGAAAATGGTTTTCCGAAGATTTATGCGACAAATTCGTGTTGAGTGATCAATTTTGTCAGCATTATTTTATATGTATATAACTGTTATCACACATAAAAGTGTGTTTTATTTTATTTCAAGGTAATCATTTACAGTGCGTGTTAAACATAAAACGAAGGTGAAAGCAATTTCTTTTTGTCAATTACACCATCTCTAAAATTGAACTTAATGATCATTGCATTAACTGCTCTAATTTCTTAATATTGACCTAAAAGACAATTTCGTAAATGTTTCTCTTTTCTAAGGCCGTCCCATAAATTTTGATCAACAAAAACTCTTAGCCCGAAGACTGAACGTTGTTTTTTTTCTGTAATCGCTTTAATTTTGTTATAAATTCAAATGTTATGTTATCTCGAAATGTAATATTGTTACATTACCATCGAGTGGTTATTAGTCGTAAAATAATTGTAATTTAACCTTAAGTTGATATTGTAGCGTGTAGAAAGCAATTAGTCTAAAAGCTTCTATATGCTGGAAAATACATCGAGTTAGTTTCGTGACGATATTTATGTATAGATAGATATACCCTAACTATACTATACGTCGATATGTACCCCATAAATATGAAATATTTGGAAATCCAATGAAACGACTTCTGTCAATCACCTTTATAAAGTCGGCGCGGTCACTACATAAAGTATGATTATGTAGGGTGGGTGTAACCGCACCCTCTATCGTACAATTGAATTTTTTATGTTCTAATTTATTTTTTAGGTAGAAGTTTTGTGCTCGATAAATAATAAGTATTGGAGGAAAAAAACGATTTTCAAATTCAAACATTTTTTTTTCATGCATGTTTTAATTTGCACCCTATATGTGTGTGTGCGTGTGTGTTCATTAATGTAAATGTGCGTTAATATATTTAACATGTTGAAGTTTTCTGTATTCAGTGTCGCTGAGTGAACTTAACGCTTTATATGAGCCCTTGGTTTGATACAAAAAGGGCAGATACGTCGACCCGGTGATGAAAATGAGGATCTAGGAGCAAGGCTCAGGTTTGCTCTCAGGAAAAGTTTGAAGTGGCTTTACGTCTTTGTTATTGCAGTATTTGTTCACAATTTAAGTCTTTTATTGCTTTTGTAGCAACTTCCAACTGTATATTATTGCGTTTGCTTATATTTTACTTAGATCTTGTGTAATTCTTATCTTGGTTGCACGTACAGTCTTTATGAGCCTGATCGTTTAGCTTTTGTGTTTTCTTTATAATTTTAGTTGATTTTTGAAAATTCGTCTTGTTGAATTGAAGTAACGATTGTCCTAACTTACATGTGCCTTCTTCTATTATAGGATATCACACCAATTGCCAAAATATAACTTTAGAAACGGACGAAGGTATGTGTAAGCCTGAAAGCTCATTTTGAGTATGCTTTCTCATCTCATTCGCACCGCATGAGGTAGATATGGCTAGAGATGCACAATCTGTTCGTTTACCTGGTCTAACGTTTTCCACTCTGGCGTCAGATGTTGAGGGCAACCCTCTGTTCGCACGCACTCATCCATTTATGCATGTTCTCTAATACAGTTGCGGGGATGTTATATATTTGATGCCGCGTCTCGTTTCCCAGGATATGGATTATGTCGAGTGAATTTCGATGCTTCATCTACATCTAACATACCACTCTACGACGTCAATCATCATCGCTAATTTATTGTTTGTCGTTTTATCCAGAAATTGAACCGCTTCTTATTTGCTCATGCAAAAGGGTTCAAAACTTTTACTACCGTTTACACACACAAAGTCTACATTACTTCTCCAAGTTGTTTCATCAAATACGCCGTCGCTTTTACAGCGTTAAGCAGTTACCTCGTTTATTATTTACGTTTTGGAAGTGAAATTAAACATTTCTTTTTTGTAAATACTTTTGTTAATTATGCACAATCGAGAATGGTAGCGTAACTTGTAAACGAACCTGGACTCAAAAAATCAAAATCATATAATATGCACCTAAATATGCATGAATTGCACTTAGTTTTTAATTTTACATTCGTATTGCGAGTTGAAAGGTCGGCATTAATCGATTTGAATTTAAATCGCCCATTTGCAAACTAATAACTGGAAAATTGTACATGAAACTGTAAAAGTTTTCCCGCAAATTCACGAGAAAAATGTTCAGTACCTACTTTATTTCTTTATTTAAATTATTTTTTGTTCCGAGGCTTCAATTTTTTGCATGAAATATTTAACTACAAGTGAAAACTAAATCAATTAATAGTTTTATTAAAAAAATTTTTTAGTTTGAGAGAGAGTTAATTGATTCAGCTGGGGTTTGCGAAAGAAGCGGTGGTTGGAAGGACCCAGTATGGTGAGTAACATTGCGATTAGGAAAGCGCATAGTGACTAGGAAAATCGAGGAAAATTGTGTAAAATAACAATGTTTAAATTAAAAAATACAATTGTAGGTACTTTAATGTTAGAAGTGAATAATTAACGCTGAAATGAAAGCTATGCTATGATTTTAAGTTAAGAAGCCGATTCTAATTTTATATAAAAAAGAACTAATGTAATATTAGGGGTTGACTTGAAAATTTATGAACCGGTTGGACGGACACAGAATAATTTTTAAATGTAACGTATGTCTCAAAAGTTTTCGGAAAAATAAACTATTTTTTATTTAACATTATGGGGTCGTAGAAAAAATAGAGTATGCAATTTTCACGCTAATGAAATGGTGTTCTTACACATACTATTAATAAACATAAATATTTACAAAACATACAACTGTCCATGGCACGTAATTTGGTCCTCACATGTTTCATCATTGCTGGACGGTAGCAAATTCGACTTTTTTCGAATATTCTGCGTCTAAGATGCTCTTCATTTTAAGCTTTCCAACCACCGTCGTAAACTTTTCTGCTTAGTATAGACCAGGATTCTTCAATGGATCTTGACTGAGGTACGTTAGGAGGGTTGCCTATTTTTGGAACAAAATTGATACCATTATTGAGCAAAAATCTCTTGTTTTTCTAGCATAGTGGCATGATGCTAAATGAAGATAATTTCATCATTGGCATGATGTATATTTATAAAAGTTTGCAATTTCGTCAGACATTTTCTAGTCTAAAAAGCACCACACCAAGATTTTGTCGTTAAATTTGGCGTCGCCTTTAAATCTAACATCACCCGGAGCGTGGTGCACATTGTTTATGTAGAAATCATAAACCATATTCCAAAAACAAACTTGCCTCAGAACAAGGCAACATCTGGGAATTTTATACAACTGAGAGGAAGTATATATAGGGCTTTTTTTTTGAAATTTTAAGCCATTTCTTGAGATTTCTCTACTGACAGTTGAACGTGAAACGCCGAAATTTTCACCTAGTTTTGGCCTTGTCATTAATCTTTTTCAGTTACTTAATTCAATTTCACACTTTTGGAACGGCCACTTTGATAGTTGATATACTTTACTAATTTTATAAGTTTGAACAATATCCCGTTTAGACACTTGTCTAACCAACTGGTAAATACCTTTGCGAATATTGAGCATGTTGTTCACCTTTCTTCAACAAAATTGATTTGTCAAATAAAACGCTAATAAGACGTTTATTATAAATTTGATTTCGAAATTTTCCGAAAAATTTTGGGACATCGTTATTTGTTTTAAATCAACCTTCAAAGAAAGATATTCTACAATTTTCCAAATCACATATTTTCAACTATATTGTTAACAATAATGGTTTTTTGGTAATTTTAATATACATCTCGTTCACAAAATACAAAGATACTTTAGAAGTATTCCTATTGATGTCGTTTTGAATTTTGAATCAAATCAAATCAAAACAACAATTTCAACTGTTTCTAGTCTGACTCGTATGTTTTTATAACTATTACTTTAATCTTTTCTTTAAATGTTTGCGCATAGTCATCGAATCATTTATAGTTGGCATCTTTCCTTTAAATTTATTTTCAACTTGTAATTTATACGGGCCGGTAAGTACACTGTTAAGTTTTGCATCAACATTTTAATTAATTTTTCGTAAAATACATCCAAACTGGAAGGATTTAGGCATAAATATACTGGAGTCTTTACCAGCTTTCGTAATCCTTCATTCTTTATTTGTTTTATAAATTGGAAACAGGCCCGCTCGATGTTTTTAATAGTCCATCTCTTCAGAATGTTTCTTACTTGTTTGTCTTCTTTTCTCCATATTTACTCCCTTCCTTGAATTTCTTTCCAAACCTCTTCTTTTTTCGAATGTATCTTTGGTTTGCTTGGTCCATTTCACAACCTATAAAGCTATTTTTTTATCTCTTCATTGTTTTTGTAAAAGCTCTTTTTTGCGTGGTTTATTCTGATATTTATTTGATTCTGCATAAGTTCATTATTTCTGATAATGTATTGTTCAATTTCTGATAATGGTATTCATTATTCTTTTGTGTTATAAGCTCGCCGTAAATTTGACGTTCATTTTGTTGATCTTTATATACTATTCCTATTTTACAAATGTCTTAATTTTTTCAAGAAAGTAGTCAGTAGGTTAGTTATTTAACGTATTTTGTAATATTTCCGTTTTAAAGTTTGCAAATTCTTAACCCTTTCAAGTAAATTGGATCTTTTTAGAACTTGCTGATGACTTTTAATTCCACCACATGTTATTTTGTTATTCTATTCGTATACACTGTAAAAATAATCAAATCAATTAAATTTCATGGCCTGCTTAATCCAGTTTCTTATTTGAACACATGTTGAAGAGTAGAGATGAGAGGGCACATTCTTGTCTCATATTTCACTTCGTATTTAGGCTTCTTCTTTCTCACCATTGTACCAATTATATTATATACACATTTCGATATAAACTTCAGCGTCATTTTACAAGGTACCGTGATGAATGACCAATTGTATCTTCATTGTTGTGCTCGTTGTTTTTTTATGCGGTATTCTCTTTTCTTGTGCACTTGTCTGTGTTATCTGACTCATATATGAGGTCTGTTCAGAAAGTATCGCGAATTTTGTGTTTTTTCATAAAGTATTTATTTATTCATTAATATCTATTTTATCCCCTTCAAAGTAATTCCCCTCGAATATAATAATGCGAAAGTTTTCCCCAATCCTCGAAGCATTTAAAAAAAATTATTTTTTGTAATCTTGTTCAGTTCCTTCCTCGATGCTGTCTTTACCGCTGCAATCGTAGCGTAGAGTTTTGGGAACAGGAAAAAGCAGGCCAAGTCTGGGGAATAAAAGTGGTTGCGGCATCATCACAGTGGCCAAAAATTCGTCCACAATCAACGATGTGAGCAGGGGCATTTTATCATGGCGCAAAAGCCAATTTTATTCTTTCATAAATCCGGGCGTTTCTGGCGAATTGCTCCGCAATTTGCGCATAATTACCATTGCTATGATTGGATTTTGGTTTCCATGTCATAACCATAAACCCATGATTCGTCACCAGTTATGACTCGCTGGCAGCAAATTGGAATCGTCTCGTCTCAGATTCCAACAGCAATGTTAATGCGACATTGTTTTGTTCGAAATTAAGCAATTTTCAAAATTCAACTGCAACTTAGCACAAGATTCAGATTTGGTTATTGATATTTTATTATTGTACCTATATTTGAGTTTATCTAATTTTTACTATTTTTGGCTGAAAAGTCGGAGAACTACAAATATACCATGTATAACTACTAATATGAACCTCTAATTACATTTATTTAGAAAGTTAAAACACAAGCACCTGATTCATAAGATTATTGAAACCTTATTAGGGGTTTTGGGAATTCTATCGAAACTTTGGATCAAATCGTACGCTTCGTGCTACCTACTACCGTTCCTACGTCAGGACCAAAGGAGGTACCACGCGCGCACACGTTCCGTTTTAGGACAAAAGAAGAAAATCAAAAAGCAAATGAAAATTGCGTTTTAGAAAAAAATAGTTTCTTTCATAACTTTTTTCGTATAATTAATATTGGTGGAGGTATTATTAAAACAATTAGTGTCACGCATAGTCATATCACAGTAATTACTTATCGGTTCAAAAAATAGTTTTCACAAAAGTAGTGTACAATTAAATTATAAACAACTTTTACTTGAAGAAAATTGTGTAAATTAAATATTTTCGTAAATATTCTAAAATTTCGAAAATATATTTAGTTACGGTTATTTTGGATTGATTGGTTATACCAATAAATAGTTTTAATAAATATTTGTCTGGCGGTTTGATGATATCTTGTTTATATACGGACGGACGGCTGAGAGATTTTTATTATAACGTATTAACTCTAATTCGTCGTTTTGTTTAGAAGATGTGGAGTAAAATTTGATATAATGTAATATACTTTTGTATAATTCAATATCAAAATATTTTTCTTTAGAATTAGCAACGCACTAATTAAATCAATATAAATAACAAAGAGAAAATTAATTGATTACAAAGTTAAAGTTAAAGTTTTGTTAAAACTTTTAGTAATCGAATTCTGTCATTATATGCAAACAGTACGCGGTCGACGCAATTACGTAAAAAAATATGTTTTTCATCACAGTATGCGCCGCTTCAAAAGTTTTAGAACTTTGTTTTCACTTAAAAAAGCATTTAAAAAAAGTATCGACAATTAATTTTGATCGTCTTTAATTATCACACGATAAAAGTTTTCGAAAATAATTATTGTTCTTCTTCGAAAGTTCAAAGGTTAAAAATCGATTACACTTCTTTATGAAATACTGGCTTGATTCTTCACGAACAGGGACCAACTCACAAACTACAATTGCCCGAGTAAAGTTTCATCCGGAAGAGAAGGAGTGGGATCAATAATCCTCTTTTGCATTTTATTTTAATACGGTCGCGTTTTTAACGAATCTTATTTTATGGTTTCTGCAATAAAAACTAGAAAAGGTTTGTAATTTGTCGTAAATATGAAAATACTTAAATTCTTAAGAGGATTATTGTTTCATTTAGCGGTATTGAGAAATTCGAGAAGAATCGGGGAACCTAAATAAGATTATCGTTTGAATTTTATATTAGAGAAGAAAATGCTTTAATTTGTATAAAACAATTTCTGTAATTTTGTACATCTGTCACCAGAAATCTGCGTAGCGACAGCAGCATTTTAGTAAGCTATTTTCTCAAGACAGATTTACGACAACAGCCTAATGTTATGCAGAAAGTGCTTAAAATAATCTAAATAGCTTTTTAATTGAGTGTAGTAAGAACGAGCAAGTTCTGTTAACTGAAATACGACGAATATTTAACTGGGGACAACTGGGAATAAGATAAAATCCAAACTGGAAACGTTAAGAACAGAAAATGACAAGCATTATAAAGCCTTCTTGGTTAGTGTAACCCCATAATTAATTGTAGACGACAACATTATCGCAAGAAGTTTGACGCGAAACTAATTCCTCCATAATACCAGGGGCTTCCTTATGAGTCTCTACGCATTAACTGTCACAATAAACTAAAAATCTACACTGAAAATTGTATACAAAGTTTGCACCAACGACAAATCAGTGCAATTAATACTGCCACAACCCATTAACTTTAATACCAAGCCTTATTCCATTCACTACCACTCTTAAGTACTTGGTAGAGTAAGAACTAAATGCTTCTCGCGACAATTTTGAAACAACAATTAACAACCCTGCTCAAGAAATAAAAGTTAAGATTTTTCCTACTTTCGGGATTTGCGCGATTCGAATATCTTTAACTTAATTGGTTACTGTGTAAATGTAGAGTTTAATATTTGTGGTACTAATAGTGGTTTGGATCGCTCTCGGTAAAAAGAATATTATCTTAGCTTTAATGAGATTTTTTTATTTTGATGGAATCAACATAAATGCCAGATGAAAATTGAATCAACGAAATTTATGCCAATAACCTTCATGAAATTCTGCTGGTTTATATGACCCCTTTTAATTTTTATAGATTTATTCGATCAAAACTTCTTTCTACTTAAATCTCCATAAATGGAAAAATTAAACATAACTTTATAGACAGGTTTACAATGCACCTAATTACAAACTTAATTTAATTTTTATAGATACTATAACTGTCACATACAGAGTCAGGAAAACCGGGAAAAAATAATGTTTACCTGTGTCTTGAGGAAAAGAATCAAACGACTATACTAATATTTTGAAAAGCATTTAATTTTAAAGAAATTTAATGACCGAAACTTTAAAGTTGTTTTTTATTTATGCACAAGCTTTTAATGTACCGTTGAAGAATTTTCATCTTATAGTTTTCTGTCAATGGCAGTTTGTATTTTCAAACGCGGAGATTTTTCACGAGATGGCGATACTGTATGACTTTCATATAAGCAAGAATATTCTTAAAGTTAATTACCGTCTTGCATCCCTCCCCATTTTTGTTTCCATAAGAAATAAATAAAGAAAATAAGTTAAGGAGAGTAGCCTAGGCTAACTTCTTCTCATATACTTAACTTCTATTGTATATAACGATGCAAATATATTATTATTATTAAATTAAAGGTCTTGTTACTTGATTTCTCTATTTTACTCTTATTAGTGATCGGGGATTAGCTGCGTTCATTGAGAGGTTTATTATTTTTTGGAAGCAAAACGTATTAAACAGACTTGGGGGCGAAACGGCGAAGGATATATTTTCGAATTAAATTTTGTTTACCTAAAATTTTAAATAATGTACTGTCTGCCGGCGTATGTAATAGATATAAATTTATGATTTCATGGCCCCTACTGGAAAATGTAATTTTACATAATTGTTTCTTTTAATAAGAATAATAAGCAAACAAATATAATGCTGCCAATTTTACTTCTTAATTTTTTTGTAGTAGCCATTCGGTTTTCAAATTTTTAAAAGGGTAGTACAGAGACAAACACAGTGGAGTAATGAAATAAGTAAAATAAATGTGATATTTACAACACAATTGTGTTAAAAGTAGTAGATTACATTGAGCGTAAGCATGGCGAATGAATGAAGTAAATAAAAAACAGCATTGCAAATAAACGCATGTAGAAAATTCTAGGATTGAAAGGATACCAAATGACACTATAGAACAAATGATGATCTATTAACGAAATTGTAGAAAAATCAGCTATGTAAAGAAAATGTCGGAAATAGATTGCTCAAAAATAGTTTTTAATTGGATCCCTTAAAAACGGGAACAACATGGGTAAGTAATATAAGACGGAACAATTATCTATGATGAAAACTATTATGATAGAGAACACTGGAGGAAAGATGCAAGAGCAATCCTAAAAAAAATTAAACGTAATACTTACCCTTGTCATAAAATGCATCTACCGTTTACGAATTGGTGTTTACATAAAATTGGCACCAAGTGTTGTAACCCTTGAAAAACATTATAAATGTGTAAAGTGGGTTTAGTGAACGAGAAACATTGCCTATTTTAAACGTTTTAGTGCGAAATTTGGGAGAAAATCCGTTTTTGTAGAAACTCCATTAACCTGAAATTACAACATAATTAGTTAAAGGAATTTCGGACCAGTGAATCGTTTCCCATACTCAAAATTTGTATCTGAATTGCGCTGCAAAGAAAACCACGAAAACTTCGTTTACGCTTGTAAAATTCCAAGATGGCGACCTTGAAAAACAATTACGAATTACAAAGCAACGATAAACGATAAAATTGAGAAAAAAATAACGAATCTGTGAATACCAATATTTGGCCATTTCTTATTAATTTTGGAAATAAAGTTCCAATAACGTCCGTTGCATAACGGCAAAAATTTCCAAATTTTGATGAAAGATTCGACTGGCCTGTGTCCAAGGCAATAGTAAATAAAAATATGAAATACTAACCCTTCGCGGGGTATCAATGCGAATGGTGTGATTACATCGAAGACTCCGAGATCTCCAACGGTGAACAGTCTTGGTGGTGACCCAAATATAGCCTAGAAGTCACTTCAAAGCAATAAAAGGAGTACATCTGCAGGACACATGATTAGAAATACCTCCATTTTGATAAAACCGACGATATAGGTTAGACGTTTTAATTAATATTAGGTGTGGATTTTGACACGTTTTAAATAAATTGTGTCCGTTTGCAATCTCAAATTTTACCCCAGTCAATAGAGCAAATAATAAGTAAATTTTTGACAAAAGTAATAGTAGAATACCGACTGCGCCATGTAATTGTAAATAGTATAAAGTACTTTATATTCATGTTTTATACCGAAAATGAATTGTCATTATATACTTAATTAACTATTTTTTTTCCTGAGTGAAAAGTAATAAACCAATGTTAATGGTGTAAAAAGGAAAGTTATAGAAGAAAAAATGCGAATAAAATGAGCACCAATTGAACTCAATCAGATAATAACTTTCCAAGAAAAATCGGAAAAAGTAAAATATTTGGGTTATTCTTTTAAAATTTTTTGAGATGTAGGACAAATCTTTCACGATTTGTTTTACGAAGCGAAAATAGGTCAGGGTTCAAATTCTTTGAGTGTACGGGGTACGTGCGAAAAATTATTCATATACAAGGTGTCCATCTATAAATTGACACATTTTAACAACTTATAACTCGAGAACGGAAAAAGTTATCGCAAGGCAGTTTTCACTAAACTTCATAAATATACTTCAAGTTTCTGTTGACATTGTTGCCACATGTAATTTTTTTATGGAAATTGACGAAAAAAAATTAAGTTTTTTGAATACAAATTGTGAGCTTAGTTTAAGTAGGACACCCTATAATTCTTAACATCATTGGAAATATTAAATAAAAAACAAAGTAAATATTAAATTTATATTATATTGGTTTATTACAGAATGAGGTAAAGAAACAGCATTATCTTTACCATCGTAGGTACATGCTATAAAACGAATTGCATTATTTATTGATTTCTCTATGTTAATCTTAAAGTTTTTTCTTGCCTTCCACTCCATAAATACATCGAAACTACGTTGTATTTGTCGCATTTAGATGTTATTTACAGCTTTTAGGCTGTTATTTTAGTTTTTTTTTTAAAACCACCATCTACTTCTGTTGTAAGTGAACACTGCATTGAATTGTGACTTAATTACGAATATTACATAAAACGTGCCTCAATCTTATCATCGTAGCTCAGTAAGTGCGTCCCATTCTTGAAAAAAATTAATGCAAATTGCGAACCACTAAATACATCAAATTTTCATGTTTTCTCGATGAAACCAGAAAAATGTATTTTGAAGAAACAGTTATTTCGTTATGAAGTTTTGGTTGTTTGTTTTCTGTTACAGATAGCGACGATATCCAGTTGACTTCTCCATGTTTATCTTATTAATAATTGGAAGATACCGAAAATACTCGGATATTTATTTTAATTTAGTATTTTTTATGATTAAATTTGTTTGCTTCAATAATATTCAAGTCGGATTCAATTTTTTCAAAAATATTTTCGAATTAAACTAAATGTTAATCGATAAATTTGATGGGTATATTTAATAGAACAATGAAAACTTTTAAGTAAATTCAGCAAAAAAAACGCTTTCGTATTTTATATCAGAAACGGGCGGGATGATAAATTACCATTGCAAAATAGACGTTATGTTTATTTTATTCACTGTTATTTCTTTGTCAAAAAAATAAATGCAGGTTTTATTTATCAAGTACAATAACGACTCATTAATTCTAACTATAAAAATTCTTTGACGTATCGACTCAAGTTTTGTGTATTCCACGCGTGATGTAGGAGTTGTTATTTATAGAAGGGAGGTGAAAATTATAATAAAAAAACACATATTTTTCACCGCGTCTGAAGTATTACCCAAGGCGAACCGTCGAAAGGAAGCCACGAATGCATAGATCCGTGTCTTCGCCCTCTCAGTTGTCTTCCCGGGGGATGATTGCCGACCCCCTTTAATCTAGTTTTACTCAACCATCTAACTAAATCTATTCTTTATTTCTTCTTATTATCAATACCGATATGCGTATTATATAAAATAAAAATTATTTTTTTCGAAATTTAATAACGTCTAAACGATTGACGGAGAAAAGGTTTTTTGTAGTATGTAGATACTGTCCATACGTCAAAATGTTGCTTTTATAATATTTCTGTTTTTATGACAGCGTTTTGAACTTTTGCAAATATTAAGCTCTCTTTCAAATCCGAGCGAATATTTTTTTGTTGCATAAATTGGTTTAATTAGAAGAACTTTTGACGGTTCGAGTCGAAATTTTTTTTGTGAAATTTTTATTCTAAATTAACGCCCATCGTTTTACCTAAATGCTTAAGCGAATTTAATTGGTTGAAACTATTTAAGATATTTAAAATGTTTAATTAAAACTTTAATTAAATCTTTGCGGATATGATGTTTCATATAAATTTAATCAGGCTTTGTTGGGGCTTCACGGTACTAACAATTTGTTGGTCGTTTTAACATGTATTTTGAACAAAGTACTTGTGTGGAAAGCTATTTTTTTCTTATTTCCTGAAAGATTTTAAAAATGACCGGATATTAATACGTCTTAAGTCGTTCGCGTTTTGCAAAAGTATCGATCGGTCCTTTCAGCCGGAAATAAAGCCAAAGCACACTTTACTATATGAAAGTTTACTTTATGTTCGACTTAATAATTCTTGAGAGCTTCGATGTAGAGCTTGCAGTTAAAATATCCGAGGGACATATAGTCACTTTGAACGTGACAAAAACAACCTTCTAGTCTGTTGCACTTATTGTGTTTCTTAATGCACACTTTGAAAGATTAGAACTGGCACGGTCGTTTTTGCCTTTTTTTTTAATAGGAAAGCGAGCTCGAATTATTCCTTTGATTTTAATTTTTGTAGGCGATCTATAAAATTTTGTTGTAATTTCAAACGCCGATAAATACATAGATGTACAAGTATGTATTGTCAGTGTTTTGATTAATTACGTAAATTACTCAACTGTAGGACATTAATATACAGTTATCGATCGCTATTTATTAACTAAAGTTATTTGTACATTGTTGGTAACAACTACTGCAATAAAGACAATAATCAATCACGCCTTTTTTTAACATCTGCGACTGAATACGCGTCCGTATACTATAAAGTGCGATTATTTGCCTAAAATATTTTCGACCCTTTTAATTACTGCAACATTTTACATAAACCGCCTTAATTTATTTAGTAGTGCCTGGGGAGATGATTATAAATTATTTTATTACTTTTCATATTCGTCGGAAAATTAAAATTATAAATTAAATCCTTTAATATCAATAAAAAGGTTGATGAGAATATTAATTTAAACCTTTAGTATTCGAAGTAATTAAAATGTTGGCGTTGAAGGATAATTTGTGGACCTTTTGGTACAGATTGGAATGAAGAGGTCCGTGTTCCACGCCGGACTCTCGGGAACATTAAGTGTACTTTATTTGCTGTGTGGTTAGTGGTTAGGTTTAATATCTGGCGGTTCAGCGGTCGTCATTCATTTCACTTACATCCTGGAAACGCGCTCCTTTTTCTTATCCCCCTTCGCGGGTTTATATTTATTACGCGCATGCATGATTTTTTCTTAACAAATTTTCTCTTCTGACGCATTTGGAAAATGCATGCCGCATTTACATTGTCGTCGTATAAAAGCGCGAGGAGCTTTAGCGCTCACGCTGCGGGAGCTCATCATAACATCTATATTACCCCGAAGGATGAAAGCGTTCCCGGAATCTTAACACGAACTGAGTTAGTTAACGCCCGGACAAACGTTGTTACGTGCTCGTCATTGTACTAAGTTTTGTTGCGGTTTCTGGACATTATGGCTTTTTGTTTTCATTTTGTTTGCTTGCCTGATATGACTCCGTTATTAATATAAGCGAATCCAGGATTATACAACAACGTTATCGCAGCTTATTACAACTTATAGGTGCTATGAAAAATATTATTACAACCACCACCATAAATGTTTATGAAAATAACAATAAGGCTTCTCTAATAATTTAAAAACATACAGTTTTTATGAGGGAAAAAATAAAAAATATTCCAACAGTTTATTACTTTTTTCTGAATGAAATGAACTTACGCTTTTAACGTGAAATTCAGATTTATTTACTGCGAGCAAGCATATAAACTCCAGTTTAAAATTTTTATCGCGCCGTTGTTGTAGTAAAAACCGAAAGGAGAAAGATACTTCTGTTTAGAATTTTTTTTAATTTATGTCCGATGCGCGTTATTTTTTAGAAACACTTCTATTGATTTTATAATAAATGTGTCAAATGAGTGTTCGTCGTTATACACCTGAGTGGAGAATGAAGGTGATTGATTGGTTTGCAACATTTTCGATAAACTTGTACATAAATGTATTTATAAATATTGTGATCGACGTGATTGTTTTTAATCTAATCATAATTAATAAAGAAAACACTTAATACCATATAAATTATGGGGCGCGTTTCGATTAGCGCACAATTTCTGCGCGAGCGCACACAAGTAACTCGATTCTTCAATAATTGAGGCTTCCACGACCGAACTCATCGTCTTCCGCAAGGAGGCTCATCAGGACGAAGACTTGAAAAACTAAATGCAAAGTTTACATCCACCTGTTCACGTTGGGCTTCTCTAGTGCACAAGTACAAAATGCCCTTCAAACTGTTTATGTGCATAATCCCAAAGTTTAAGCATATTACATAATCCAAAACTTTCGTAAACGAGCGTTGTTGCAAAATCTTTACTCATAATGTGAAAGATTTTACAATAAAGTATG
The DNA here is from genome assembly GCA_030710515.1 of Abscondita cerata. Taxonomy (NCBI): domain Eukaryota; kingdom Metazoa; phylum Arthropoda; class Insecta; order Coleoptera; family Lampyridae; genus Abscondita; species Abscondita cerata. The sequence continues at coordinate 160,536 of JALBCR010000030.1, forward strand.
GACACGGGTAACTGTTAGCAATTGCAATACTGTCTTCTTCTGTAAATTGTTTCAATTCGTAACACTCAAATTTTGAGCGTTTTTGTTTTGGCACCAAGAGGTTGTTACGATAAAAATATATGTTACCGTAAAATAAATGGTACGGTGACTCCACTTAACTTTCTCGCATCTACGTTTATTATACATCCAATGTTAATTACACCTTGAAGGAAAATTCACTCTACAGTGATTTTACCAAAATTTGTTCCACGAATTATCCCCAGATGAAACGATAGCGCCATATTGTTAACAACTAATTTTAAGGAAAATTGTTTGAGAAAATAGATTTTTTTCAATTTTAAACCCATAATTTAGGGGTAGAAGGTAAAGAAAAAGGTACCTTTGACAAACCTCTAGAAAACCCTAAATATGAAATTTGAATCAAATCTGTAGGTGAGAATACATTCCATACATACATACATGTTTTTAGAATTTTGCTCTTTAGTTATGTGATTCAGTAGAAACTTAGTGACTCGTTAATCAGGCAAAATTTTTCATTACATTGACAAATAGTCATTCGTCGAACAACTGAGGAAAGCAATTATTTTTTCCAGTCGAGCTCGTTAGGCATTAGAGTGAGAGTGGAAGGAAGGCTTTCCTCATGTGTTAGACAAAACATTTTTTCCACGACATTCCCTAAAAAAACAATCTAATAAAAAAAAAGAATTATTTATTATAAACGTAACTTATTGTTAAAAAATTTTATCACAATTTCGTACGTAAACGCAAAAGTTCATAAGATGGGTCGCAATAGTCTTGCCACAGTATTTTGGGGTATCGGTCATAGCTCAATTTTGTCAACCGTGTCTAACCAATAAATGTAGGGTAACAATGTTTAAGAGTCGCAATATAAGATATTAAATTAAACAAACCTGGTTGAATACTAAATTAAATTGTTTAACTAAGTACTAGGCTTACTAACAGTTCTAGTGATACATTCTTAAATTTTTTTAAGGAGACAATTTTGTAACACGAAATTATTTTCTTCGCTAGTGAGGTTCTCCTCATTAATAGTTGATAACATGAGGGTTCCGTAATTAAGAACGTACAGAGATACAATACTGAAAGAAAGTTTAAAGGAACTAAAAAAAATATGCCAGCGTTAACGCGAGGTGCGTAAAAAGAACAAAGTCTATTCTCCAAATTTTAGACTAAATTTGAGTGTCTCTGGTATGTATTGATTTATTGGCCTCCCTACAAAGGAAGATTCTACAACGATGACGTTCAACAAAGTGATGAAACTTACAAACATCACGAATCCACTTAATGCAGTTTCCCTAGACAACCAGACATTAGTACGGTCAAAATAGAAAAGACCGAAGAGCAATTTAGTAGTTAAGACTGATCTTTCGGTAAGCAATTACCTTGACCCTGATGAAAATAATAGTGGCATTGAAGTTGAAAAAATATCTTCTTGAAGTGGGAACGAGGTGAGCGCAAGGCTTGAGCAAAGTGGAAATAAACTGACTAGGAAATGGAAATTGGGACAGATAAGTGGAAATATAATGATTGGGTAGGTGGAAACAGGTGGCAAAGATTCATTCGATTTCTCTTTCTAGACTAGAATTAAAATGTAATCAAAGTGGAATTGAAGTTCAATTAAAGTGTAGGAGAAATAGTACTGTAGCTGATAATAATGTTTCTAAAACATTATAAAAAAGTTGTTTTATTTGTTACGTCATATAACTTTAACTTTCCGTCTTTTTATATTTTGGATTACTGCGTTCCTAAACTCTTCAAGAAGGGAATGGGACGTTTGGGGGCGCCGCCGCCGTTTCGTCGTCGCTGTTTAGGTATCGCCGTTTCAGCGTCAGATCGTTTCGATGCCAGCCGTTTCGGCGTCCATTTTAAAAATGTTAAAAAAGTTGATAAGTTGAAGTGATTTCTAATCAAGCTTTATTATTATTCTCTAAAAAACCACTATCATTAATTGTGCGTCGTTGATAATTAAATCTGGTAGTAAAAAAAGAAAAAATTGAAGTAGTATTAAAATTTAAGGGAAACTTCTCAACGTCACTTAAGTTTTTTGTTAATCATTTTTCTTTGCTTTGTGCATTGTAGGTAAAAATCAGTAGGGGTTAAATCCTGTTTTTATAAATTTATAAAAAAAGAGAGTAGGTTCTAATTGTTAAGAGGAATTTAACTATTTAGTACTGTGTCGTTGTTGATTTTAATTCCGTTTCTTATTATGAATGTCATTCTATTTAAAAGAGGAAAGGAAAAGTTATTTAGGTTAACAAGTGGCGGACTGAAAACCGTTTGACCAAAATTTTTGAGTATTTTATATTTGTTCACACCCACGCCCACTCTCCGCTGATCGGATACATTCTTCACCGTTTGACCGTAACAAATAAAATTTGAAAACTTTAAAATATACTTATTTATAAGAAAGTGAAAATAGAAACTTTCCTCCCATCTAAAAAACCTGGTGCTTATGAAGGAGGAAATATCATTTAATCCACTTGCTTGAAGTGAATATGAAATAAAATAAGAGGTATTAGAGAGAAGTTTGTATAAAGTTGGCCTCATTACTGCTTGATGAAATGGGACAGACGTTGGAATGAAATGGAAAGAAAAGAAAGTGGACAAGAAAATATTAAAGATGTTTGATCACCGCTTCTTTGGACCAGGCAAAAAAATTAAATGGAAACGAGGGGAAAGGGAATTAAAGTGGTAATAAAGGCTTTCTCTTCCTTCCCACTAAGTTACCACTTAAGGAAATGATCATTTTCACCAGGGGAGCGGTGTCTAGCGTGTCAGTTCTACATGATGTCGCTACAACCACATAATCGGTAATTGTTACGTTAAACAAGGTTTTCACTCAATTTATCCACATAATTGTTTCAAAATCGAGTTTTTAACATCTTAAAACCAATAAGATGTATCAAAATCTAATTACACTACTAACATTTTCACATAACATTTCCAAACGCATAACTCGTAACATTTACTGTGAGTGGTGAATGTTCATATAGATACAAATCTGGAGATCGAGCTGGCCATATGACAATATCGACTCTTTCAACGAATCTATCACCGAGGGTTGTTACGTGCTGTCATCTCTAGATAGTGGGACATGTTCCAAAAGCTGGTTGAGGATGTGCTCCACAAAGTCGATGTATTCGTCACAACTTTCAAAGAAATTAGGACTGACTTCAGAGTGGTCATCATGGATACTCACATTATTATTACTCTTAAATGTCGATTAGTCTGCTTTGAGTATACAGCGATGAAATTGTTTTCGCCTAGAACTCAATTTATTTAATTTCCTTTTTTTTTCTTAATGTCGTTTATGTATTAATTAACTATTCATGTATTTTTGTAATTGTGTGTTGTTTTTCTTAATAAATTACAGCCTTGAAGAAGCCCTTACAATGAGGGGCGAAAAGTCGGCAATCACAGCTTTTTGAGTTGTTTGTCTTTCCTACCTCCACAAAGAAGGGGTCCTAAAAGACCATTTTATTTTAAAGTTTAATTTTGGAGAAATACTTACCTGAAAATAATAATAATATTTTTAGATAGGTTCCGAACAGAACCTTAGGCTTTACTAGAAGAGTGCCTTCTGACTCAATAACTTCAAAGTTACTTTATTATCTAACGTTTTGGTTGCTTTTGTGTAACCTTTGATTTGTTAGTTGGTGTACATTCTTGCTTTTATCATGTTTAACTGGATCCAATGTATTTATTTAATTTTACTCCACTCAGTGCCCATCATTAACTTCATAATTCTTCAGATTCCTTGAAAAAGTTTGCACAAAAACAACCGAAACATTGTATAATACAGTAACTTTGAACTGAAGACCTAATGTTTTCTTAGGGATCCATCTATAAATAGTAATTTAAGGTGGAACATTTTAACTGAATAATAATGTTATAATTATTTATATTTTAAAAATGGAATTTTTTGGCTTTTCTGTATATCTTCGGAACGGATCGGAGTTTTTGATTCTAGTTAACGACATCCAATTGGCATGAAAAGTTGTACTACATTGCTCATTTGACCGAATCTTTTCATAATTAATAACAAAGATACCCATACAATACTACTCAAATTGGGACACACTGTATAATTGTAAACAATCTTACACACTGTAACTTGAAGTATGTCTAATTTCTTTGTTTCAGTATTGATGTTCTGGAAAAGTATTACAAGGGGTAATTGGAACTAAAGACGTGAAACGTGCACAGCGAGTCCTTGTCTTGCATAATTGGTCACTTGTTTATGTTTACCCTCTTTCCAAAAACTCCACGAGTATGACACCCACACCATCACAAAATACTGTTTCTTTGTCTCTGGAGAGTAGAACTATTTCCAGTTCATTAGATTTTGTAGAACTAATCTGACATAAAATCTCTAGCACCGTAGAATATCACAAAGAAAATTTAGAGACATTTGATGAGACAGTACGTTCTCTCTGTGAACTTTCATCAGTTGCCAACGATTATATGTCCAGAAATTATAACATCAGTTTCTCATTACTTCTCAAATATTCAACTAAATAATTCTCTAGTCACGTTTTGACACAATGTATATTGATCAAAAATCTATTTAAATACAAAAGGAAGTATCGGAACATCAAAGAAGGGGGAGCAGCGTAAGACAGAAAGAAGCTATTATTAATAAGAGACAAATTCATAACATCAAGATATAGGTATCTATTTCGAAATTTCCACTGAAACGTCATTCAGTAACTGTCACTGATATACTATTATGGATACTATGATTCTAAATTGAATAATTTCCATTGATGATCAAGAAAATATACAAATATTTGTATTATGTGACTGGAAAATGAAAATAACTGAAATAATAATGCTAGTGGATGAAATTTTATAAGCCTTTGTTCACTCATCGCTCGTCCCTTTTTTAGACCCAGAGAAAAAATCATTTAAATTGTCACCATCGGAATTGGTTACTTCAAGCTTTCCCATTTTTGTTTGGCTACAAATTAAAGTTCAAGTATCTCTGTGTAAATTATATCAAATTTTAGAGGTAATTTACCTGTTGCTGTCGTCATCCACTATCTAGGTATTACGGTTTGTCCACTGATGTAATAGTCATGATCAGCGTGAATATTTGATTAGAAAGAAAGATTCAAGATTATTGTCTCCAGTTTTCGTATATTTCGAGTCTTAATCCTCAGGACCGCGAAACTATGGATTGTTAGATTAAAGATTATTTGAAAAATAAATTTACAATTTGGGTTACTTTAAAAATAGGAACATCCACCTTAAGGGATATAAAACTACTACAAGCATTTAAATATTAAGAGAAACATCTATGGAAAAAATGTAAATTTAATTCCATCTGGGAATACCGCTAAAATAATTACATTTCTATCAAAAGGAGCTTTACTTCTTGAGCAGCGCTGGTACTTTTTGGGTTTTGTTTTATATTTAAAAATTTTCGATCTACAGATAATTTACACTTTGTTCGGTTCTGTCGCGACCTCAATCTTGATCATGTTGTTGTATTTGTTTTATTACAAAACGGATAACCATGTTTTTAAAATTTAAATCAAAAATTATTCACCGACGTGATATTGTTCTTGGTTTCAAGAATTTAGCATTCAGTATGCGCCAGAAGAAGGTTTATTTAAATTCTCGTACACACTTTATTTTATCACATCTTGTGTTAAAAAAACAATGCACCCAGACAAATTTTATTAGGCTAAAAATTTAGAAGTGTATTGTTTTGTAAATTGTAAAGTCCTTCCAGATAAATTCTGTTAAAATTGAGCTCGAGACAAAGGAGGTCGGAGCGAATAAGATATCTGTTTATCCTGAAATAAATGTTCCGGTTTATCGAAGGTGTTTTCAGAAACATCAGCTGCGTTCGTACAGTAAGCTTAATCGAGGCTTTTAAAAATGTCGCCAAAAATGTTATATTCTTTTTAATGTTATGGATTCTCGTCTATTACACTATTGAGTTTTATAGTAATGATATTGAACATTTTACTAAAAATAATTGCAACATTTTTCAATATAGTAAGCCTTACAGATGAAGCTTCTCGCTCGCACCTCTTCCATAATGGGATTCACTGTCGGAATTTGATAAAACAAACGGTTACATATGAATATACAAAGTGTAATTTTCAAGGGAAAAGGGTCGTAACGCTGATAAATCCATAACGGGTTCATAAAAAATGATAAAAAAGGTGCGAGCGTATAGTAAATTTTCCTCGCATCATCATGTATATTGAATGAGTTATGATACAACTAAAACCATTTACTGTATACAAGCCCACTTCCATATACATTATTAATTACATCATAAATTTAAGATATCGTCACCTAAAACACATTATCGTGACTAATTTTCAAAATTATCTTTTCATATTAAGGCTTTTCTTTTGTTATCTGCAGTGACAGCGTTTCTTGGGTAATTTTCTTTTGCAAATCTTACGTTAAAAATATGAAGAGTGGCACACAAATATATAAGCGAAACGAAATTTTGTCTTCAAAAAGCTGAATTTTGTTACTTTACTCGATTGATAAACGTTTGTTAATCCTCTATTCTGAAATATTAATACTGAAAACAAACATTTTTAGAAAAGTGCTCCCGCTTTTTCGAATTCTCAATTATTGTAAAAGGAAACGAAATTGATTAAAATTGTTTTCTTTAATGTAGCAATTTTTTTTGTAAGAAATACGGCACGGCACATCAAAGACGACGTTTAACATTTTCTTGAATTGGAATATTTGCTTGCTTTAAAAATTATACCCACGTAATAGTGTACATATCTTTCTGGTAACAAAAAAAAGAACAAAGAGAATACCAAACCTGTTTTTTTAACGATTTGTTACAGATTTGTTTCAAGTCTAAAGATGGATACTTGTAGGAAATGAATTGAAAATGTAGGAAAGAGGATTCCCAAAAAATTCGGTTGAAAATGTTAGACTGAAAGTAAAGTGTTGTGCATATTTAGTAATTAACAACAAAAGCGAGACCGTTACCTATAGTAATAAATTTGTTGGGCTTTTAAAATATTTTATTTGTTACTTTCTGTTTATCAATGTTTCTACAAAATTTATCGCGAAATTTCGAAACCGAAAACAGACAGACAGAAAACTAAAACGATAGGGTCTACAAAAATTGTTTTCTTTTACGTGTTGTATGCACATTCTTTCAAGAAATTTTACAAAAAAATACATTCTAACTTAGAGATTTGAACTTGGAACGGTAAGATTATGAGACTGACTCGTTTACCGCGACACCAACTTGTTACCCTAAGTACGGTATCGTACCGAGGTTATAACAGTGGAAAATAAACTTCCTTAAAGTTAGCAAACCACTTGACGCAGATCAACAGTTACTATGTGATGATTCGCGTATGTAACATGGCGGCGAGCGGAAGCCGGTGTTACAATCTTGTGAAAATAAAAACTCTGAAATTATATGTTTCTACTGTAATAGAAGCGTAAAAACCAATAACTTGTAGTGTGTGTAATAGGGTGTAATTTTCATCCTAGTTGTGCGGAAGCTTCTAAAGTAGTTATCGCACCCTAACGTGGTTAAGTGTAAAGCTTGCCAAAACGATGAAAGTGACGAGTTCTCGACTACATATCTGTTAAAAGCGATAATTTTCGAAAAAGATGTCGTAATTAAAGAGCTGAGAGATAAAATTGTGTTACTTGAAGAGAAAATAAGTTTGGTTACTGAAGTAAACAAATTAAGAAATAATTACAATGATTCGAAGGTAAAAGCAACAATACCTCGCATTTCTAATCCAACTACAAATAGTGAAAAGCCCCAAGGCTATTCGATAATCTCCCGACAGCTGTGGCCGACGCCATTAATAAAACGAATTTTGCTTTAAATAATCACCTAAATAAGGAAATCCCCAAAAACGATGGTCATAAACAAATTCATTTAAAAATTCCAGCAATTGATTTAAATGTAAAGGTCGAACCAGTAGCATAACTTCTCTGGACGATAAAAAATTACCAGAGATGCAAAATAATCTTCCTAAAAACGTTGCTAATAATGACTGGAAACCGTAATTTCAAAAGAAAACAAAAACCCACTGGAATTCTTGGATGTCGTAGTTAGCTCGTTAAAAGCTGCCACCAAACTTTCTCGGTGCATGTCAGAGGCTTACATGTGAGCTGCTCTGAAGATATGCTTATCGGATTATCTTAAAGAAAATGACATTGGATCTGCTACATGTGAAAAATTAATATCAAAACATCCAACTGAATATTCTTCATTTAAAATTACTATTCCATCGTCTGAATTAGATAAAATAAAGGATCCACAATTATGGCCTACCGGGAGTTATTGTTAACCGTTTTTTAGTGTTTCGTCCGAAATCAACCGAGAACACGTAGAGAAATATAAATTCTCGGTATTTAGTGTAAACATACAATGTCTCAGACATAAATTTAATGATTTAGAAGCGTACTTGATAGCTAATCAACTTAAGTCTGAGATTTTATGTATTACGGAACATTGGTGGTTCCTGGGGAAATCGAATGTGGTTTTAAATTGAATCATTATGAATTAGCATCTTGTTTTGCCAGATCGAAAACTATTCATGGTGGTGTACTAATCTTTGTGCGAGTCAACACTTCGTATAAATCTTTGAACTATATTAATAAATTATCAGTAGAATCTCATTGTGAAATAACTTCTGCGTTAATCCCAAAGTTTAACGTAATAATTTGTGTTGTATCGTTCTCCTAGTGGGGATTTTGAACTATTTTGAACACTATCAACTTAGTGCTTAATGGAACTCTATAATCATAAACGCGTAATAATTGCAGGAGATTTTAATGTTAAATTTCATACTAATGATAATTGTGCTTCCTTGTTACAAGATCTATTATTATCTTATGGTTTTGTTCCAACCATATTTTGTGCCACCCGACTCAAAATTGCTTGGACAACATTTTATCAACTTCGAGGTAAGTTCAACTACAACTTCAACTTCAATACTCGATACTGGTTTATCGGACCACCTAGCACAAATAATTAATGTTTCTGGTAGTGTTTTAAGAAATGGAAGTGAACATATAAAATATGTTAAAAATACGTACAGACCGATCTCCGTTGAAGGATCCAATGCACTATTTACTAAAATCACTTCATACAACTGGAGTTTTCTGGACTCGAAGTCTCTAAGTTACACGGATAAATTTGACCTGTTTTTGTAAAATTTATGGATGCATTTTTATTTGCATTCCCTAAAAAGTCTATTCTACCCGAAGTTCCGACTGCAACATTACATGGTTTAACAACGGTCTAAAAAAAGATGAGAGATCAATTAGTGTTTGTTAATAATCTCTATAAAGTGATTAAATGTGATAGTTTAAGGTGTGAACGAAATAAACTTCGCGTTAAGTATAGATATGAATTAAAAAGGCTAAATGTTTAACATATGATAACATGATTACAGATTCTAACAATCCTACTAAAACGGCTTGGAAAATTGTTAACTCATATCGAACAAAAGTCTGTAACCCCACAGAAAATTTAATTGATGCCAATGTTCTAAACCGCTATTTTGTTAATTCTGAGAGTTGTTCTAACTTTAATGTAAATGTGACTGATCCAATAGAATTGTGTAGAGCCTCTAACTCCTATAATTTGAACAAAGAGTTCTGCTTTTATCCGGTATCTGAAGCGGAAATGCGACAAACAATTAAATCTTTAAAAAATAGTTCAACCAAAGACATATATGAAATCAGCACAAAAATGTTAAAAGGAAATATTAGTGTATTTGTTCAACTGTTAACGAAGCTTGTAAATCAAAGCCTGGAATCTGGAATTTTCCCAAATGTACTTAAAACAGCAGTAGTCACTCCAGTATATAAAAAAGGTGACACTAGTAGACCTGAAAGCTATCGTCCTATTTCAGTACTTCCAATTTTTTCTAAAATCTTTGAATTAGTTGTGTTTAAACAAATTCAAGCGTATGTTGAAAGTAATAATATTCTGTCTAAAAATCAGTTTGGATTTAGAAAAAATAAAAGTACCTCGGATGGGTTAATCAGCTTTGTAATTCAAGCTCTAAATTGCCTCGAAAAGGGTGAATATTCAATGTCAATTTTTTGGATCTAACTCGCGCTTTTGATAGCGTATCTCATGATATACTAATTAAAAAACTCAAAGAAATTTACAATTTCAGTGCTACTAGTGTTACTCTGATTAATTCCTACTTAAGCAATAGAACACAGGCAGTCAGGGTCAACGGAATAATGTCCGACTTTCTTCCAGTTAAAAGAGGCGTTCCACAAGGGTCAATCCTAGGACCTCTTCTATTTCTATTATTTGTCAACGACTTTTCATCTTGCTTTAAAAAAGGAAGTAATTTGTTTACAGTACGCTGACGATACCACTCTATTTTTAAGTAATATTAGTACTAATTGTTTACTCTCTGATGCTAATGAGGTAGTAAATTTAGCTAATGAATGGTGTAAATCAATGAATTAAACCTAAACACTGCAAAACGGTAAAAATGATGATTACAAATAACCAACATGATTTTGTTAATCCAGATTTTGTAAAATTTTTAGGAATACTAATTGACCCCAAACTTCTATTTAATGAACAACTTCGTAAATTATCCAAAACGCTTAGTAACAATATCTTCCTACTCCGTCGATTATCTGATTGTGTGTCATATAATGTATTAAAACTAGTTTACTTAGCCTCTATACAAACTCATTTATACTATTGCAATATAATTTGGGGTAACTCCACTAACGCTAATGGCATTTTTGCCTTACAACGCCGAGCAGTCAGAATTTTAGGCAGTATTGGATATCGTGATGATTGCAAAAAATGTGTTTATTAATCTTAAATTATTAACTTTACCGTGTATATTCATACTTAACTGCATATTATATGCTAAAAGTATGTCTGATACACTGACCTTAAATTCTGACGTGCATAATTATTATACACGTAACTGTGACGGGTACAGAATTGATTATTACAGATTAAGTAAAACACACAAAACTTTTGTGTATCAATCATTAAAACTCTATAATAATTTAACAAGAGACGTACGGAACTTACCTTACGACATTTTAAAAAAGATTAAAATCATTCCTTTTACGAAAGGCGTTCTACTCAATTACGGAATTTGTTAATTATGATTTAACTTTAATTTAAGATTGTAGTTGTTTCTATTTATGACGCCTGTAAATGTACTCTTATGTTACATGATAACAGAAATAAACCTATACCTATACCTATACCTATACCTATGGAAAATTATTTCAAAAAATGGCGATTATGCCCCAATCTTAAAAAGACAGAGGTTTCTTGTTAGAAAGTAGAAAACTCAATGTTATCTTTAATAATACAAAGTTAAACCATAATTTTATCTGGCAGTAACTTTAGATACGTTTTTAAGAGTCCTCTCTACTCTTTTTGCTAAAATCGTTATATCGAATCGCTAAGAACTATACTATTTTTTTTTATAGAAAGAATGTTAAAACAAGGTCACGGACACGTTTGAAAAACTAGTTTCAGGGTTTACCGTTCTGTAGTGCTGCTTTACAGGGAAAAATTTCATGTTTTTAAAGCGACAAAATAACACTCTTATATTCTGAAATATTATTTTTTCTATTTTGGGTCGCTTATAGAGCTATAAAAGCACCCAAATGAGTTCTTTTATAGAAATTTGAGTTCTTTTATAGAAATAGAACAACTTTTATTCCGAACGGTGGTAACACTGATAACGTCCAAGCTGTCATTACGTTCGGTGTGCATTAATTTAAATCGTAATAAATGTTCAGTAGATTTATTTATCTACTTATTTTTATTTCCACTCATTTGTTTTTAATGAAACATATGATAAATATATTAATTAAACTTAAACTAGCATATAAACCAAAGTTTAATGTAAATATTTCCACCTTAGTAATTACACTTCAAAACTACCTAAATTTAAAAACTCGCGAAATTTTATTTTAAAATCAATCTGAAAAGCCCAAAATAGAAAAAAATAGTATAAATAATTCGTTTCAGAAGGCATTTTAGCGACTCGTACTTTCTGTGCTCGTCTTATAAAATGCGTCTTCTGAAACTAGTTCTTTAATATACTATTTCACACTCTACAATGTTCTTTCCAACTCAGTACGCACGCTTTTTTTTAATTCAAGATCAATTAATAAATTGGGAAGAATTTCAATATTTCACGACAAAAGCTGCAAAAATAATCTTATTTTCAAAACATAATTATCACAAATCAAAATATTTTAGAGAAAAAAGGCTCCGACATAAGTTACGTAACAAATCCATGTTTATGATAGTGAAATTCAAAATTATTTTTATCAAAAACTGTAGCCTTGAGAGTGTCGCCCGAGACATAAAAATTTTACATGTGAATTGAAAGGTAGAGAGGACTCTAAATTTACAGAGATCATTTAGAAAAAGTCAAACAAAAAATGAAAACAAGAAATAATGTCATTCAAAAATTAGCTGAAACAACTTGGGGAGCAGATGCAAAGACACTTCGTACAGCTGCATTGGCATTAGTTTATTCTACAGCAGAATATTGTGCTCCTGTCTGGTTGAATAGTTATCATACAAAAAAAATAGATGCCCAGTTGAATTGCACTATACGTATAATTAGTGGAACCATTAAATCTACTCCTCTCGATTGGCTTCCTGTTTTTTGTAATATTACTCCATCGAACATTCGACGAAAAGCAGCGTTAAAACGAGAATGGGATAAATGCCAACTTAACAAAAGTTGCCAATTTGGAATGACATTGACAACCCTCCTGCTAAAAGACTTAAATCTCGAAGTCCTATATGGTTGCAAGACTACTTAAGTACGGCTTTTTCTGAAGTTGAAGAGTGGAAAAAATTATGGTCTGGAGTTGATGTTTTCAATAAACATCTCATTGATGATCCAACAATAGAAATCCCGGGCTTTGATCAAAAAAGAAAAATTTGGTCAAAAGTAAATCGCATAAGAACAGGATATTCAAAATGCAACTTTATGTTGTTCAAATGGAGTGCGATTTCTAATCCAAATTGTGACTGTGGAAACGAACCAGAGACCGTTACACATATTGTAGAGGATTGTCAATTAACGAAGTTTAAAGGAAAGTTTCCAAACATTCATAATTTAACGGATGAAGCAATTCTGAAGGATATCTGAAGTTCAGCAATATTTTGTATTCTTGTCTTGATTATCTGTTTTACTATTTTTTCGTCATTGTCGTGACTGGCGCTGTTATATTTTATCTTCTTATTTACCTTCTATAATGTTTACACACTTAATTAATATTATTACATGTGAATACTAGGGTGGGTAAGGGTTGGCATGTTTAGGTTTTAGTGGTTTTCCTAAACCAGTGGTGGGGAAACTCTTTTTAAGACGGGCCATTTGTAATAACTAGACAATCGTAGCGGGCCAAAGAATAATGCTTAATCGTTAAAAAATTTATGTGTTCTATAAACATTATTACAAACACTTATTATTTTAATAGTAAAAAGCAAAAGGTAAGAAAATTATAAGCACAAAATATAAAATGAATTTAGTGTAGTTCTTGATGTGAAGTATTATCACTTTATTTTCTGGTGTCATTACTGGTTGATGGTGCATGAGAAAAATGAAATTGAGACTGTTTCTTCAAAATTTCATCATAGTCCGGTTCCATTTGTGAAGCAGAAATTCTTAAAACTGATGAAAGGTGCTCATCTGTAATTCTGTTTCTTAAAGAAGTTTTCCTAAGCTTCATTGTTGAAAAGATTTGTTCGCATATATAAGATGAGCTGAATATTGTCATTATCTTCATTGCATGAATAATTAGATTTGGGAAATTATTTGGACTTAAATTTTTATAAAATTCTAGTAATGGTACTGTATGAAAAGTTTGTTTCAGGAGAGTATTTATTATTGATTTTCGTAATTAACATTGAATGGGGTCGCAAAAATACTAAACTCTGGTTCCATTTTTCTAAAGTCCTGAAATCTCCTTCGAAATTCAAATTAATTTCGTATTTTTTAATATTCTTGTTTGATGTAGTGAATTTTAAAGATTGTATTCTTGAAAAATGAGAAAAATCAGATTTAGAGATCTGATTAGCAAATAATAATAACTATAATTTGAAACTTTTCAGGTATTGCCAAATATCGTGAAGAAACTGATTTTTCCCTTGCAACTTGAGATTAAGTTTATTCATGTGTACGAGGAGGTCTGTGAAAAAAACGAAATCAGAAAGCCACGTTTCGTTTTCTAAGACGTTAAATTGATTATAAATGTCTTTATCAAGAAGAAAATTCAGTATATCGTCTTTTAAATCCCAAATTCTTTCAAATACTTTTCCAGCACTTAACCAACGAAACTTTTGAAAAATACAGGATATCGGAATGCTCAGTATGTACGGACTCCAAAAACTGTTGAAACTGGCGATATAATAATCCTCTGGAACGAATCATATTTACTAGTTTTACAACAATATTAAGTATATGGTCAATATCTAAAACCGATTTACAGAGAGCATCCTGATGTATAAGGCAATGCAAAAAAACAACATCATTTTCCGGATACTTAGAATTAAATTTCCCAACAAATCCTTGATTGATTCCAACCATATTAGGAGCACCATCTATAGTTACATTACATAACTTATCAATAGGTAAACGAAGTTTATCGATGCAATTTTCAAATTCACAAAATATATCGGCACCAGTCGTTGTTCCTTTCATTAACTGCAGCCCTGCAAGTTCTTCTGCAATTTCAAAGTGGGCGTTGATTCCTCTTACAAATATGAGTAACTGTGCAGTATCGCTGATATCTGTCTATCCATGGTAATTGAATAAAAAATAAATTTTTGAGTTTTTGTAGTCAGTTGTGAAATTTGATTTTTATCAATATTTTCAATTCTCTCGGTGATTGTTCTTCTTGAGAGAGACAGTGACTGAAAATCATTTTTTTTTCAGGGCACATAATATCGCACACATCTACCATTCACTGCTTTATAAATTCACCATCTGAAAATGCTTGATTGGATTTAGCAATATTATAAGCCAACACATAAATGGCTTTCGTAGCGCATTCTTTGAGAATGATTAGCTCTCTGGAATAATTGTTGTTGACTTGATAAATTTTTTAATAAATCTTTCGATTTAATTTTTTTCGCTTCTTCACTTAACGATGAGTAGGAGTGGTTTTCAAGTTTGCGCTTGAAATGGCGTTGAATGTTATATTCTTTTAAAACTGCAACAGTTGTATTGCAAAGTAAGCACACAGGTTTTTCTTTAAATAAAGTAAAGAAATATTTCCACGTCCATTCTTCTTTAAAAACTCTACATTCTGAATCCACTTTTCTTTTTTTAACATCCATTTTAGACGTTACCTACTACGAAGAACAACACACAGAAACGCAATTGATGAAAGCTTACTGCTAACTAATGCTGTTGCGCGGGTGTTTGTTGAGGCAATGGAGTTTCGGGGATTACATAAACAATTGTTGCTAACTAACTGATCTTCGGGCCTGGAAGTTTCGAGCGAAGATGAGTCATCTGTTTAGGTCGGATTGATTTGTCCAAAATACTATTGTGTTTTGAATATCGCCGCAGGTAGTTTTTATGCGGGTCGTCACATTACGAAGTAAGAACGCGTTCAAACATTCTCACGACGGCTCTCTTAAACGGGCCAGATTAAACCTTTCCGCGGGCCGGACTTGACCCGCGGGCCATAGTTTCCCCATCACTGTCCTAAACCTTGAAGTCATTGCTATGCCAAAACGAACCAATTCACTATTGCACACGGTTTTATCACCACACTATACAGGTTTATACTGATCTTCTGGGGCACCATACATAACACTTACATCACAATAACCAAACATCTAAAAACACTGTTAGAATTTAAATAAAATACCTAAATTGATCAAAAAATTAAGTGTTATTCATGTTCACTATCTTTTAGAAGCACTCAAAAAACTTTTTTTAAATAACTTATGGATCTGATATATTTGGCAGACCAAATGCTAGAAATCACCTTGGACAATTATAATCAAACTTGAACACATCTCTAGATTTAAGTGCTATTTAAGTGCTTCATGTTCACTATCTCAGAAGTACTCGAAATATTTTTTTTTCTGAAGAACTTATTGATCTTCTGTCTTTGGCAGACCAAATGTTAAAAAATCTTGGACAAATTAAAAATCAAAATCTAGGGTATGTTTGGATTTAAGTGCTTTATGTTTGCTATCTCAAAAACACTTAAAATTAATTTTTTTCTAATGATCTGCTATCTTAAGCAGAACAAATGTTAGAAACCACATTGGACAACTCAAATTAAACTTTAACCCATCTATAGAATAACAAGTGTTGCGAAATCTAGTGTCGACTGGTGTTAACGTAAATAAATAAATGAATAAACGTAACACCTACGAAACTAATATTTAACGATTGTGTCATTTTTATAAAATCGCCTAGAAATCGAAATAACCTAGCCATCAGTATGTCGGGTTGCTGCTGATTGGTTATCGACGTGTTACAAACTGGTTGCCAACTAATTGCGCCGTGTGCGAATGTTTAATGAAAACTTTGAAACGAATGGTTAGCAAAGTCTGACATTTGCACACGGCACAATTAGTAACCTGTTTGTAACGTGTTTGTTTTTAGTCGGCTAATGTGCTTTCTAACATTTGGTCTGCCAAACATAACAGATGAGTTAAAAAATAGTTTTTGCAGAACTTTTGAGATAGTCAACATGAAGCATTTAAATGGTACTTAAATCTAAACATGTTCTAGGTTTTTGTTTTAATTTGCCAAGATTTTTATTATTTGGTATGCCAAAACACTAAATAGTTATTAAAAAAAAGTTTTCTATCCTGTGATAGTAAACATGAAGCACTTAAGTAGCACTTAAATCTATAGATGTGTTAAAGTTCAACTTTAGTTATCTAGGGTGGTTTCTTACATTTGGTCTGCCAAAAATTGTAGATCATTGAGTTATTTAGAAAAAAAAGTTTTTTGAGTGCTTCGAAGATAGTGAACATGAAGCATGAAGTATAAATGTGTTAAACTTCGATTTTAGTTGTCCAAGGTGGTTTCTAACATTTGGTCTGCCACAGTTAGCAAATTAACGAGTGATTTAAAAATGTTTTTGAGTGCTTCTGAAATAGGAAACATGAAGCACTTAATCTTTTCATCCATTTATGCATTGTAATCACTGTTTTTAGATACTTGGTTTGCTGACTTTGCATTATTTTGCTAACTAATTAAGCTTGAAGAGAAAGTCGAACCAAATGGTTCAAGTCACTATAGTTGGACGTGACAATTTCAAACTTTTCTTGCTTGACTTCTTTAACCTCTTTAATTTATCTTGGTGCTACATCTTAGGGTGTAATCCGAATATTGGAGTAACTTGGGGTTCTGCATTATTCGATGATTTTATCTGTTTCACCTTTCCTCAGAATTTCAATTAATTCATGCTGATTTAGTGTTCAGGTAAATCATCACCTTTTCTAATACTTCACGCAAGAACAGTTTCAAAGAAAAGTTTGTGGTCCGGCTGGTATAATTTTTCTTTTGTCTGTAGAAATTGGAAACTTTGAGAAGAATATCTGGTGATTTCTATCAATTGATCGAATCCTTCCTTTTACCTTTGGAACTAAAATAAATATCAAACAACAGAAAATATACATAGTAAATTGCAGTTTTCATACACAGGTAAATTTAATTATAGTATAAAGTTCTGGATAGGAAAAGACCGTCAATAATGTAGATACATTTCTTTGACTTTTTTTTTAATTCTACTTATATTCAATCAATTTAATCCTAAGATATAACATACATAACAGTCTCTGAATGAAGTCGATGCTGATGACTCTTTTGTCATGCGATTGTAAAATTCCCGATTTATGGCCGATTTGGAAAGTGTTTGTATCAATGGTTTGGAACGATTTTAAAATAACAAGTAAATAAGTTAAATAACAAATTTCAAGGCAAAAACACCGTGTTGCACAATTTTTTCAAATTGCAGCGTGTTAATTTCATTCTCAATTTCATTGAGTAAACTCTGTGGGATGTTTAAATATTTTTAATGCCTTCTCTTCTTAAATTCCAACTGGAGATTATTAATTTTCAATGTAGGAGAATTTATGATTGTATTGTTTACATGATTTTAGAAAAGTTGAAACGATTATTTTAGCGTGACATCGAAGAATTCACAGCTAGGTATTAGAGTAGGTACCTACAAAGTTTTCTTTAACTTTCATTCCAATACTCAATTCATGTTAAGTATAAGTTTTCTTGTGAACTTAGTCTCATAATTTTACCTTCTTTATTGCTTGTGTTAGGTCTAGAATTTAGCTATGGGTATCACATCATCATAAAATTAACGAGGAACTTAGTTTACGAGCATTAACATTTATAGTTTTCATGTCAATATAATTTGTGGCCTCACGTTGGGCGGCATATTGTCAGGTGGTATTATTATTTACAAGAATATCTTAAAAATCGGAAATATTTGAAATATTGATGAATAATAAGCATAATTAGACCACTTTAAATAACTTGCTAGTCACGTAATTTTTTTAATAGCTTAAATTTGTAATTGTATATTTAAAGTTGAGAGGTACACAAATAGTTTTCGATTATTCTATCGTGACCCACAATCACTTGGGACCGTAGACTATAAGTACATTGTTCCATAATAATTAGCTTTTGCAAAAGGTAATTGACTGCACGCTTTACTTTTCGTATTGTTTATACGACGCAATCGCTCGCATGGCTAAAGTAAATTTAAATCAACGTCATACATTTTTCTCGTTTATCATAAATTTCCTATAATTAAAAGAGTAATGGCCGTGATAAGCGTTTATTTTATGTTTATATTTTTATTCAACAATTTTGCTACCCCCTTATCTGACACTCGATTTTAAATGCTAAAACGTAATATTCAAATTATTATTGAAATGTTTTCTTTGAAAGACATCCATTCGGGGGGAAATTTTAAATCCGATTGAAATATCGAACAATTTTTTGAATACAACAAATAAGTGGATCTAAAAATATCATGCAGACGAATCTTATCGAAATAATACAAAATGGAAAGCTCTTATAGTGTCACATTGTATAGATTTTTTATTGTAGTGCGTTGTTCTACGTGACGTAGCCATGTCAAGATGTCCCGGAGCGTGGAATCATTAATCTTGCAGCATCTTACAGAAGGAACGCTGATCCTCTAATCTGTGTCTCACAGGATTTATCTTTCTTTGTCTGAATTTTCTGTCTGTCGTTTGTCTATCGACGCGCATTTTACATCTAAACACATAAACGATTCGTATCGCAACAGCTCTTAAGAAAATTACCAACTCAATCATGAACTACAATCGAATCTCTAATCTCTTCGAAATTACGCCAGTTGCAATATCGAAACAATTTCTAATTATAAACAGTCCAGGCTCGATTTGCAGTGGTATTTATTTTCTAATCTACAAAGGAAGGCGAGATCGCGCGCGTCATTCAAGTTTTTTCCGCATGCGAAATATAAATGTTGTATTTCAAAGCACGTTTTTTGAGAGAAAATTAGAAACGTCGCTCATCTCTGAAGTTTTGAAGAAGTTTATTGATACGCTTAATGCCTTTATATTTTAAACTCGTTTCTTTCGATCATGGTGTTTTAATTTCCTTTGAAGTATTTTATTTGAACTTCTTCTTCGTACTAATATTTTATTTGTTCAGGATTTGGGTCTACGGTTTTCGACCGAGCCACAAGTAAAGTTTGAGGTCGTACCAGTCGTTTGTCACCAAACATCGACCTTAGCGCGTTGTCACTCAAACGAGGTTGATTAAAATGAATTCAGTATACTTAGCTTAAGTTTAATTAAGCGAAATTTTCGTGAATGCAATTCAACCGTTAAATGAAAACGTTTGTAATAAATGTAATTAAATTTTAGTTATTATTTCGAAAAGTTATTGCTTAATAAAGCACTAACTGCTGCAGTAATGAAAAATGTAATGTTGCTACAGTGTATTGCGGCATTTAATTTTGCTGTAAAAACACCTAAGTTTGTATTAATTTTTTTACGGTTTGTGGCATTAAAAGTAATATTGGAATTGTTTTGTTGTTTCTTGGATACAAAAAAAGTCCAACTGCATTGTTTGGTTTGTAAGAAACCACGGTTGTGTAACGTTTTATGTACCGCTGGATGTAATATCTAAAGCAATCTGTTTTTAATTCATTAATGACGAGAGATGGTAAAAATTGTTTGTAATTTTTTTTATGTTGAAATTTTAGTTTGGTTTGTAGGAGTACGTTCGAGTCGTGGGACACAACGTCGAAACGAATTATTGGACATATCGTCGAAACTGGATGTAACGCCGAAATCACCTGCTGGACACAATGGCGAAAATGGATACAACGCCGAAATCAGTAATTGAATGTGGACACAACGTCAAAAAGCAAAAACTGACTGACGCACATAGATCGGATGTGGATTAAAACAAATTTTTAAAGAAAGAAATTGCAGTAACTGTAACCTATCAACCAACATCGTTTACTTTCGATCACATGAAAACAACTTAAATTGATTAAAAGAAAAAAATAAAGTCTTAATACGAAAAGCTTTAAGAAAAGGCATGTATGCATTAAGATTTCCAAAACTGTTGAAAAAAATTTGATCCAAAAAGTATAATACTATATTAAGTGTGACGACATCTGGTGTTGTTTTGTGTTAGCGTAACACGTTCGAAAATGCATTCGCATTAAAGCAACTTTGTCCAGTTATCGTGTTCTCTCACTCCTGAAGAGTCCCAACGGGACGAAACTGCTGTCGAGTGATTCTCAGTGTATGTTTGCTATTGTACAATATCTTATGAACTTACAGCAGGCGATTCGAGATTGTTATTTTGCCAACACTTATTTTGCTATAATAATCGAAGGATGACTTACACATCTATCGACAAAGTTGGTGTAATACTATACTACACAATAAACGTTTCGTTCAATAGATGCAATTGACAGAAAAAGTGAAGAAATCCGATAGTTTCTAGATAATCAATTTAATAAAATATAACGACGAAGTTATTTGGTTTTTATGTTTTCTAGAAATCTATTATGGTTTCAAGTTTTCGAGTTGTAATTTTGTTTTCTCAAACAAAAACTGAATGGGCGTGAATTATGGCAACACTGTTTGTTCATGCAAATTCTAATAAAATGAGTTAATGATTCTTATAGATTAGATTGATTACCCAAAACCAGTTTGAATTTTTATCCAATGAGTGTTTATTCCACCGATTATTTCACCGATTTTTTGGAGAAGTCGGTAAGTAAGTCAGAAAAAGCTATTATCAAAATAATTAGAGAAATAGTTAGCAAAAACAACTTTTATTTTTCAACAAAGTCTCCATCTACATTAATACACTTATCCCATCGCTTTATTAATGCCCTAATGCCTGCTGCATAAAAGTGTTGGGACTGGCGTCTGGACTACGTGCGTACCTCTTGTTCAACATCGTTGTCACCCTCGAAATGTTTGCCGCCAAGATGCTTTTTGAGTGGACCAAACAGTTGACAGTCGCTTGGCGTCAGATCGGGACTATAAGCCGAATGTTCAAGAAGGTCCCACCCTAATTCTGCAATTCTATTCTGGGTCAAGTGGGCCGAATGTGGCCTGGCATTATCGTGATGCAGCAATATTCCACTCGTCAGTAGGTCTCGACGTTTTCGTCGAATTGCATCCCGAATCAACAACAAATCTCTACAGTATGATTCAGCAGTCACGTTAAATATTTTTTCTGGAAATGGGATAGGAGCACTCCGTTCACCATATTGGAGTTGCTATACCGTCTATTGTTATCCGCCTGTCAGTTCAAATCATCTCTTTCACTCTTCGCTGATCGTTATAACAACTTTTGAGCACCTTTGAGTACTTTTCACGGTAAGCAGGAGACATATCCTTATCGATATCTTTTGCAAAAAGAAAACGCACAACAGCACGTTGATCTTTCACAGTACACTCTTCGAGTACGGTCGCCATTTTAACACCGTCTGTGCACCGTCAGCAACTGTCATTTGATAATTATGAAGCTGGTTTGTGGTGACAGCTAATGACAGATAAGGAAACAAAACTCACTCCTATTTTCAGCTTTGCTACAACAGTTGGGACTTATTTAATGATTTTCCCTTGTATTAATTAAATAGACGAGAAAATTTATTATTAGTCTTAATTGTAATCCAGAACCTTTTACAGTTATCGACAGTAATTTCTTCACTCTTAAATATTTAATTAAAGTCAACTATAATATTTTTAGATTGACTGACTAACATTTTCTAAAAACCTGCTCTACTAATTGACCCCAAACAAAATGTCTATCTTTCTTGTTTTTCGTCTGATGTCACAAAATTACTGAAGCAGAGTTGCTCTATTGATGGAGATTATATTCGATCTTTACCACGTGAAGACAAAACCCTACATTTATTATTATCGATTATAATTGAATCGATTTTCTAATTGTTGGAAATTGCGCAGATAGTACACAAAAAGACAACAAAACTAAAATCAGCATCCTGAAGCAATTCTGTACTCTTTTTTAATTTATATGGTAGTATGCTCATCCAAATTGTTTGTGCACTGCTAAATTCAAGAGCAATATGCGTTTTTTCTTTTGAGAACCGTCTTTAGCAAATTTATCTTCTTCTACGTACCCTCAGATACTGTAGTGGCTTGGGATTTATTGTAGATTTCTTTCCGAAAAGCTCGCAAGTTTATTTAAAATATTTTCTTTCCTTTTTGAACTTCAAACGTACTGGCTTTAGAATGAATGCAATGCTAGTTCGGATATTAGCTAGATGCACTGTACCACTGGTAGAACCGTTAGTATAAATATGAAGCCATTCGCTTGGAAAGTTTCTGGATGAACAATTTGTAACAATATGGAAGATCTGTTGCCCTTACTCGCACTTCTTATCAGTGATAAATGAGGCCTTGCCTTCTTATGTGGTAAAGCTTTCATTGAAGCTGGTTCAACTCCTAATTGTTTTCTTCGCCATAAAAGAAAAGAAGATTTTCGTGATTACGATAGAGGTTTATACCCTCTCTGCCCAAAGTAATGTCTAGATAATTTCTGTGTGGCTACCCATATAAGGTTTGAACTCGATCCACCGCTCTTGATGATTCTAAAAGTTTGGTTTTGAGCTTTATACCATTTATCTAGGGTTGTTTTTGATGCACTAATGAGAAATTGTTTTTGTATTCCAATGTAACAGCGTTGATTGAAAAATTTGGGAAGATACGCAACAGGCATATGAAAAATAACCACGACATATAGATGGCTCTACCTCGATTTAACTCCAGTTCTTTAGTTGCTTTGTGAATTTCAGTTTGTGTTTCGAGGTTACTGTGATATTTGTGGCAATGAGTAAGTGCAGTTTTACAAATAATAAAAGGAACTGAATTAAATCAACTAGAGCTATCTATGTTGGGGCAATTTTTGGGTACATTTTATTTATATACGTTACGCAAATTCTTTAATCAAGGGTAACAGAGTAAGCTAATTATTATCAGTAGAATGTGGGTGTATAAAATACTGCTTTACTATCACTAATTTTTTATTATAACTCAGCCTAAGATTTCCAACAAGAGTTTAGACAATAGTCTAAACGATATATTAGCCAAGGTGCTAGTCTTAAAACACTTTGTACATATATAGTCTGTAGAAAGTTATATACTGAGTGCGACAGTCAGACGTTTAGGTAATCTCAACTAGTAGTGGGGTTGTACGGGGCTCTGCCGTAAGTCCTCTTCTTTTTA
The DNA here is from genome assembly GCA_030710515.1 of Abscondita cerata. NCBI lineage: Eukaryota > Metazoa > Arthropoda > Insecta > Coleoptera > Lampyridae > Abscondita > Abscondita cerata. The sequence goes on from JALBCR010000030.1 coordinate 184,312, forward strand.
ATACATGTCCAAACGAATCACGAACGTGCATTTAGTGCGTATACCGACATATGAAACTGGGGTGAGCTAACTAACATTGATTTCATCAAACCTGGTATGAATATCATGTTGGCATCTTGGAAATAATACAGAAGAAGTTGAGAATGAGCATCTTTGTTTATTAGAAAATAGACCCTAGGAGTACCTAGTTATAGTTTTTGGCATTGAGATTTTACTATCGATTTTAGTGATGGATACATGACGTATGAGAAAATTATTATATATTTGCTGCGTATAATGGCACACTGACTTAATCATAAACCTCTTACAACTATGTTATAAGACTTATTTATATAGTGACTCTTTTTTATAGGATCCTTCATGAGGTGGAGGTGCCGACGTTTCGTCTCAAATATGGAAACTTTATCAAGACTAAAACTTCTTTTTAGGCAGCTATGTCTTGATAAAGCCCCCGTATGTTTGAGGCGAAACGTCGGCAAAACATAGTTTAAAAATGCTTCCAACGAAACCAAGCCACTAATTAAACTTCCATTACATTCGTGGGCGAAATGGTTTTCCGGACGAAGTCATCGGTTCGCCTTTCGCAAAGTTGTTTGCGCGACTTAGTATAAAAGCTTAATATGCAAACTTAATAAACTTAAACTATTTTGAAGTTGCTTAAATTTATGATGAAATATACGTGTCACCACGATTTATTCCAAAAAATAATGTGTAGTGTACAACAACAAGTGCAAGGAGGATAATTTACTTAAATATTGCAAATACAAATGTATTGTGATCTTTACCTCTGTACAAAATGAGTTGTGTAATCAATATCCTGCCGCTGGTACATTTACTTCATTATGTATTAAATACTTAAATGTTGGTAGATATTATTGTATTTGTCAATTGTGATTTAATTGTAAATATTTCATTTAGTTCTGTATGTGCTCTTATAATTTGTCTTGTAATTAGAACGCCTTGTTCCTATACACAAATAAACGCTTATTACTATTATTATTATTAATTCATTAGGCTTGAGTAAGTAGATTTCAGTAATCATGAACTTTCTACTTCTGCGTAAAATATTATTTCCGTTTCTTCTACACCTTCTCAAAACTAATTCTGCAAATTATGTATAGGAATAAATTCAATGTTATTTCCCCAATGGTAACTATTTTACTTATTGATCTATTAAATTTGTTATGGACAATTTAAAACAATTTACTGACGTAGATGGGATTTTATACTGTAATTCCTTCTTAATGGTTAATAGCTGTGCAGGAAGTTCAGATCATCATACTGACTGCAAGGCAATTTTAACCTTGACAATAGCTTTCCAACTAAAAATATAGAACGCCAAAATAAATAGTAGCAAAAATAAAAATTTAAGAATAATTTCATCACTACGATCCTTCAAATAAAATACTGATTCTTAAGTGTTTCACATTTTTGTTTGTAGAGAAATTACTTTGTTATCACACTATGACTCTTTACGTCATGTTGTTAAAACCCCTACATGTGCTTATTTACATTCTGGCTTAAAGAAGGTGTAATAACGTTGTGCATATTGTGGAGTGAATTCTTCATCAGCAATTACAATATTAATTTGAAATTTTGTAGTTACTCCCTGTGTCAAAAAGGAAAAATATATTCAATGTTGAAGAATTCACAGCGAACATGTTACATACTACAGATTTCTACTATTTATTTCAATTAGATGAATCTGAGTACATGACAACTGTCCATGAGGTGTTGACAATGCTATCCCAGGTTTCTAAAACGTTTCAAGTGCGTTCTACTGAAACGTGAAATATTGTGTGTAACGTTTCAAAATTGTTTCAAAGACGTCATTCAAAACGTAAAATGTCTGCCCTCAAAAATGTTTTTATTTGGAACGTTCCATTTCAATGAAGATGCAACGTTATTTAAACGTTTTAGAAACATATGCAGTACCAAATTTGGAACGTTCTATTTAATGCGAATAATGATAAATAAATAAAATAATTATTTCTCAGAAAAATCATATCTTAATTACTTCTAGCCTAAATTTTTGTATTCTTAGAACATTTACAACAACTATAGTATTGAAGTTGACATTTTAAACACGGTTACAGTGTGAGATTCGAACAGAGGACCTGTGTATGTAATACGGCTTACAATGGTATTAACCGCTAGTCCATCGGGACCTGACGGTAACATACGATGATAACTCATGAATTAGTTATTTCAAATTTATAAGAATTTTGAAAGTTTATTTATTTATTCGTATAGTACATTACACAAATATTGTATTGTGATGTAAGTGTTATGTATGGTGCCCCAGAAGATCAGTATAAACCTGTATAGTGTGGTGACGAAACCGTATGCAATAGTGGATTGGTTCGTCTTGGCAAAGCATTTACTTCAAGGTTTAGGAAAACCACTAAAACCTAAACATGCCAACCCTTACTCACCTTAGTGTTCACATGTAATAATATTAATTAAGTGTGTAAACATTATAGAAAGTAAATAAGAACATAAAATATAACAGCACAGCCATTGCATGACGACATATAATGGACCGGTCCAAGCGCCAGTCATGACAATGACGAAAAAAATAGTAGGTTAAAGAAATAGCAAAACAAAATAATGGAAAAACAGATAATCAAGACAAGAATACAAAAATTGCTAAACTTCAGATGTCCTTCAGATTCGTAAGCCATAATATTGCTTCATCCGTTAAATTATGAATGTTTGGAAACCCTCCTTTAAACTTCGTTAATTGACAATCCTCTACAATATGTGTAACGGTCTCTGGTTCGTTTCCACAGTCACAATTTGGATTAGAAATCGCACCCCATTTGAACAACATAGAGTTGCATTTTGAATGGCCTGTTCTTATGCGATTTACTTTTGACCAAATTTTTTCTTTTGATCAAAGCCCGGGACTTCTATTGTTGGATCATCAATGAGATGTTTATTGAAAACATCAACTCCAGACCATAATTTTTTCCACTCTTCAACTTCAGAAAAAGCCGTACTTAAGTAGTCTTGCAACCATATAGGACTTCGAGATTTAAGTCTTTTAGCAGGAGGGTTGTCAATGTCATTCCAAATTGGTAACTTTTTGTTAAGTTGGCATTTATCCCATTCTCGTTTTAACGCAGCTTTTCGTCGAATGTTCGATGGAGTAATATTACAAAGAACAGGAAGCCAATCGAGAGGAGTAGATTTAATGGTTCCACTAATTATACGCATAGTGCAATTCAACTGGGCATCTATTTTTTTTGTATGATAACTATTCAACCAGACAGGAGCACAATATTCTGCTGTAGAATAAACTAATGCCAATGCAGCTGTACGAAGTGTCTTTGCATCTGCTCCCCAATTTCTTGTTTTTCATTTTTGTTTGATTTTTCTAAATGATCTTTGTAAATTAAAACGTATCTAAAGTTACTCCCAGATAAACTGGGTTAAAATTATGGTTTAACTTTGTATTATTAAAGATAACATTAAGTTTTCTACTTTTTTCTCTATTACTTAAATGAAAACAAGAAACCTCTGTCTTTTTAAGATTGGAGCATAATCGTCATTTTTGAAATAATTTTCCATAATACGCAAATCATCAGATAATTTATTTTCAATTTCGAAAAAATCTGAATGTTGAAACGAAATTGCCATATCATCGGCGTAGACGAATTTTCGACATTGTAATAAAGGAAGATCAGAAATATATACATTAAAAAGAATAGGTGCAAGAACCGATCCCTGTGGAAGACCATTATTTAAAAATCTAAATTTACTGCTTTTATCTCCTACAAAAACTCTAAACTTCCGATTAGACAACATATTTTCAATAAAAGAAATAATTTTGGAACAAGGAATGACGTTAAACAATTTAAAAAGTAAACCTTCTTTCCACACGGTATCGTATGCAGCAGTTAAATCTAAAAAGGCAACTCCAGTTTTAAGTTTCTTCTGAAATCCAGCTTCGATATGTGTTGTTAATGCCAATACTTCATCACAACAACTTCTACCGGATCGAAATCCTGCTTGTTCAATTGGTAATTTTTCTTCTATTAACGGATTAATTCTTTGAAAAATCAATCTTTCCAAAACCTTATAAATTACACTTAACAAACTTATTGGACGATAAGAAGTTGGGTCTGTAGAACATTTATTTTTCTTTAAAATTGCCACGACTTTACATTTTTTTAAATCTGTTGGTAACTTACCTGTATTATAGATACTATTGAGAAACATAAGTAGCCACTTCAAAGAATAATTTCCCAAATTTTTCAGAAATTCTGGATGTATTCCATCAAACCCAGCAGCTTTCTTTTGATTTGGTCTTTTTTATTGCATGTTTTAGCTCTTCTACAGTAAAAGGTCTGGATATATCTTCCGAGATAGGTGTAGATTTTCTTTTCTTTTGTAGACACTTTTCATCTTTGTGATAGTCGATTTGTCCACTTTTACTGAGTTTGAAACATTAACCAACCGAGAAGCAATAGAATTTGGAGAAATTTTGTATTTGTTTTAGAAGATTGATCTGTAGAATCTAATTTACGATTGAATGTACAAGTGCCCAGCTTTTACATTAATCAATTCCATTTCTCTTTTCTTCCATTATTTAGAGATGACAGTACAGCATTCTCATTATCTTTATTTGGATTTTCTAGATATGATTTGTACAATCTGTTTGTTTCAGTTGACCAACATGGGACATATTCCTGTCGAAAACCACGTGGAATGGATTTTTTGCTGCACATTTAACAGCCCTACAAACCTAAAATAATTATCAGAAACCGGTGGTATCCATCTAAGAATAGATTTGAGAGGTGTTCTATAGTGTATCCAATTAGCTTTCTGAAAATTTCATCTTAGTTTTCTTAAAGATTCTACAAACGGAATTTGAAGTCCAATTTGTATTAATGAAGGTCTATGCTGACTTCTTGGAAAATCGTTTAATACCATACGTGTTGATTGTAATGGAACCATGTCACGATCCATTGATACTAAACACAGGTCTGGGCTGTAATCGTTTTGCCATAGAAAGTAAAAGTGACCTAGCGAATTACCATCTATAATTTCACCCGGTTTTTTAAGTTGAAAGGGGTTGCGTTTAAAGCATGGCACACTACCATACCCATAAGAGTAATTTTTCCATATAGCACCTAAACGATTTATTGCAGTTAGTTCTTTATTGTAATAAATTCAGTAGGATGAACACTGTATGACAACAGTAAATAGAACGTTATTTATGAAAACTGCATGTATTATGTGTATATTTTTTGAAAAGTATTATTATTGAAATAAACACGGTATAAATGATTCATTTTATACTATGTTATTTCTGCCTGATCCTAAAAATATATCTTTGCCACCCTCTCGAGCAATTTAATTGTTTAATTTATTTGTCATATAAAAGCAGTAGCTACAGTATCACTGAATCGGTTGCATACATAGAACATTTCAAATCGTACAACAAAAGCATTTCTTTACGGCGTTTTACATTTTACATTTCGAACGGACGTTCCATAATCAATTTTTGAAACTGAAAGCAGTGTCTGTAACTTATTTAATACGTTTTAAAAAAACGTCGAAATGAATTACTATGGAACGTTCTCAATCTTACGTTTTATGCGGACGTTCTATAAGCATGATTTGAAACATCCACGCGGGTCAAATATATTCGTTAACTGAAACATCCATTCTGTTCCAAAAAAGTTTTGTTCTACTTGGGATTACTTGCTTATACTAGATATTCTTCTTGAATTGTTTTAATATTTGACATAAAATGGTAGAAGATGATTAAAAAAGTTAACCCGACAAATGTGAATTTGACAAATGGTTACCTAAGACTGACGAACAAAAGCGGACAAACATAAGCGTAGTTATAATTGCGGAAACTGCATTCATTCTATGATTTCAGATTGTCTTCAATCTTATTTCTACCTACGATATTTAACCGTTCATCCTCTATTCATTTGAATTAATACTTCAAAAAATGTTGACGGGGTTCAACATCACGAGTATTTTTTTTATGTTCACAGTTAAAAGTGTCCGTTTTTATAATTGTACGACTAAGTCCTTGTTTACAATTGCCAGTGTCAATACTTTTAATATTATGTAATTATTTTGTAGAATGTTTTCTTTACAGTTTAACACAAACTCCTTATTAAAACCAATATATGCAAAATGCGTAAATTAAATGTTATTACTCTTTAGGTAATGCTGATGAATTCGCAAAAGTCTAAATTTTAACCAATTAATTCTGAAAGCATATGAATTTAATTCTTGCTTTTGTGTGTTAAAAGCACCTCGATCCAATCGTAGTCACGTGTGGAATAGTGGGGTAGTAACAGTAATAATTTAAAACTAAACAAATATAGATTAGGAAGCACAAATTTTAAGTCATCAACTTTCATTATGATCTAACAAAGCCGTCTTATTTTTAAGATAAAAAAAAATGTATGGATAGTTGTTTTGGTGGGTCCACCCTTGTTTCTAACCATATTAAAATCAAATCTATTATTAAATTAATTGGAGGTTGGGGTCACTGATAAATCGCACGAGTGAATTACATTGATATTGTTTATTTTAATACGGTAACAGCGGTTTTGTTGATGAAATTAACGTTTAGATTTACGTAAGCAACATTCAATTTTTAGGTTTTTTTCCGATGTTTTGAATGTTTGCGTAGCTAATCAGTTTTCGAAATTTTATTTCGCTTATTACGGATGGGATTATATTGCAAATCAATACAAACAAAAGTTTCTAATGGCGAAGTGTCGGTTCGGTCACAGCAGTTATATAATCCAATTAAATCCGGTCGCGGGGGAGTCATATATGCTTGTTATCTGCGAAAGCTACACCATTCATAATTTATCCATTTAGTACCAAGTTACTTACACCCTCCCTTTGCAATTATAATGATTATTAAGATGTGTTTTAGGTGTGCCCGTTTTGGGAATTCCAAAGCGCCTTTTAACTAATTGTTTAAAATTTGTCTTCGAACTTTCCGATTTCTCCCCGTACGTAACTTATTCGCCAGGAAATTATCGTACATCTTTCATTTCGAGATAAGATAACCGCTAACGCCTTAACAGATTTCTTTAAAATAATTAAAACAAAACCGTATTGGCCCCGAGTAGAAGAAAATTGAACTAGAAAAAGAAATTATTTTCCACCTTACTAAAAACAACTCTCTTAATTGTAATTAAATTTTGAAGCAAGTTCGGATAATTACTTTAGACGGCAATTAAATGCCTATACAAAATTATTTTAATTTAAAATTTAATTTCCGCCGAAGAGTTTTGTTAGATGGTGCTGATATCCACTCACACGTACTTAATTCAAACAGTTGCTGCAGGCAAATCTAGATGAAAAATCTGAAACCAAAGTTTTTATTAAACTTAATTAACATCCATTTTAAGAACGAATTCAAAATTTATGAGTCCCAGCTGAAAAACACTTTCTTTTAACATAAAGAACTAATTTTTTTTAAGTCGAACATTCTTTTAGGAATATGAAATTTAAAAAGCACTTCCCTGTTTTATTTTTGTTACCTATTTTTTTTATTTCTCTTACAGGCAAATATATTTTTTTTCTCTATATAATTTTACACTTTAAATTTAACGAGAGCAACTTCTTTTATACAAAGTTAATTACATTTTATTTCGGTAAATTACTTGAAGTTATAAAATTGATATAGGGTTTATTCAAAAAAAGAAAGAAAGAAAAAAATGCGACATTTATTTTTGTTGCTGTGCTTGTGTTAAATGGATGGCGAATTTTTTTTTAAGTATAAAAGCTTTTTTCTGCTCCGTTTCAGAATCGTTTTGTTTGAGCATATTTTTTTTGTTGGTGGCGGTTATTAATTTTATTTAATAATTAATTAAAGTGGTTCGTCTAATTACGCTTAGATTTATCTTTTGACTTTTTAATATACAAGTGGTCTTTTAAAATGTGATTTCATTTTACTTTGTAATTATATTATATTCTGCATTTGTTACATTTTTATAGATGTTTTACTTTACAAATTGTCGTTAGTAAGATAATAAGGACTTTTTCTTAAAATTATTGCAGTTATCTACAATCTTCTGTTTATTAGGTTATGCCTTTGTCATTCATCAACAAACGTACTTATTTTTCACTGTGAAAATATCATTTGGTCGTGGTGTTTTGTGTAGCAAATCGAAGAATGTTCAAAAAGAAAAACTCGGCGAAAAGGGAAAATATTTATTTTTTAAATTAAAAAATCGAATACCTTAAGAGTCCAAAGTAATATGTAAGTAAATAATTTGAACAGACAATCGAATTGATAAAAGTTGTTGGAAATTATATTGTCTATAGCTTTTGTAGTTTCGCTTATCGTGGCGATGTGGAGTTCTGCGATAAACGCTTGTTTTTAAATATAGTTTGTTGATATGTATTATAGTATAATAATTGAAGGGTAGACTTATGTAACTGATTACACATCTGCCAACAAAGTTGTCTTAGTTAGTGCAAATGCATTTTCGGACCTCTTCTGTTAACACGAGTCTACACTAGATGTCGCGACACTTATTGGTGGAAGAATTAACGTTAGTTTAATGGCTCTCGTAAAACGTTTCGAACATTTTCTGTAAACGTATTATAATCAAGAAAATAATTTTTTGACATATTTACAAAACGTTATTTTTCTTAAAAACACAAAATAACGATTGATGACATATACTTGGAAACATCAAATTTTTATTTTTTTAAATACATTTTTCTAAAATTCTTAATTATAATGTGATTTATAAAACTACTTAAAGCAGGGAAAACATCAAATTATTTGATTTGGGGATTGGGAAATTAAATTGGTTTTGGATACGGTTTTTTGTTTTTTTTTTTTTAATTTTGTAGATACTTGCACATCAATAATTATTGTTTCCGTCTACGATTTTCTATTAATAATTGATTTTAGTATATGCAACTAAACATACATATGCAGTAAAATTCAAAATCGCTGTAAAATTTCCAATCTTTTGGAGGCGTAGGGGAACCTCTTTAACAAAATCTGATTTCTCTCAACTTCACATGCATATACAGGGTTTTCGAACTTAAGTCGGCACTATTGCTAACTTTGTTATTATTAGGAGCTACAGGGTCGGTTAAATGGGCAAACTAGTAGCATTTGTTTTTCTCATCGCTATGGTGAAAACAGAATAAAATCAAATATCGCGTTCATGAGTTATGTCAAATTGTTCCATTTTTTAAATGGGACACCCTGTATACAATATTCTCAACCGATAGTCTAATATGTCTACTATAAAAGTGTTGTGATAGTATTGACCACTGTACAGGACAATCAACCTCACCGTGTTTAAGCAGAAAACAATAAATTTTGGTTTAAATTGTACCTAGTCCAGTCAAATTATATCTAAAAAACCGTTTTTGCTGGTAGCTAAAAAATTGTTTGAATTGCTTCGTGTGGTCCTAAATAACTATAATTTCCTAGGAGGTGAGCTAAATTTATGGTAGCCCAACAAAGATTAATTTTTACCTTTTTTCACTTTTTCCTTGTAGCTCAAAAACAGTGTATCGGAAAAAAGGTCGTAGAGAATAAAATTTTAAATTGAGCCTTTTATTTCTGATATTTGTTTTTTAGGTCCTTGAAGTACATAGGTATTGGTATATTGGTATTGCTGCTCAATGGCACAGAAGAACGTAGCAGACTTTGCAAGTATTGCTAAGCTGTGAAGCTTCAACGAAAAAAATTAGCGATTCCTTTTAAAGATTACAACACGAAATTCAGGATGCACAGCGAAGATATACTAGCAAACCCAGAGTGGTTTGGCAGTCCAAGAAATTATTTTCAACCATTCTACTGTCGACTACGTTACGCAATACTACAACCCTTACTATACAACCATGGTGTTACCATAGTTACCCTAGCATCACAGAAAAGTACCAAATAAGGTGATTGTCTTCCCCGTAACAGCAAGCGATTTTCGGCAAACATGGTATTCACTAAAAAAATGACTTCAATCATGCCAAAAGGGCAATTTCTCTTTAACGATTACAACGGCTTATCTCCATGCTGCGTGAGAAATTAGTACAGCAGTGGTTTGAAGTCTGGGATGATCATTGTCAACACCGTCCTTGAAGCTGTAGAAAACTTTGCAGCGGTCATAATAATCGAATAAGACACCGATTTATTGATCCTATTAACCAACCCTCAAAGCCCCCAATTCCTCAAACATTTACGTTATGAAACCTGGAAAGGGGACCTCTCACAACACCTTCTATTTTCTCAGTATTACAACTTCTCTCTGCAGTCAAGCCGAATTTTCTGCATTATATAGACATGGAAAGTTGAAGTGAACTGTTCTTGGCTACAAAGCAAAAAACAACAAAATTGTCCTTGAAATCTATTAATCGCATCCAGTTCTTCGTCCTTTGTTCTCATAGAAAAACGCAATTTAAAAATAAATGAACGATATTTTTTTAATTTTATATTTTAACAAAATTTACTATTGCGGCGGATCTCAAACTGGCAAAAAATATTTTGTTAGGATTAATGTCACACAGTGCACTACATCCCTGTAATTGGTGCAAAATAGAAAAAAGCAAACTTCACCAACAAGAACAAAAGAGAAGTTTCTAAGATATAGAACAAAATAACTTGAGGTGAGTGTATGATGGCAAAAATTAAAAAAAACTTTTATAACTGTATAAACAAACCGATTATTCAAAAGAAGCTTACACTGATTATAACCCATAATTGCACTTACTCATGGGAACAGTAAATACCATTTTTGGCCTCCTATACTGTAAAGCACATTTTTCTGTTGTTCATACTTGTCTTGAAACTTGATTTTTACACACAATACGGAAAAGTACGGCTACTATGCGGTAAAGTACGCCTACTATTCGGTAAAACTTCATGCTAAATTAGCCTATGCGGTAAAGTAGTGACTGATTTATCTGCTAATTGATTTTAACAAATTTATTACTTTTATACCATACTTGACACTATAATTTACAGAATAAGGGCGCATTTAATTTTTTTATTGATGATGATATTGATGGCGCCATCTATACGTCAGTTAAACAAATGAACTGACAGGTGTTGTATGTCAAATGGTTAAACAGCCAGACTTATTTAAAATCAGTAAAAATAATTTTGTTCTTTTTTACTTTTTGATGATGATCGTCGACCAAAAAGTATACAAATTTCGTGTGTAAAGTGATTTTACGGCATTCCAGCTATTGAGGAACGAGCCCCAATCAAAGCTATCGCGCCGTAAAATCCTACTTTCTACACTCTAATGTAAATAATTATTGCAGTTTTTTTCCAAAAAAAATTCCTACTGTATGGGAAAAGTAGACAAACTTTTGCCACGTGGTGACAGAGGCTTTGCAATGACGAAGTTTTAATGGCAACTCATGTAATAAATTATTATCGAAAATCGATTATTTATATTTGATCATACATCTAGAGAATATGTGAAATACGCCAAATGTCGTCAAACGCCACTTGGTCGAAAATTACAAAGATTTAATTCATCAACTTTGGTCATAATTTTTTGGTTTGAAAATTAGTAATACTCCTAAGATTCATATCATATTTTACCACATTGAAGGTTTCTGTGATTTGGGTATATACGGCGAGCAAGCGTCGGAGGCAATTTACTCCGATTTTTTCAAAGTATGGAAAAGATTTATTTTTTTTTGTTATTTTGCTTGGTAACATAACAGTGGGCAGTCCTCTATTCACCAAAGCCCATTGATACCTCTTTGGAGAAAATCCGTTACGATCCGTTCTCAAATCCTACTTTCAATCCAGTTTCTCTGCCTCCAACAAATGCAGTCAAATTCTGCGGGTTTACTGCCAAATTTAAGGCTGGTATGATAGACCAAAGGAGTATCTCAACTGAGTTTGGAGGAGTACGAGCCTGGCTTGGTCTCCATCATGAACACAAAGGATCCAGCTCCAGCTGAAATCCTCAACATAGTGTGTATCCTGTGGATGCACGACAATTTTCTCCAACTGCTATGTGTTCAACATGCCGATTGTTGTCGAAGAAGAAATAGGACTGTTCCTTTTGATGATGAACTCGATACAGTGGACCTCGACGTGTCATCCTAGCTTAAGAGCTTCGTAGACCATCGACTAAGAAAATGCTGCATTATTTTTATTTGTGCTGTAGTATCGCGGAATTTTAATTTTTAATATAGAATGTGATATAATTGTGTTTTCGAACTACAAGCAAAAAACTGAAAAAAGCGCAAAATTTACTCTTTTTGGTGGTCCCATAAATTAAGCTCACTTCCTAGAATTGTACAAACTCAGATTACACTTATTTAGGACGAAATGAAGGAGCTGACACGACTTTCTGCATGCAGGGAAATAATTTCTGGAAAAATTCTTATTTGACTCACTATTCTGTAGTTAAAAATAATTTTAGACCATACTGAAGTGGCAATCGTTTCTCTATCGTCATCAGATTCTAAGATCCTTCAACATCGATAACAGACTCATGATTACGGTATTGGGCAAAATGTTGGTTACGATTACCATTTTGCCACCATTCCTTAGTTCTATAATTTTTAATTTTAAGATCGTATAATGATTGGATAATTTAGTATTTAAAAGTACAAACAACTTGTAAAATTTGGGATAGAATGAAATTAGCAAATTGAAATTTTATATTTCTACATTTAAAACAATGGAAACATGGGGATAAACGTTTTTACTTCTATATTTTATTAATTAACGATACTTTATTTTTAGTTAAATTAACGACGTTTATCAACTCCTAGTCTAAAGGAACACATTAATTAATAAATAAATTAGTTGTGTAGAGTTACTTTAAATAAATCGTGCGTAAAAGTACAATGTAAATTAAATGGGGTTTGTTAGTATTAAAAGATTTTTGTTGACAACGATGCTGGGCTTCCAAGCAACACGACACCCTGAAAACAAAACAATAAAATTACATTTTTTTGACTGTGTTCAATTGTAACTTTTAGTTCTGTCGTAAATAAAATAAACAAAAAATGTGTATAATTAAATTATAATCAACTTTTATTTGAAACAAAAATGTGTAAAATGAATATGTTTCTAAATATTTTAAAAATTCGAAAGTCTGTGTAGGTTAACGGCTTTTTTTACTTTATTGATTATGCCCAAAAACTAATCAGATCTTCGGAATTATAAATAAGGTCCTTGTACAAAGTTTCATAAAAATCGGACGGGTGTTTTTCTTGATATTTTCATTACATACGGACGGACGGCCGGTCATCGGACATATAGATTTTTTTGTTTTATTATAACGTACTAACTCTAATTCGTCGGAAAAAGTGAAAAAAAGGGGTGTTAAAATTTTCGTTTTGAAAACCGTCGCATAACTCCCCATCTTATTCCATTTTATGCCCTCTGACTGATTAAAAAGTCACATACGACTAATAATTTTATAATTTGCATTGATTTGAAAATCGGTTTTATTAACTGCAGCTGCAGCTGCAGACTTCGATTTTTAGTATAACCATCGTGTATTGCTATAGATAAAAATACATTAAAAAAATTTCCGGAATTTAAATTCAACAATATTTTGTAAGTGAAATCGGATAATCCTTTTTTATTTTGTTTTTAATTTTTTATTCTTGATTGATTTCTTTATTTAGTATTGTTTTTTAATATTATTTTGTTCTTCTCATTGAATGGATTTCCTGTAAGAACAAGTAAATAAATCAAAAATAGTTTTTAAACTAACAATGTTGTTTTCTAATGCCTCAGGATGATTTGTTTGTTTTTGGAATCCAAACTTATTTTGTTTATTTAATTAAATTATATTTTAATGGGCTCTTTTGTTAAAGTTTTGGAACTGAAAAAAGCTTATTCTACCAAGTTCGACGAATTTTCTAAACTATACCGTGTGTCTCACGGAAAAGTTTGAGCACAATATAACAACATATTTTATTAGATAGATAAATGAGAACCAATTTATGTAGTAATCTAAGTATTTAAGGCGTATTTTAATCAAAAAATTAAAGTAAAAAATTCACTTTAAAAATTTTATTATAATATCACTAATAAAGTTAATAAAAAATATACTGCCACCGGAATCGAACCCTGGTTAGGAAGCGCAAAATATTACTAGGCGACAAGTTAACGAATTCGTCCACGAAGGCTGCTTATTAAATGAATTTTCATTTGGTTAATAAATAACAAATTTATAAATCATAACCTAAAGAATAACTTGTTTGGCTGTTTTTCTTGGTAAAATACTCTTTGAATATTTATTATTATCTCATCAGTTTGTTTTGTTTTATCTATTCAACATGGTATGTTATTATATTGTGTTCGAATTGTGTAAGAAAAAAGATATAAATTTTTAATTTAACATAGTAAATGCATATGTCAACTTCTCCGTGGAACACACGGTATACGCAATTTTAATTTTTTATGTTCAACATTAAGGGTATTTGACAAGCAGGCGTTAAAATTCTATAAAATCTTCCAGTATTTTTTTTTGGGGAAAGTAACAATTTCCTTTCGATTTTCTATACCTAAAACTGCTTTTCTCTATATCTTATCGACAGATAAGTTCGTTTAAGGTTTGGTAGTCTATTAGGTGCGACAAATGGATCTATTAGATTAGCGATATGCCCGCACCCTCTTTTGTAAGGTGGTTGTGAGACGTGTTGATTGCATTTTTGTTCAGAGTTTTATAGCCTGACCAGGAGGCGTTATGTAATCCCGCAACGATTGAGATACGAGTTCGATCTTACACTTTTTTTATTTAATTTTTTTTTTGTTCACTAAATTTTCCAATTAAATTTCAATCGTTTTTGATCGAAAATGGCAAACAAAAATCGAATTATTTCACGTTTATTTTTATTCCATTACTGAAAGTACTTTGTACGTTTTATCGTAATTAGATAATTAACATTTTAACAGAGACAATATATTAAAACGATCGAACGTATCAATGACAATAAAACGTGAGAGGCTCGCAACATTATCACATTGTTACATCTAATTATTGTGTATGTACGTACATTTGTTTATTTTTAATTCCCATTCTAATTTATCTCTCTTTATTTTTTTATTGATTTTCAAAGTTAAAACGTGTTCTAATTATGAAAAATTTTATCGGGGCAGGAATTATCCTGGGAATTTTAATTGTTGATTTATAATGGACATTTTGGAAGCATATGGCGCTAATATCTCAAAAATGAACACTAATTTTTTACACATTATAAATTACTGATTTATTTATTTTAAATTACAAACATCAAAAAGGCTTGTGTTTCAAATTAAAAGTAATGCTTTTTGATTTAATCTTTCATTTTATCATATTCAATCGTAAGTAATTAATAAATGTTTTTTTTTATTAAAGTGGACAGTGTTGTCTATTTATCAGGAGTTAATTGATTTGAAGGACTACGTGTTTGTCTAGAGGAAGAATTAATATTTATTTTTGAAATGTTTTTTTAATTTAACATACTAGTCATCATCATTACTTTTCTTACCCTCTATGGGTTTTCTTCTTCTAGTCATTTAAGTGTATAAGTAATAACATTGAAACGTACGTCTTGCATTTAATTAAGCGACTTGAGATACTATAAGAAAGTCTTTTGAATCTGTATCTTTCCACATTTACTATGGATTGTTTGAAAATAAATTAAAAAATTACAAAAATGTTAGTATAGTATAGAGCCCTGACTTTATCTAACCAAATTCTTTGTTGAATATTTTTATAATTTACTAATATTTCGTTAAATTATTACTAATTCTAATATTAAGTTTTAGAACGTTTACTTTAGATCCACGTTGCTACAGATTTTAGAACATTTGAACCATCAATATAAGCTTTCCAAGTCATGGAGTAAATTCGTGTTTATTGTTATCTCTTTTACATGATTATGTACCAACTTTAAACTTCGACTTTAAGGATCTTATTTTTTCCTATACAACGTATGAGAAAAAATTGAGAAGGTGATTCATTCCTCATCGAAAATGAGCATATTTGCAAATAAAATTTGTTCGTGACTGCTCTTATCGCAGATTTATAAAAAAAGTAGGCCAATAATATCAACTGATTTAATAAAAGTATATTATTTTACCGGACTATCACACATTAGTGCCATGACCATGTAATATTTATTTTTTAATGAGAAATCCAAAATATTCAGAAAATGTTTCTTACTGCATAGAAGGTGTACAGGGTGGCCAACTGAGAATTGACCCCGGCTATATCTCAGTAACGATTGGTGTTAAAATTGCAGAAAAAAATTTTATTGGTAAATAGGCCAAGAGAAATTGTGGAAATTATTTTCGAGTTCAAAAATGGTCTCAAGGTGGCGCTATTCTCATATCCAATCAGACAACAGAATTTTTCTAAGAAATATGCACGTCAAGAGATATTTCAAATAATACCTACCATTCTGATTATTAGAAAATTTGCAATTTTTTTTGTTTGAGGTCTCCACCACATATTGGTAAAAGTCGCTGTTTGTCAATTTATTTCAATCAAACTCAGAGAAATTTGCAGACATGATGCTATAATGTTGTTGTAATGAAAAACATGTTACTAATTGTCACAATTATTTAATGACGTCATAAATGTTCAAATTGTTATCCATCCTTTTCAAAGCACCGGAACATTCTGTCCTGCGTACAATATCTCTAATTCAGCTATTGAGATTGTTTGGTTACAGTTTCTTATTTGTTCTGTCATATTTATGTTTTCTTTTTCTTCCATCATTCCCAAAGTCAGTGACAATCGAGTGTTCGGTCAAAATCTAAGGCTATACCCTTGAAATTGATTATTTGAACACATTAAAACATGGCAGATATGTCAACTCACTTCCTAGTACCTTAGTACCTACAATCATAAGTCAATAATGATTATTGCTTATCTTTGCGCCTCGAGAATGTTTTGGACGGTGGTCGTTCGCGAACGATGAACAACGCGCAGAAAAACTTTGTTTGCTAGGGAGACGTTCATTAGGATATTCACTTCAAAAGGATACTATAGTTAATAACTAATAAACACTGTATATTTTTACTACCACAACTGTTTTGTTTAAATATGAATATGTGTATTTTGAGAGCTATGATCTCATCTTCAGCAGAAAACTAATACTAAATAATTAACTAAATTAATTACTGTTTTGAATAATCGTTACGCACTATCATCATTTATGCGAAAATAGTGATTCAGACAAAGTTTTTTTGGCAAATTATTTAATAAAAAAGATCTTTCTAACGAGACCTTACGCGTTTAATTTCGTTGAGTCAAACGACAGTTATTGACATTTGGAAAAAATAATGTTTGATTTTTTTCCACCACTTTATTTTATGAGATAGAGCAAAATACCTCAAACAAAAGTAATTTCAAATTTTCTAACAATCAGAATGGCATTATTTGAAGTATCTCTTGACGTGCATATTTCTTAGAAAAATCCCGTTTTCGAATTCTGGCGGCAATTTTTTGAACTCGAAAATAATTTCCAGCAATTTCTCTTGGTCTATTTACCAATAAAAATTATTCTCCCCAAGTTATAGGACCAATGGTTACCGAGATATGGCCGGTGTCCATTCTTAGTTGGCCACCATGTACATACATACAGATTAGACTTTTTTGGGTTGGATTAAATCTATATACAGAGTTCAAGACACATTTTGTTGTCAATATTTAGTGACACAATCGTTAAAGTTCAGCCACATATAAAACGCTTGGATGTGTTTGGATTTGAACCATAGCTTTTTGAAATCGAACTAATATAGTCCCGCTTATTCTCTTCAAGTAACAATTTTGGATTCTGTATTAATTGTCGAATTCGAAGAATTCTATTCTGGGTTATTGAGTCAGTGTGATTCTTAGTGTTTTATTATTCTAGTTTATACTGATCTTCTGAGGCACCATACATAACACTTACATCACAATACAATATTTAAAATGTACCATACGAATAAATAAATAGAACCAGCTGAACACTGATTGAGAATGTTCCTTGAGCAACACCTTATGGGAAGAGTTGTTAGGTTATTGCATTGTGAAGTTGTTATAGAACAACCAATAACGTACTGCTTGTATACTTGTCATTTGCTTCTTGAATCTTCATACGCTGAAAATTTTTATAAAACCGTTAACGTAAATGAACGACAGTCATTATTCTTGCTTTAAATTTGACAAAGAATTATCGACTGCGACAATGTGTGAATTTTGATGGGCGATTTCATATAGCTCGAATTTTTGTGTAATCGATAGTGCATATATTTATGATAAACGAAATACGCGGAAATTGCCAAAATCGTGATTGTCAGAAAATGCATGTCTGAAAGTCATGTGATTATCATGTTTCGAATTTGGAATGGCATGGTTGTAATCGTAGAACATAGTAGTGGATTATATTGGGCATTGTAAAATAATCGGTACCTGTCTCTTGGTTATTCAAAGAGATAGTATTTCCTGAAAAACCGAACCGAACAGGTGTAGTAAAACAAATTTACTAGGTACATTTTTGTTTGAGGTTCGCACATAAAGAAAACACTAAAAACTTTTCCAAAAGTAGAAACTAACAATATATGCTTAACAGTTATCGGCGATAAATGACTGTTATCACAAGACGACATAATTATTTCAAACGAAAAATGAGAGAATCAACTTGTGGCGACTACTGCCATCTAATAACACTTTGGCCACTTACGCGATCGTCTCGTAAGTTGACTAACAGCCAAGAGAACTTGGTACAAAACTTTTTGCTATTTAAATCTTTGTTTTTAGTGTGTGCGTCGTGGGGGGAGCTGAATTGCAGGAACTTATTGAGTCGACTATGTCTATGTTTCATCACATTGATGATGTACCGAATTTAAACCGCCTCTTTTGCGAAATCACACCCCTTTTATACTTTTGGTCTAAAAAAAGGAGAAAAAGAGCCCGTATGCAAGATTTTTTTTACAATGCACACTCTTGAACTGTCTACCATCTTGTCCACTAGTAGAATAATGGAATTACTTTATTCTACTAAAAGCATTAAAAAAATCGAAAACAGACATTTTTAAAAATTAGTTTTATTGATTTTGAAGTGACTGTCTTCAGAGCGAAATGTTATGACGCTAAAGAATATTACTGAGAGAAGGGTGACGCCTGTGTTTAGTGTATGTATTTATTTTTTGTTCTTATACAAATTAACAAAATGATTTGGTTTCAAAATTATCCAATAAACTTAACAAAATAAACAAAATAAAAAAAATCACATTCCTTCTACTATTAATAATCCTCACTCTATGAAAATTTCTTTAATTTTTCTGTTTTTTCCAATCCTTCTCTGTATCACCACCTTCATCCAATTTACCCTTCTCTTTCTCCCCAATAATACTTCATCTTCCCGTTCTTCCTCCCTTAATTCCCCACACTCTTCTCTTAGATGCCTTATATTTTCCTACTTCTCTCCACACAAACTACATCGCCTCTTGTCATCTTCTATCCGATATTTGTTCTCGTTCTCCTCATTACCACACTTAAACCTTGCTATTACCTTTTTTTTCTTAAACTTTTTTTTGCTAAAATATATCTTGGTAATTCTTCTGTAACTAATCTAATATATTTTTAGTTGTACCGGCTTTCTCTTATTCTTGTTCTTCTTCTTTGAATCTGTGTGTCTCTATCTCGTATCATTATCTCCTCTTCTATACTCCTTCCTTCTTCTCTTATTCTTTTCTACTTCTTCCTCGCATATCCTCCTTTCGTAGCACTGTCTCCTCTCGTCCTGTCCGTGTTTTATCTTTTGATTCCTTACTCCCTTCCAGCACTCAGTTAAGATTTCGTTTTGTCTACATTTTCTTATTTTTCTTCATACTTTATGGCTATCTTTTCCGCCTGCACTCTTATTTTCTCAATCTTTATTTCTTCCTCCACTACATATCCCGGTGTTTTCCTGTCCAGCCCCATTGTCCATTTCCAATATTTTTCTTGTATTTTCTCAAGTTTTTCCACTCTTTCCATCTCCATATTTCTGCTCCGAAAATCATAACACTTCTAAC
Organism: Abscondita cerata; assembly: GCA_030710515.1. Taxonomy (NCBI): domain Eukaryota; kingdom Metazoa; phylum Arthropoda; class Insecta; order Coleoptera; family Lampyridae; genus Abscondita; species Abscondita cerata. Next base: position 204,305 of record JALBCR010000030.1, read on the forward strand.
CAATTTATCAACTTCTCTAAATCGTTTCCAAACACTCTCTCCCATTCCCCATACCTGTTCTACTATACTATTACCTTTTTTCGCTAGCTCTCTTATATGACTGTAGTCCTTGTTACCGTATCTTAACTTATATCCTAAATATTTCCATTCGTCCACGCTCTCTAATTCCTTCTTTCCTCACCACCATTTTACTTTCTTCCTCCTCCCTCTTCTTTTTTGAAAAATCATTATTTTTGTTTTGCTCACATTTACGTATAGATTCTTTTTTTCCAAATATCTTCTTACTACCTCTGATACCCCTTTCATTTTTTGTTCACTTGTGTTTAGTGTATTGTTTTTTTGCAAGTCCCTGGTCTGACTTTTATACATTTCATCTAGTTCGAGTAAATAGGATTGTACAAACAAATGAAGGGGCCAAATAATTTTTTTCAGAATAAATTGTTAAAAGGTTGGCCCGAAAACTAGCCGGCCTTGCAGAAATTACGATCGTGGCTGGACAGCTCGTTTTAAAAATTCGAAACCGAAGCTTGAGCTCGAATAATATTTGGATGATTAATCCATGAACACTTTTTTCCCCTTCATTGTCAATTGTAGATTGTTAGCAGAATGAACGCAAAGTGAGCTTGCAGCACAATGACATACCGTGTGTATGAACTAAACAAATTTATTATGAAAAAAGCACGTGTAATTGTAGTTACATTAACCGAGAAAAAAATCAACAAAAAATTAAAAATTCAAAAAAAAAAAAATTTTTAAAAAAAAATAAATTTTAAAAAGGGCGTATGGATTAATCAAGAAAAAAAATTTCCCGGGGATATCCCGAAGAGCACGAAAAATGATGTTCTAAACGTAATATATTCATTATATTTTGCAGCAATTTCTCCCTGTACGTTACAAAATCAATTCGTGGTAAGTTTGCCGTTGAATTTTTGTATTAGATATTTTTCTGCTCGATCTTTTCTGGGCAAGGATATTTTAGATCTCACTTAGAATTGATGGTTGCCCAAAATTCTCTTTTTTTTCATGTCCCACTTCTCCTGCCAAATTCTCTTTGCTCATGTGTCCTTCGTTCTTTTGTTTTAAAGGTTATATACTTTTTACATTTTCTTCATTTCTACCCGTTTCGTTGAGAGCTTCCTCTATTTTACTATACCAGTTAATTATTCATTTCTAAAACTGTCTTCTTAAACCCTTAAGAGGTATCTCATTAGTCAATCATTACAATTTTGAGAAACAATTTTTCAAACTTTTAAATACAACATAGTTTTACTACAATTTATAAGTGGTTTTGACGCGAGATGCGTTTTGATACTAAGCGTATTTAGTATTATGGGCGAACCCAAATATGTAGTAACATGAACGTGAACAAAAAAAGAGTAGTAGTAAAATAGAAACCAGTAAATAGAAGTTTATGCATCAGAAACCCCATCCGTGATAGTATTTTGAAAAAGAAGATTTAATTCTATATTGGTTAATTATTTTATTCGGTTCTTTTAAATATATCAGTATTTAAAAAGAACACGAACTTTTAAAAAAAAATTTAATTGCTACGTAACTTGACATAAAGCCCTCTTAAGTTTGTAAAATTTAGTTGGGTTTGTTTATTTAAAATGCTGAACTGCTTCTATTTTTCTAGTTCACAACTCTTCGTCATTTTCAAGCAGACTACCAAATTTTGTTTTGATTGTATTTCGCTGAATTTGTTCAGAGATTTTGCCCTGACGTGGCTTCATCTCCTAAGTCATAACAAAATGAATATCTTATGTTGAAATGTTTAAAAGATTTAATTCATGTGAATCAAATTTTTTTATTAATATTTGCACACGATTACGTTTGGTTGAATAACGCGTTGATCAATGTAGATTTTCGATTTTTATCCACTTCATTAATAATCGTAACGACGTACTAAGCTAATTTCATTTAAAATGACGATGCCATAAATTAATGAACCTGTTAATAGATACCATATAATGCGGTAATCTCTAATTTCATTAGTACCAGTAATACTAAATTAATGTACCAAGAGCCGTATGTGGTTATTATTACCATCAGTGGTCGTAATTTGGATACACGCATGTTCATTAGGAAAATGAGAGACATATTAGTATTTATTAGCGTAAAATGGCTCGTCGTGTCCTTTGTTAAATACACTTCTTGCTATTACATTTTTCACGCGATCGTGCACTTCTGCGAAAAGTATGCGTGCAAAGCTTTTCTGTAATTGCACAAACGATGTTTACAACTTTTGGTTCATATGGCAAACGAAAAGCTTGCGAAAGCTTCCAATTAGAATTTGTACACGTAATTTTGTATGTAAATCAATTTAAAATACTAAGAGGCCGTTTTTGCGTTAGCATAAGTGAATTAAGGCATCGTTTCAAAGGGCCTTTCATAAACTAAAGTTGAATCGAGATAATCGGTTTAATTGGAGTTGGTAAAGATTCTGTCTGTTATTGATTTTGCGTTAAATATAACTTTGAATTGAAATTACGGAATGTCGAATTAATTTCTTATTATGTAAATTTCTGATCATGTTAAGTTTGATGTTATAGTTTTCAAAGTTCACGTGTACATTTTAAGAGATAATTAATGTTCGCCGAATTATGTTGAAGAAGTTGTTTTATTATCATACATTATTCAATATTACACAGAATGTTATGTATGGTTTCGTGTAAGTATTGGTTCTCGGTTATCAAGAAATGTATTCAATAAAGATGGTATGTGGGAAAAAGTTTTGCTAAAATTACGTAATAAATGCCCGACGTAAGTCAAACTTTGATATAGAATTTATTAATAATATTGTTTCTCCACTACCAGCTGTGAAGTGGACAATTATTGCGTCTCCTAGCTAACTGAGAAGTTGAATTTCTCTACTAGTGGTTAATAATGTTTTCTATTGTTGACCTAGGTTAATAATGGACAAATTCAAATTTTTGAGAATCCAAGAATAGTTGTTTAACAAAAACATAATTTTATATTACCTAACACGATAAAATTATTTGAATAAAAAAATTTATTAGTTTAAAATTCGCGCCCCGTCCCGTAACCGCAAATACATAACCTGAATTTATTTAGAATCAGTTTTTCGAGGTTTCCCAAAGGAGATTTAACCAGGCGAGTTAAGTTACATGAAGAATTTTAAGTAAATTACAAACATTTTGTTGTATTTGTTTTGGATGGTTAATAGAATGTGGAAGGTCCGATCTGTTCGTTGCATAAAAAGTTGACTATAAAAACTTTACGAGTATGTGGCGAACACTTGCCATTCCTAAATGAATTACAAAGTGTCAATTTCTAAAACCTAATATTCAAATGATGCAAGGTATATTGGCGAAGCAATAAATGAAATGTTTAGATGTTTTATACAAGTGTTTTCAGAATTGATGTAAATAAATGCCCGTTAACATCTCCATCTATACCAAAACTACTCAAGCTTGCAGCTCAAATACTACTAGGTAAAGAAATTTACGGAGGAACATTCTTAAATTGCAACGCGAAAAGAAAGCAATTCAATTGAAATTAACATCACCCAACGATTTTTTCCGAAAGCGGAGCACAAATTGTGAAAGCCCAAGGGGACTTAAAAAATAAACCACTAAGAAGCAGGAGATATACAGAGGAATACAAACAATTTTTACTAAAATTATATTTTACGAGCCCCAAAATGTTAATTTTAAAGTAGGTTTTAAATTTTTTGCCAACTCAAACTGCTACGTGATCATGGTTAGAGTTATATATAAAAAATTTATACAACCCTTGTGCTACTTCTTTACGAATACGATATGCAAAGGTGGCAAATTGAAGTCGATAGTATTAAATTGCATAGAAAAGCTACAACTACAATGCTGTGCCAATGTTAGAGCACCGGAAAAGCCATACCTTCTCGTAAACGATAAGAAAATCTATTATTTCTTCGATGTCCCCTATTTAATGAAGTCAGTGCAAAATAACTTGATTAAATCTTTAATAACAAAAAAGCATCTTGGAAAGACATTACAAATTTCTACATGTCAGACAAATCTAAACCGCTGCGATTGGCTTCTAAATCAACTAATTTACATATTACTCCGAATAATGTTTAGAAAATGAGTGTGAAATGTGCCACACAAGTGTTCAGTGAATCAGTTGCAGTTGGTTTATCAACGTGTGTAGCTTTTAATGCTTTCTGATTTATTTGCATTTCTGTGCTACTTGATTTTTACAAGAAAAATGTTTATTTTTACTATTTGCCTTATATTTGGCTAGTAGAGGAAAAATAGTATATACACCATGGTTGTGTAGTCCATTATTGCCTACGCACCTTATTTTGCAAGGGGTACCGCCTCTCGCAAAATAAACGGGTGCTAAGGCAATAATGACAGACTTCACAACCTTGGTGTATAATATACTATTACGTACCAGTAGATAATACAAGCAAAAGAGTTTCATTACCAAACATTGTCTCTTATAAGGAGAATTACACAAAATTAAAAATTGTTTACTTTACTAATTTGAACATTACCTACAGTTGCAGTAAAATTAAATTCTTTTTTAATTGTTTTCGTAAAATAACTTCCGGAACTTTGTATAATAATAACTAAGGAGTTAAGCTTTACATTCATTAGTTTCTTTATATAAAAATTTTGACTTGCTAAGCTGAAATATTTTAGTTTGGTTTAAACTTCTATTAATTGCAACGAAACAGCAGTTTCTTTTTGGCTTCTTATTCTTTAAAATTACCTACCAGCTCCAGTGTGAAGAAAATACTTATCAGTTTTATTTTAGGTTTCTTTGAATATATTCTATATGCCATACGACTGCTTAAGTGGAAAAAAGTACAGAATGTCACTTTTGCCAGTGTATTAGAATTAGTTTACGCGGACTCGTGCGGAGACTGTTTTTTAAGCGTTTTAAGCTTTTTCTGGTTTTGAATTCTCATCATGCCGTTTTGTACACTTTTCAAAATCAAAAAGTAAAGGAGAATTTACAAAAATTTATCATATTTGCAGAGAAACAGGCAGATCGAAAAGTAAAAATAATAAGAACAGACAATGGAGTGTCTCAACAAAACCGTAGGGTTGAGAGAGAAATCAGAACATTAGTAGAAGCTGCTCATAACTATGCTGAAAGGACAGAACACATATTTGGGGCTGAGGCAATCAATGGAGCAGCATATACACTGTATAGAACTGGGATGGGTAGTGTAAACATTTTTTGAACAACTGCACCATAGAAACATTAATCGTGTCAGCTGCGATTCCATCTTGTTTGAACCACATTGCTGCCATGATTCTTCAAGTGTAAAGTTATTGCTGTTATAGTAACATCACCTTCTTCAAAAAAATAAGCCTGAACAATTTCCACTTTGAAAGTACCTAAATAAAAGTGCGCTTTGTCTCTCATCATCAGTAACAAGAACATCAAGCCATTCTCTCACAAAACAGTCTCCATTGATCATGCTCACGTTTGTCAGTATTCTGCACGGTCATAATTTTGAAAGGATGGAATTTTAACTCCTGCTTCAGATAGCGCTGCATCAAAGCAGAATTGAATACCAGAGTTTGAGCACGTCGTCTAGTGGAGCGGCAAGGATTTTGAAGACCAGACGATCTTACTTTTTCGACACTTTGTGGAGTTTGCGCTGTGCGAGAACTACCAGACGACTTCTGCTTTGTGACTGATCAACTTGTGCGTAAAGTGTTATGTTGCGACCAGGAATCGAACCACTTTGGAGAGCATTGCACTGTGTGCGAAAATGCAATTGAACAGTGGTATCTGATTCTTAACTTTAGAAAAAATATTCAAAATACGATTCTGCACGTCCACTACGCTATTGTTACTGAAACTGGACGCTGTAACCTGAATAACAACATGCCTTCCTTAACTACACGATTCTCCCACTTCTTTACTACTGAACTCAAATCCATGCATTCTTTTTGCTGTACAATCACAAATATAATTATTCTTAAACTCATATAGTGAATAAATTTGATTTTTTTGCAAATTCTATTAATCTAATATACTACGTTTTTACTCCATATCTCATAGATAAGATGGAGAACCGAAAATTTTAACAATCTTTTTTTCCCATTTTTTCCCACGAACTCGAGTTAGTTATAACGGACTAAACATTTCTGTGTGGAGGCCAGCCGGCCGTCCCACCGTATGTAAACACGATATCTAGAACCCCTGGTGTGATTTAAAGACAATATCAAAGGTCTGCGTACTACACGGAGTATAATACCGAATATTTGATTAGATTGGGTATAATCCGAAGAACCAGCACGTTTCCTGTATGTAGAATATTTTCAAAAATATTACTTATGCGCGTAATCACCGAGCTACGCTCATCTCCCATGACTTTTCTAACAATACTTTAAAAATAATGAGACAAAAAGTTATGAGAAAAAGAAAAAAGGGGAAATTTTGTAATGCATAATTTTGTTTGAATTATTTTTTTTCTAAAACTCAATTTTCTGTTTCCTATTTTTCAATCAAAATTTTAAATTCTCATCTTGAATTTATTTAAATAGCAAGATGGGTCATGTGATATATCATTTGATAGCTTATTTTATTTACTTTGTAACTGAGTTTGAATATTTATTATGGTTTAGTGCAAGCTGATATGCTGATGTTTTGGGCTGATGAACTACATCCATTAATACTGCCAGTGAATTATCCTCTGTAGCCACTGTTGTTGGTCGGCCATTTCTGCGACGGTTCTTAACACTCCCAGTGATATTATACCGTCGTAAAGTCTTGGTCATAGTGATCTCACTATAGGATTCCTATCAGGGTTTTCAGCATTGGAAAGTTGGCAAACTTCTTTATGCGTGCGTTTTCTATCGCCGTAACCAACCATCATAAGAATTTGTATATAATGAACTATTAATGAGAATAACTAATGTTTTGACGTTATAACGTTACCTAGGTAACGTCACCTAGGTAACGTGTCAAAAGCATCGCCACCTAAATTTAAAGGACGATAATACAAATAATTGCAGAAATAATTATTAGAATTAATTTTTAGGTATTTCCTCCAAATACAACTTCAATGTTTCTAGTCAGTTGCAAAGTAAATAAAATAAGCTTTCAAATGATATATCACATGACTCATCTTGCTATTTAAAAAATTCAAGATGGCGGCCGTATCAAAAAATTATCGAGCAAAGAAATTTTTTGATTGTGCCTTTAACCGTTTTGGCTACAGAGCCTTGGTTTCATACATAAAAGCTACCCTGTATATTTAAACTACCGAAACTTTATAATAAGACTTTCTTACACGTTTTTCTTCAAAGATTAAACTGTCTTTACGGTAGTTTCCGTAACATTATAGAAATCAGTTATTTAGATGTTTTTTCTTCTACAACGTATCCGGTTTTTTTTTCACTTTTTTTATCAAAATATTTGAGTTGAGGTGCCTTTTTATGCTTTCTTAGACGTGTGTTTCGAGCAAAATGTTTTATCCCTGTTTCACACTTACTTTTATGTCTGTGGTAGATTTGGTGTTGAAGCTATTAGTATTTTTTTTATTTTATTTCTGTTAAATTAATCTAAATGCTATTATTTTCTATTAATCTATAATTTTTGCAAGTAGACGGGGCGATGTAGCGTTCTAGGTGAAATGCTTGTTTTAATCAAAAAGAACTTCTAATTTAATCGGATAACTTTTGCTTAAACAAGTTTTTTGATCTGGTAATTAATTATATAGCTACGTTAATTATGAGACATTTAGACTATTTTCATATACATTGATATAACAAATGTTGTTGTAAATTATATTTTCTACACCTTTTCTTTAATTTTTTTTCCTATACAGAAATAAAAGAGAATTTAATGGCAACTGTAGATAGAAACAACATTATGCTAAATGATATGGGCTTTTAATTGACGCCATATAGCCAGTGAGGCTCACCAGTGTAGGGTATCTCAAACGAAAGTGTAAGAAAATACTTTAAACTACAGCTTTCTGCAAACGAAGAAAAGCGGACACATGAAATATATGATCGCTTAAAACTGTTCTTCGAAGACTTTGAAACAATGCATGGTAGTGGTACTTCTTTTCTTAAAAGTTGTCAGCATCCAATCTTTGTTAATTGGTTAAACCAAACTTTCGTTACATAATTATGTTTTTTATTTCTCTAGGACGGATTTTAGATCTTTTTTTTTAATTCCTCACGATAATTTAGTCGAATAATAACATTATAATTTATTGACACATTGTAATAACAGTAAATATAACTAAAATCAAAATGGCAGTGCCTAGGCAAGTAAACGGTCGAAGTACATGCATTGGGTTTCTTCCACGCCTCAAATATAATTTTCCTCGATGACAAAGGTTCATATTACGGTTATCAGTGCGAAAGGATATTTTTTCATATGGTAAGAAACCTTCTTTGCTCATGTTCAACCAGCAGTTGGCTGAGTAAATGAGAAAATGCAAACAGCTGTCTGGTATCTTTTCGATTCCATTCACTTTATCGCCGACTAAACGTGTGCTATACAGGGTGTCATAATATATGTATTACAGCCTGAGAGGGGTTATAGAGGGCAATAAAATAAACAACTTTTTTTAGTAAATGAGATGGCGCCTCAAAGTCAAAAAATAAAAATTTTTAATGGCTTTTTTGACAGTCCTAAAACAATTGAAAAATAATCCACAGTATCATATAGTATGTTTTTGAGTATGTCCAATTCAAATTTGACAAAAATGTTGATCTAGAAAAATTCAAAATGGCGGATTCAATTTTCAAGTACTTGATGTAATAATTTGATTTAAACAAAAATTTGGTTTTATCGGTTTCTAAATAAATAAAAAAAGATGGTGCAGTTGATGTTTGAAAATTTAAAAAAAAATGGCCACGGTCGATTCTTGTCGAAATAAAAAATGTCAACCAATTTTGATGAAAATTTACAAAAGTGTACTTTAAAATATTATTAAATGTAACTGTCGAACATATTTTTAATAACTTTAAAAATAAAAATTATAGTCATTTTTTATCATTCAAAATAAAATGCCTTCCTCTATTTCTTTAACAACGTCTACATCTTTTTGAAATTGTTATGATGGCTTGTTGTATTACTCCAGGTTGTTCGCGAACTTGATCACATGCTAAAACCATCCTCGCTACTAGCTCTTCTTCGGATTCAATTGGGGTACCGTCGTAAACAATATTTTTTAAAACCCCCCAAAGTAAGAAATCGAGTGGCGTAAGATCTAGAAATCTTGCAGGCCACGCAACATGACCTCCTCTCCCTATCCATCGTGGCCCATAAACTTCATTTAGATGGTTTCTAACTGACACAAAATTATGCGACGGAGCACCGTCATGCTGGACGTAACCGCAAAGGAATTTACAGTTGTGGTAACCCCTTTTGAAGGAAAATTAGGTATACGTTCCCAGTAAGCCGGTTTGGTAAAACATAAAATCCAACTAAATGATTGCCAATAATACCTGCCCACACGTTTATTCAAAATTGTCGCTGGTGGCTCCTTTGAATAAAAGCATGAGGATTTTCTTCATCTCAATTGTGGAGGTTATGCAGATTAACTACTCCATGTCTTGAAAAAGAAGCTTCATCAGTAAATAAAATATGTTGAGGAAAATGTCTATCCTCGCGCAAGCGCCAAAGAATCCAATGAGAATTATTCGAGCATCTTCATCACCTGGGTATAATAATGCTTGCACGGAATGAAGATGATTGGGGTACAAAAGTTGTTCATGCTAGACTCTCCACACAGTGCTGTGATTTGAGTTGAAAATATTCGCTCTTGCTCTCGTGCTTGTGCTCGGATGATCTTCAACGCGACGTAATACTTCTGCTTCAAAGTTAGCAGTCCTAGCTACTCGTGGACGACCAGCAGATCCTAAAAATGCTTTTTGAAACAAATTATGATTAGTTAATATGGAACGTACCTCGCTGGAAACTTCCTGTAGTTCGAAGTCTATCATACAATCTATTAAAAATTGAATGACTCGGTGCATTTCTGTTGGGAAAATGTTGTCGATAGATTCTTTGAGTTTCTCTTCCGTTACGTTTTGCTTCTCCATAAATAACAATCATTTCTGCTATCTCCTCGTTAGAATAATTCATTTTTATAATTAATTTAATAAATAAGATTAATGAAATGAATTAACTAATAAAAACTTTGAACAAACAGCTAAATAACCACAAAAACCAACACAACTAACAAAAACAAAACTAATGAAAACTATAAACAAACAACTAAATAATCATAAAAATCGACACAATGTAACGTAAGTGCAAAAAACAATGTTTAATGTTAGCTACCGCAATTGTTCTTTAAATAAATAACAGGCGACAAAGGCGACTCAGATATGATCATAATTTGCATTTATTGGTTGTTTAAAGGTAGGAAATATTTTAACCGTGATAAAAATGTTAAAAGGAAACTTCGGAAATATTTCTAGTTTCATTAGATTGAAAGAACAGTAATTTTTAAATACCTTCCTTAGTGTAAATATCGTTATTTGGTATAATATTTATTTTTAATTTATAACTTATACAATTACTTAATGTTATTAATTTTGTGCAGTCTAGGAATCACCTTTTTTCATCTTTTGTTATTAGCCGCATTTTGTAATAATTGTGATAGTTACATGTTTTGTATTAAATAGAGACGATTCTTATTATAACTCAATAAACGTTTGATGAAGTAAACTGAAATAAAAACTTTCCCGAAACGTAGCTGAAAATTCAAGTCCATCATAATTGTTTTATTTCTAAACTCTATTTCTAATGAAAATGGATTTTATCTGCAGTAAAAGTTAACCAATTCCCACATTAAAAAGCCATTACAAATTTTTATTTTTTGACTTTGGGGCGCTATCTTGGCGTAACTATTTGTCTAACATAAACATTTTACTAAAAAAAGTTGTTTATTTTATTGCCCTCTATAACCCCTTTCAGGCTGTAATACATATATTGTGACACCCTGTATATGATATCGCAATAATAGAAATGGTCTAAAACTAAAGTATGTGTAAGAAATCGACGAACAAACAAAGAAAGCGATTGACGAAGTGAATAAATAGTTCTGGAGTCGAGTAAGATTTTTTAGTTGTTGCAGAAAGATAAGTTAACCTTAATCTATTTCTAAGATCAAACCTAAATTTTTCGCATCGTTAGCATATAAATGAAATTTACAATTGGAAAACGCTATATGCATACATAGAAAATAACAAAGGTCAGGACTGATCCCTGCGGGACACCACAAGAAACGGAAGAAGATTAGGATAATTTAATATCAATTCTGCTACGTTGATATCTATTGTTTAGAAACTCTTTAAACAAATTTACAGAAAATACATCAGATATGGTTAATGATATTGTGGTGTTATGGGGTTGTATAACATTGTCTCAGAAGAAGAAAGAACTTTGATGGCCAGATTTATGTACGATTTATTACATTATGCTTCTTGACTAATATGTACATGAATGGTGCGAACTGCTGACATATATACAAGCACGTACTACGTTTACGTGCGTATTATATTGCTGTACGATGTTGCACTGTATTTGTTGTTTTTGATTCGCGACGCATTACTTGCACTGGTTGACTGTTCGTCGGTCTTTCACTACTTTGTTCTTATTGCTACTTGATTCTTAACCTACTATTTATATGTATTGCAAAGTCGGCAAGGTCGGTTTAAGCTTCCTGTTTGTCAGCATTTTGTTTTCGTAATGTTGACTGTGTTTGTTGATTGTTCGGCGTTTTGAGGAGCGCGGATATTGTTGGAGGTTGTCGTTGTCCATAATATCAAACGAACAACTGTAAACTAATCACAAAAACAAAGCTACATCGCTTGTTTGCTAGTATGTGCGATTTTTTCACCGAATAATAACCCTACCACCAAGAGTACTTTCACTGAAGTTTCTGACACAAAAAGCGGAGAAGTAAATAATCGTCGTTGCATCTTAATAAAACTAAAAATTATTTAATTTCAAAACTTATTATTTATGTAGTGTTTTGTATATTAACTAGAGCTTGATTCAAATTACATTTGCAGAATTTAAGTTCAATTAAAGATAAATAAATAAATAAAAACAAAATAGAATAAATCTCTGAAATTATTACTTGACTTTAAATAATTTTGTTTCCGCTCCGATAACATTAAGAAAGAACCTTAGTGAAAAATATTTTTGGAGCCAAAAAAAAGGAAACAATACAGTCCATTCTGTGTAATTAATAATAAAGTTTCCATAATGGCAATGACGTTTTTCTTAAGTACAAAAAGGGTTAACTTTTGCGCGAAAATTTTAGTTAATAATTTTTTGATTAATTTACTCACTCGCACGTCAAAAACACAATAAACGACCGAAATCTTTGGCGAATTTTTTAGGAACGTGCATTCAGATAAGGATTATGGTATGTCTAAAATAGGAAATAAAACCGAGGACGGTAAGGTAATTGGGTAATTGTTCGCGAATCAGGCGAACAAACCTTTACGCAACAATGGTTTCTCGTTGTAATTAGCGGGCAACCCGGCTGGTAAGATATAACCCTTTATTCTCGTTCTATCATATAGAGGAGGAATAGGATTCCCTTTTACAATCGACCAATTACCACTATACAAGTCTGCTCGCAATATTTTAGGGATCTATGAATGTTGCGGTTGAATTCCGCATAGAAATTTCGATAATTCAAGATTAGTTTATTCAATAGGTTCTCACGTCCACCTAATTATATACATTAGAATTATGTGTGAATACGACTTACGGATTAATCCCATAATATAATCGTCGATTAGTCTAATACCACAATATTTCGTGTTATAGATTTTTTTGGTTTGCTTAACACATCCACCTGAAATCGATTGAATAAATATTTGTTAGGCTTATGTTCGAAGTTGCGAGGGCGGATTCTTGGATTAAATGAAATGGACAATATTTTTATTTCATCTTTACTTTCCGATATTTAATCAAAATTTGTTATTTCTAAACTATTTATTTAACGAGTAGCCGCATTATCAAACATGGGGCGAACCACACGAAAGTCGATTTTGCGAGAATGCCAAGTTAAAGAAATCAAATTATGTTATTTCGCTGGTACGAATTTTCCAATCCAAAATTTTAATTCGCCTTAATTGTGAAAGTTTATTTTGCAATTTACTTTTTTGTAGATATTTTTTGTTTGGTTGCTAATAATGTACCTGTTGAATGTTTTGTGTGCAATTTAGAAATTATATTTTCTCGTTGTTTTTTGAACTGCATAAAAAGTATTTTTTTGTTATTAATGGCGAGATTAGCTTCTGCAGTTCAATTACTGAACAAATTTATCAATGACAGAAATACCGTAAAAGTAAAATTTGTAAAACTGAGCGGACCAATGTTCTGAATATAATACCGAGAATGCAATAACAGCATGACATGAATAAAATGTTTTAATTTCACGATTTTATTGTAAACAAAGTTTATAACCGACAGCACGCATTTGTACAATAGTGAACTTACACTCGAGTTCTCTTTCTCCTGAAGAATCCCAAAAGGACGAAACAGCTGTGGAGTAATTGTCGGTGTTTGTTTGCAACCTCTTGCGAACTTAGCGCGATTCGAACTTTTATTGTTACTTACACTTAATTGGCTATAATTATTAAAGGATTGATTCATGTAACTGCTTTTACACATCTGTCGACAAAGTTGCTTAATGCGAATGCATTTACGTACGCGATCGTTAACACTAGGTGTCGCAAGACACCGGTGTGAAGTTAGCTATAACTCTCAGCTCTAGATTTAGAAAACTTTAAATTTTAATAAAAATAAATTTTTGTCATATATATTGATATTTTCTTTTAATTATGTTAATTTATATACTTATATATATATATACAGGGTGTTTCATTAATCAGTACAGAAAATGAAACTGGAGATTCTTTTTAACTAATTTTTTTTCAATTTTAAAATTCAGATTTTGGAGGGCCAATTCAATTAAAAACTTTTTTGTCTCTTAAAATTTCACGTAAACTCAATACTTTTTCACCAAAAAATAAATTAAGCGAACTTGCAGAATTTTTCATTAATAAGTTGCGTATGCAAGTTTGACATAAATAACAATATTATTATTAACTATCATTTTTAATTTAAATTAACAATATTATTTCAGAGAGTGTTCAAAATGGGCACCATTTTCTTGAATACAGGTTCTTATTCTTTTGAACAAATTTCCGTTAACGCTACCTAGCATTGCTACAGATTGTCTAACTCTTCAGGGGAGGCTTTAAGGAAATTTTTTTATGTTAAACCCCCTTTAAATTTTGCAAGGAATCTCCAGTTTCATTTTCTGTACTGATTAATGAAACACCCTGTATATTTATTATTTAATGGATGGATTTGTGGGTAATAACTTCACATAAGTCCACAAATATAAACCCGCATCAGATAAGCATATTTCTTGTTGAATTTTTTTTTCGAAAACAGGACGTATGTGCCTTAATTTTTCTATTTAAATTAATAGTTTAATCTTCCTTTAACACGTTTATATAAAAAATTGGGAAAATAAGCTCTACAAGTTTGTCAAATTTTCTATCCACGAATTAACATAATTAGATGAAAATCTAAATTCATGTGAGGAAAATGTATTTTTTAATAAATAAATCTAAGGCTGAGGGTTATGGCTAACTTCACACCGGTTTGCAAAACGTACTGTTCGAAAGTTTATAACCTTAAATTGGAACTGAACCAACATTATTTATTCGAAAATGTCCATGAACCATGAACGTGAGTTTTGCAACAAAAGGGAAAAGGGCAAGTGTTGTTAAACTTATTCCAAACAAAAAAATATTAGACTACGAAGACAACAATAAAAAAAAACTAACGATACTATGTAGAAGTAAATTGTTTGTAGCTTGCCTTTTTGTCGCAACGATTGTGTTATTCGTAGAAATCTCAATCCCAGCATTTCTTTCAACAGAAGTGAAATACCAGGTTTGAATATAATAAACACCCAGTAATAACCGATCCGACTAAATTAAATTGAAGGTTGGATCTATTATGTACAGATTTAATTATTAAGTGGAAATAAACGAACGAACTAAACTTTTAGTCATTTCGACAAGTTAAATAATGTTTTTCATCTTCAGTGTAAAATACTCTAATATAAAGATTAATATAAAAAATATTTGGCAGAGGTACCCCAATGGCCATCTTAAGAACTTTATATTTTCTAAACTGGGAGAAATTTGGTATCTTTTTCGCTGAACATTAATTAAGCATTAAAATCTGATCTTTCAGAAAAACAATTAGTAGGTATTAAGGATTTAATGAAAACTGAAAATATTTTAGAGCTTTATATTTTGAACCGCAAAATTTTCTACTTCTGGAAAAATGTTTCTACATTTGGCCACACTTTTCCGCACTTTTAGCCATCAACTTCCTGCATTTGGCCATAAGTTTTCCTTACTTCTGGTCATTCAATTATTGTTTAAGATACTAGGTACTAGCTAGTACATCTTTTCTAATATGCCTACGTGCTCTGGAAACATTTTCTTACGCTTCTTTTACGGTACGTTTGGATAACATCCCTAAAATGTTACATTTATTCATGGTGGAAATGTTATTTTTGATTGGGTGGAATACAGTCTTTTTTATATTAGCACTTTTAAAACATTGTATTTCGTACTCTTCAGATGATACAATATCTAAAATTTTTGCTGCTGATCTTTTGTTGGTTAACTCGAACCTGACAATTACAAAGTCTCTCAATTTTAGGTCTTCGGAGCAAAGTTCAAGTATCATGTATTCAATGTTGTTTGTACGGGTACATTTTTCCACCCAATTTTGAAGTTCTTCGGAAAAAGGCCCTGAATCTAGGTCTTGCTTTTTAGGTTTGTAATCTTCTGTTTAGATTTATGATCTCTTTCTTGTTCCTTCATCCGCTTCCTAAGTTATCGAGCCTGCTTCCTTTTCATCTTTAACGATTTCTCTTTCTTCACCATAATGCCAAAATTTATTAGATGCAACAACACATGGTGTGAATCCTTTTTTTTTCGTCCTTCTTTAAGTCTGATTTCTTTTGCTGAAGGTGAGAGAGCATATTATGGAACACTTTTGCTTTTTGGCGCAAAACAAATAGTACGTTTTGTTTGTTCTACCTTATCTTTACGAGATGTACTAGCAGTGGCAATATGGTTTAATGTGGTTGGAACTTCCTCTGAATAGTATGAAATGGAAGCATTGGGAAGAACATTATTCAACATCTCTCATTTAGGGCAGGCGCCGAGAAAGATAAATTTGGAAAGTCATCAAATCTAGAATTAGGATCCTCCTTCATTATAAAGCTAGGTTGACTTTTGCATGTGAATACTGAAATTTTGCTTTGCTTACCTTTTCTACTCTACTTTTATGGTTTTTGTTTAGTATGCTTGTACTGGTACCATTCTTACCTTCGAATTCTAAAGTTCTGTAAAGCATTAATTTGAAAATTTTATGTAGATTTGGCCACATCCAAAAAGTCAAGGATTTACTCTTTATTTTCTAGTTTAAACTATTCATCCAGATCCCAGAAAAATTGAAATTGAATATTGTAGCAGAACGCAGACCAATGTTCTTTTTTGTAACGTGCTGATTGGTGTTCTTTTTAATTTTTATAATTTGAAGCCTACATATTTAAGTTGGGTGGTTTTTTTTAAATCTTGAAGCAAATGATTTGCCAAGACGAACCAATCCACAATTGCACACGGTTTCGTCACCACATTCCACAGGTTTATACTGATCTTCTGGGGTACCATACCTAACAGTTACATCACAATACAAGAATGAAAATGTACTATACCAATAAATAAATAAATACAAGGTTGTTCCCAATTCAGCGGAAAATGAACAAGGTTCAAGTTTTGTTGAAGTTAATAATTCCTGTATTTTGAATGTTTTAATCAATTCTAGAATTAACATGTTTATCGTGATACAAATATGTAATTCCACGAGAAAAATTAGTTATAGTATACTAAGGTAACTAGTTTCCTCCAATTTAGTCGTACTTTAAATTATGTATTTTTTAAATATTCTTCGGGGTTGGAAATGTATGATAAAAATCAATCTTTTAAGAAGAACACGCCGACGTTTTAAACCCCCCAACGAACTTTATCAAGGCTGAAGTACCCGACAGGGAGAGTAACATCGGCCTGTTCTTTTAAAACGATTGATTTTTATCCTACACCTCCAACCCCGAAGGGTCTTTACAAAATTTAAAGTACTTATTTATAACATTATTGACAAACCCATACAGTGATTTAAAAATATTATTTGATTCTAACATTCTAAATATTATTAAAAATCTTTTGCTGCTTTGGTGAAATTTTTATTTTTTTTATCGGTCTTAACTAAATTACTGCAATGGCTGAATATCAATACCAAACATTAGAACTTTACAAAATTTCTAAATCTAGTTGTTCTTCTAAGTACTGTGTTTCATCATATCTTTCCCAGGGGCGTCTTGAATAATTTATTAGGTAGTATGGAATCACATTATATAGACTGAAGATAACGTTCATTTTGTACATAAACATACAAGTTTATTTCATTGGATGATCACAGACATAGGCTCATTTTCAGTAATTTTCCATATCCTGTTGGTATCTCATCTCATCTACTGCATTCAAATTTTTTTGGGATAGAACTGGTTTAAAAATAAGATATCTCCCAGTGAGTTACATATTTCTTTATGTATTTTACACCGAAATTGCTTCATGATTTCGCTCAGGGACAAAGTTTCTGATGCTGCAACTGAATTAGTGGTTTATTCATGACGATTCAGAGGGGCATCATAGCGATAACGAACTATAGTGAAGTTTTTAAGCGATAGTCCTTGTATTAGAACCATTGTCATATTCTTGATCTCAAGAATCGTTGATATTGAAATAAAACTATCCTCTGAATGACAGATTGTTACCCTCTAAAAACATGCTATGAGGATCACTGGGATAGCAACCCATCGTAACTGTGACTTCTTATCTTCATTGGTTTTTTAACCGTATACGGATTATGTGCAACTGTGCATGGTGATCTGAGGAGGTTTCTTCTTTTTTGATTAAAATCGAACCTTTATTATTTTTACAGTGTACAGAAATGGCGTAGAAAAATAACGCGTGGTGGCGTGGAACTCTAGCTCGGTTTTCCACAAAATAGAAAATGTTCGTTGAGCAAGTTCTAAAAAGAACTGATTTGGTTGAAAGAGTTAAAATTTTGAAAGTTTGATACGCAAATATGAACAAAATGAAGGAAGATTCATACGCTATAGATGGTTCGAACTCTAATCTAAACTTTGTATTAGACGACTAATTTCTTAAAAAAAATTACCAAATGTTAAAGAAAATTCCAAGATCTACCCAGTCCAATTTTTTATTTGTACACTCTTTAAATCTAAAATTATGGTTTAAGGAAATTAAAAAAATACGTTTCGTAACAACCTTAACTAAAAAAGTAAAAAACAGTTTTCGTGAATAATTTTACAGTGGTAATTAAATGATTGACAGAAAATGTTGACATAAATAAGCATGGGATGTTTAATATCAAATAACTTTTATCGCTAGCATTTATAAAGGTTAAGTTATTGTAATATTATGGATTTTTATACTGTCAAAAACTGAGTTAATATATGTTTAAAAATACAAAAAAGAAGCTTATTAAATTAAGTTATTTTTTTTGTGGTGACTATCGACAGGATATTAAGTTAAAATTATGAAAACGGTTTTTAATTCAAAAATATAAATTTATTTTACCAGTATACAGGGTTATTCCCCGAACTCATTCTTTAAAAGTTTATTGGGATGTAATTTAGATACGCCTTTAAAAATTTGGATTTAAGTTTGGTTTCAGGTGTACTTTTTTTTTAAATATTGTCAACTTCCTGTCACTTCTGGAATTTTCTATCAACTTGCTTATTTTAAATGGAACGTCCTATTTATTATTTCATTTTTAGATTCGGCGTGAAATTCTAAACGGATTTTATGTATAATGTCCTATACCTACATCTAACCTTTTTAAGATTTTTGACTTTGACTAAAAAACGTGCCTCCTGCATAACCAGTTTTTGAATAGCATATTTTTTTAGTTTTTGAAAATTTGTTCTTTATATTTGGCAAAATGTTGAAAAAGAGCCCTACGTTTACATTTTCGTAATTTTTCTGTCTACTTTTATACAGGGTATTCAACATTCCGTGGCAAACATTCGCATGTTCAATGTCGGTAAAGTCTTTTTTTAAATTGTAACTTTTAAGTGTCATGAAGTCTAGGACTTAATTCTGTGTCAAACTGTATTAAGGTTAGGTATACCTATTTCTTTTTGAAACGACGAATCTATGCGGCTAAACTTTTTACCTCCGCGTAGTTAGCCATGAAAAAAAGCTTATTGTCATTAATGGCAGATAATGAGTATGTATTGAATATCGACATCTGTTACTAAGAAAGTAAAAGTTTAAATTTATTAAATTTAGCGGAATACATTCCATCGTTTCAAAATGACCTAATTATCTCGAAAACGGCCAGGTAACTTTAATACAATTTGATACAGAATTAAGTCCTGGACTTGATAACACTGAAAGGTACAGGGTGTCCCATTTAAAAAAAAAGTGACTTAACCGTCATTGAAAATGCGAATGTTTGCCACAGACTGTTGAATATTATGTATAAACATTAAAATTACAAAAGTGTAAACTTAGGACTCTTTTTCAAGATTTTACTAAATATGAGAATCAAACTTTCAAAAACTAAAGAAATATGCAATTCCAAAACTGGTTACGCAAGAGGCACGTTTTTTTAATCAAAGTCAAAAATCTCATAAACGGTTAGATATAGGTATAGGACAATATTCATAAAATGCTTTTAGAATTTCACGCCGAATTTCAACATGAAATAATATATTGAACTTTTAATTTAAAATAAGCAAGTTTATAACAACTTCCGGTTAAACCAGAACCGACAGGGAGTTGAAAATATTTTTAAAAAAAAGTACACCTGAAACCAAACTTAACCCCAAGTTTTTGAAGGCGTATGTAAATTACATCCCAATAGACTTTTAATGAACGGGTTGGGTGAATAACCCTGTATTTTAATCTGTACAATATGAATTGTGCTTCAATTTATTACAACGGTAATTGAAAATTTTGGAAAGATACAACTTGCTTATGAATAAAATGTATCTAGAAATTTCCCCGACAAGTAGATGCCTTCACCGTCGGTTTATTCCGAGTCGTTTAGTTGCTTTTGCTTTATGACTGCCGTTGATATCGCTTCATATTTGAATTTGTGCTTATATGAGTTTCTTGGTGAAATTAAACAACGAATGATTAATATTATAAGTATAATTGTGGTTGCAAATTCGCAAGTAGTTGAGAAATTTTTTTAATTTAGAACATAACGTTTTGCAAATGATAAAATATGTTACGGTTTATTTGTAAACAAACTAAACAATGAGTGTTAGAAAACCTTGCCGGCAGCTCCAGTAGTCGGAAGTGGTCGTGGGTTTATTTAGAATCGTTAGAACGAAGGCTTCTACACTGCACAATGAATTTATAAGGTGCCACCTAGTATTGCGTATAAGAGGTCTTCTAGAGCCACTGGAACTCGTAGACACAAGAAACAAACCGTAGGTTACTAGAAATATATAATTATAGCGGCTAGACCTCAATCACAACGCACATAGACACTAAAATATAATACGGTTTAGAGAAATGCACAATATTCAGTAATAAAATAATGAGTAGAGCGAGTTAAGAATTAAGTAATAATTTAGGTACGAGCACCCAAATAGGTAGATGTCGTAGTGTACCATAAAATTTTGACAGTCGTAGCACCGATCGTTCCTTGCAAGCGACCTACAAATTCGCGTGGAAATTATTGTTATTAATTTACTTAAAACAAATTACGTGAGGTACCGGACATTGGCCGATGATCTAAATAGTTTCAAAGTGCAACACGATTGAGCAATACTTCGAAAGATTCTTTAACACAGCGCAAACGGTGTGTTGTTAAATTCACAGCCGTAGTACGAGTACATAAAACGCGACAAAAATAACGAATAACATGCGTAAAAAGAATTAACTTAGCTTGTACATAGGAAGTTTTTGGTGTTCGAACGTTAATAGATAGGTGTGACAGTTCTCCTATACAAATCAGACAGTACTTAGTTTCCAGTGAAGAAGGGAAGACATGATGGACTCCGAATTGATAACAGTTGCTGGATGTGCTCACAATGAACCAGATAACAGTATTATATCTTGTGTGGTGTCCTTGACAAGGAAAGAGGCTCCAACGTTGATTTAAATTCCCACGCTGGCGACCTTCACTAATAATATCCAGACCCAGCTTCGTTATGTTAAGTAATTTTTGGATTATTATCAATATGCCAGCATAACCATCAAGACAGACCCACAGGAAAAAGCGAAGAAAAAAAAGGTGTATACGAACAGGAAACTTAGTCCCTTGTTGTACGGGATGAATTTACTTAGGTTTGTGCTAAATAATTAATACATGTGTAGCTGTTCGAATTCAGATTATGTTTATGTAGCACCTTTAACAGACTGGTCAAGAAGAAGGAAAATGCGTCTTTTCGACTGCCTAATGGGTAAATTTTTCCGTTCCAGCAAAGTTAATAAAAGTGATTAGAAAAATTCATAACACAAAATTGGAAGAGTTTCTTCTCCATCGCATAATTGTAAACACAGTTGTCTATACTCTAGGGAGATTTTGCATCACAAATCAATTTTTAATTACGAATTTTCGTTTGTTCGTAAATAATACCGTCACAAATATAAATATACATAGTTTTAATACCAAAATAACAATTAAAACTATGTTTATTTATGTTTTATCATTTGAAGAAGAAAAACAATTATTTGTTCTAAATTAAACACATTTATGAACTAGTTGCATATTTGCAACAACAATATAATATTAATCATTTCTTGGTTAATTTCACCAAGAAACTAATTTAAATCAAATTTATCAAAGTTCATGTACACACAATTAGAGTTTATGTTTTAAAATTACTGTGAAGTCTATGATAATGACTAAGTGTGTATACGTCAGTTGCACAAATAATAAAAAGAACAAGATTAAATTAACGGTAGACCCATCTACATGTAGATGTAGTTTTTTGATACATTTTATTCGTATGTGTTGCATATATTTCTGTCTGTCCAGAAGATTCTATTGGCATGAGCGAAACGTCAGCTATAAAATAACGTTTGTCACGTTAATTTTCATTCAACCAAAAATTATTCTCCTTAATACTGGTGTCGCAATCGGACAGCTTTATTATTAATTAATTTATTTAATTACAACACTTACGTGCATGTAACCACTTAGCACGTTGTCTTCTTTAGCTGGGCCCAGCTTCTTGATCTTTCGCAGGTGTAACAACACATTAATATAATTAAAATTTGGAAGGCAAATTATTAATATTAACTTTCGTCCGTTCACTTGCGGGTATATCGAAATTGTGCGTGTTTTCCATTTCGAGCGGCATTCTTAAAAAAATAAACTAAACTAATCGAGTTATTTATTATCTTTAATAATAATGTATTTCTACAGTGATAGTACTGACAAATTTCAACTTTTAAGTATTTTTGTACATGACGTGAGATGACAATGTTCTCAAAAACAAACTCTAAAAGCTACACAACTTATCCATCAAACGCAAACAAGTTTTTAAGGAAAATTTTCTTCCAACTTTTGCTTCGTCAAAGCAATAGATTTCATGTCGTCATGTCTAACGATTTTTTTCTCGAAATAAGTAAATTTGTGTTTACGGTATAATAGATTGATGAGAGTTCGTTGCTCTAGAAAGAAGGCGCAGAATGAGTTTTACAAACTCGGAGCCTGTCCAAAAACTTTGCAACAAATGGTAAACTTAATCCATTATGTTTATGTAAATTAAACCGAAACATTAGGCGAAAAGTGTAAAGTTTAAAATGTTAATCATTATTAAAGACTATTCCGAAGTTTCAACTTGTAAATTTTTATTAAATGACCAATTTTTTTCGTGCTTTAACACGTTCTGTTTTTTGCGAAATTTAGTTTTCGTAAACGAAATTACACGCAAAAGCTTTTGTCGAACTTTGCGTAATTAATCATCTAGTTGGATTTTTGCAAGACCTTTCCCTATTGTTAGTGTAGTTAATGCAGATTTAATGCGTTCGTAATAAAATTAAAATTGAGGGGTTTTATTATTTTTGAACAGAACGTTTCTTTCTAATCTTTGATTAATTTAAGTAAGAAATAAAGTTATTTCTTTGGTAATTTATGACCGTGGCTCAATTAATTTCGTGGATGCAAATCTTCTTACGAAGCAAATTAGGGAGTTTTATAATATTAGATTGACTAATGTTGGCGAATTTATTTTTGTCTAAAATTTAATTTTCTTCTCAATCTTACAAGACATATAAATCTAGTTCATAATTAATGCCGAAATGAATAATAACTCTTCACTGCCTTTTAATCTTGCCGAGACACATTTTATAAAAAATTCACCCACCGTCGTCGCAAAAAGTTTTCACTCGTAATTTCTAATGGAGCTTTTTTAAATAATTTCTCTCCAACATATGTCTCTCGAGAAATCTCTTTAAGTTGCCAGAGGTAACCGGTGTTTAAATTTATTTTGCCTACCTATTTCAGTTTATGTTTAAAACTTTTTGAAAATCGGCAATTTTCCAGAAATCTCGTAACTTTCGAAATCGAATTACGGTTTTTTTATGTTGGTCTTAGTGGAACACGTTCAGGTTTTGTTTTCTGGATCGTCTTTTACGAAGCGTCACATAGATTCATTTTTGTCGCATTTTATGACATAACGTGTGCTCGTTATTCAAGCGTGTGGGAATGTTGTATATAGGAATTTTTATGCGAGGTCCATTCTCGGATGGGTTGTAAAAGTAGAAAATATGACAATCTGGAACTTGACTCCGAAATCGTTGTTACATACACGAAGACTAGTGCACCGGTTTTTTAACTGCACATAGAAAGTTTCAATTACAATTTCCATTTCCATTTGTTAAACGTAATCTGACAAATTGATGATATATTTTACATCTTATTTTTCTTTATCCGGCATTTTTCCAGCTCATCCCCTACCTTACTTTATCAAACTTTATCTAGAAAAATCCCCAACACTCGGTTTCGGGCTGCATAATATTTTTAAGCTAACATCATAAATCTAAGTGGATCGAACCCGTAGTGATCTCATTCATCACGAAACCCCTCGGATGATAGATCAGGTAATTTTAATCATACGCCGTACTAGTTCATTTAATAAGCCTCCAGTTTTCTTAAACCCTCCTATACATCTGTTCTTGTTCTTCTAACTGTAAATATTTGATATTTCTGGGTGGCTGCTTTAATTTAAAACAAGGAGAAATTGACTCGTTTTATTGCTCAGCTTTATTCTTACATTTATTCTCTCGGTTATTATTACCAAGTTTTATATTAAAAGAAATCTATTTAGTGCTTTTAAAATTACTTTTGTATTTAGAAAATGGAAATTTCTTTTTTTAATTATTTTCGCAAAATTTTAATTGTTGAATGCTGTTATACGTTTCGGGTTTTGTTACTCGGCGAGCTTTTAATTAAAGTAATTCGCGGTTTCTACAAATGCTCTGTCGGTATGTTTAATTTTCTTTTTTATTTGCGCACTACTTCAAAGTCAATTGTCCTTTCAACTTATTTACGCTGTATGTGTAGTTTTATTAAAGCGTAAATTAATGTTACACTTGTGTTTTATTTCGTATACATTCACGTAACAGTCAAATATTAATGATTTGCCGCGGAAGTAACTTTAACTGTTGGTTTGTAAACCTTTTCTGTCTTTGACGTTAAATGCTGAATGTTTCGACGAATAGTAATAATTTTTGGTTGCACTGTTTTTTTTTTAACAATCATTAAGGAACATAAATTCAGGGAGAGTTCTAATACTATCATCCTCACATAACCTCAATCAAATGTCAAAAGTAAGAGTGCGGCGTGCAAACGCCTTTTTCTCAGCTTGTATGCAAAGTGCGAACAAACAGTTTTTGTGGAAACTGAAGCCAAATAAAGTTATGATTTAAAAGAACTGAAAAATGTATGGTAATTTAGACATTTTAAATAATGAATCGGCATATGTGCTAGCTTTCATGAAGCTCAAAATAACATCAATTTTAAATATAACTTTTACATCACGTACCACTACAAGAACTATATATATATATATATATATATATATATATATATATATATAT
Organism: Abscondita cerata; assembly: GCA_030710515.1. Lineage (NCBI taxonomy): Eukaryota > Metazoa > Arthropoda > Insecta > Coleoptera > Lampyridae > Abscondita > Abscondita cerata. The sequence goes on from JALBCR010000030.1 coordinate 229,510, forward strand.
ATATATATATTTAAATGATAAGTTTTCGACACTAGTGTCGACTCGTAGAAACGTTCGTACGAAAATGTTAACCTTTGCCGACAGGTATGTAAAGCTTTACATACCTGTCGGCAAAGTGCTAATATATATATATATATATATATATATATATATATATATATATATATATATATATACATTCTTACAATGCCAAATCTTAAGCACCTATTAGATGCACTTTGAATTCTATTTGGTTCTATATGTATCGCTGGATGCTAATTGTAACAACAGAAATTTTGTGAATGAACGTATTTGTTAATAAATAAGCTGCAATATCCGCAAAAAAAATCAGACAAATCCCTAAGAATTATGACTCTAAATACAAGCTGAACACCAACTTTTTTAAAGCTTCATCAGTGTGTCAACCGTTCTTAAAATAAATTTTTCAGCTTCATCTAAGACAATTTTATTAGGCTGTCCACTACAACTTTTATTCGGAGATTGTGATGTAGAAATTTCTTTTCGTATCTTTTATCAGTTGCTATTGCGGTCAATTTAGTGCTTTTTCTAAAATAACTCATTATTGTTCAAAAATGCACTATCATGGCGAAGACTCTCTCGAATTTTGGACTGGCAAAATATTTGTTTTATAAAGTTGATACGTTCAACTGTTTTTTTTTCTAGTAGTTTCTAGAAAATATGGAAAAACAAAGTGAATAGGATTCTAGGTGGTTAGCCTCGAAACCGCTTATCCCGGAGGGCTTTCTGTCTCCGAAACCACTTAGCTTCGGAATCGCATAGGCCTGGGATTCCTTAGCCCTAAAATCGCTTAACTTCGATATACTTTCACCCCGACACCATATTAGCTTTGATACTTGTAGCTCCGATACCCACGCCCCTTAAAATCTGATTTTGAATCGCTAATTATTATTTTAGATTATTATCTTCAAATAAAATTTAAATTTTAACTTTAAAGATGTTTTTAAAAAATGTCTTTTAAAAAACAAAAAATCTAACCTAACCGAACTTACTTCCAAGGAGTCAAACTTTTATTTGTGCTTGAAAATAGCAATTAAAAATCAGATTTTATTGGGTTCAGATGTCTGGGCTAATTAGTATCTGGGCTAAAAGATATTGGAGCTAATACGGTGTCGAGACTACAGTATCTGGGGGCTAAGCGAGTCCGGTGCTAAGCGATTCTAGGGCTAAGTGAATCGGGGCCTAACGATTTCCGGGGCTAAATGGTATCGGGGACAAGAGACGCACCGGGGCGAAGCGATTTTAGAGCTGATCGTCTACGACTGAATAGCGCCATTAATTATGAAGAACGAACGTAGAAATTAAGAAGATGTGCATAAATAAAGTTTGAAATTTTATAAGTGGCTTAAATTTAAGAAATATTTGTAGACTACATCTGTTAAATTCTTGAAGAGCTTTATAACAGTTTGTTTTGTCAATTTATATTGGGAACAGTCACTGCAATAATGCACAATTCAGGTTTTTTCAATAGCTATAAACAGAACTTGAAATATGAAATGATGTTTGATGTAGACTGGTGAGTTCTGCTTCACAGGTTGTAGTTATACTGCTTCAAAGGAGGTGGGGCTTGCATCGCGCCGGTCAAATCCGGTTTTTCGTAAAGGTCCCATTCATTATCGGATTGTTCCGGCGGATTATATGGATGGTAATGAATGAGAGACATGTCACTAATTGGGATTGTGAGTTTGCTGGGATCTGTCACGACTTGTCCAGGAACTGAAAACAACAATTGAAATTACAAAGTAAAAATGTCTTTTGAAGTTTTGGGAATAATTAAAAAAAATCGTTGCTTATGAAATACAAAAGCTACCAGAATGATTCTCCCAAGTAACTGAGGAGAAATTCTAGAAGAAAACTTTAGTCCTAATAACTTTTCCCTGTTCCCAAAAACCTCAAAGTTGCAAATAAACGTTCTACTGCTTCTCTGAATGACGTATTTTCATAAGATAATTGTACCAACATCTAAAGCAAGTTTTGTCCTTTTGGAGACATCTACACGTTCAGGGTATAAATATTTTGCAGGTTTGTGTCATTCCGTGTAATGTGGTTATAAACGTGGATGAATCGCATGTCGGGACTCACTTGGGGTTTGGATTTGGTGTCATACACTGAATACGACTGTAGATCACGCCTCATGAAACCCGAACAACACCTTATGAACAACTGAATTTGACCGGACCCTTTGAACCAGTTTAAATACAACGAATCAGAACTAATTAATCTACATCCAACATTGGAGATGGAAGGATTTTTGAATAAGCTGACTACTCGCGTTAGCAAAACGTTAAGAAGAAGTTTCAATCAACGACGGCCTTTAAATCCGAATCTAGACAACACTCGATATGAGTTGAGTTACATTTTAAATTTTTATAAAGTAAAACTTGTTCAAATTGTGAATTTTTCTAGCATTAGGGTGAAGCTTGTTTGTGAAGTTACTCACACGATACGCTTTATGAAAGTTCTTGATAAGGATTCACGTAGTCAAAGGTGTTTCTCTACGAATCTTCAGTAATTAAGAGAAAGTATGAACAGAACTAAAACAGCTATAGATAGTACTCCATTATTTCTGATTTTGTTACATCACTGTGACCATAAATAAATAAACCAAGATTGCGGAACGTTTACTATTTTGAAATTTTCAGAAAATTTAAAAAGAATTTTGAATCAGTAATTCTATCCCCAAAAAAGGCAAAGAAACTTCTGCAATGAAGAGAATTTTTGCAGGTCATGATTTTTAAACTAGCAAAATTAGTGAACGAATCTTAGAGATTGAATCTTTAAAATTTCTTGATTGCACTTACGTAACAATACGATGCCCAACAGTATGTGTCATCCTCGAATGCACTGGGGATTTCAACGTTTCATGTTGAGATGATAATTGATTCATTTTGGATATTTAGACTTGGAAAAGGACAAGTAATACGGCATTACGTTATGGTACCACAGAGCATCACATTTCTGCACAGGCGACGGTTGTAATCGTGGCTTAAGGTAGAGATATAGAGAGTTTTTTGAAGATAAATATAACGTTCATAATTTATTCACAGTTCACATTATTAGTCAAAGCGCAATGTAAGTTTTCAGATTCGCGAATCAATTTATTCCACTTTAGGATCAAAAGCCATGATTTGGATTTTGGGATTATTAATCCTTGGATATGAACAAATAGCTGCAAATGGTATCTATACTCTCAATGACAAACTTCACCTACAATTTTTGTAACTGTAACCACAACTTTGACCTCGATTTAGACAGACGCCGTTTGGAAATTGAATGGAGTGTACCTATTACGAACTTGCATTTGGCAAATATTCAAGCATGTCCTCGATCAGGAAGATACAAAAACATTTATACTACTTTCACCCTTTATAAGTACACTAAGCCACGACTAACACTGGTACAGGTACATAAATTTGTTGTTTTGTGGTACCACAACGTAATACCGTATCATTTGTCTTTACCCCCGATCACGAGTAAAATATAGCTCAACTCTTGATTGTATACTAACGTGTCTGTTTATAATCGTACAAAGGCTGTATTTGATTTTAGGCAAACAATGCAAACAAATTGATGTAGTATCTGAAAATGGAGATTATATTTTCACTTATAACCCAAATACTCTGCTAAAGCATGAAAAAAATTAGAAGCTCTAAAGAATTAGAAAATGAGTATAATTTTGAATATCAAGAACTCAATAAAAGTTTTATCAAATGTGCATTAAAGCGAAAATAAAATGTAATGCAAGAAGCAAACGAAAACTTCAAAAGGCAAGAAATATAAAAAAGATTTCAATTGAAATTGGTTAATGGACAATTAAAATAGTTGCATCGGTTTAAGAGCTGTTTAATTAGTTACACACATAATACGTCATACAAAAAAAAATATATCAGTAGCAATACAGTATATCGTGCTCTCTCGGTGATACTCACACATATAAGTATAAATTAATTAGCGATACAGCAAACAGGTAATAGACAAAACTCGATAACCGTTGCTATTGAGTGAGACGGGTTCTTATCCTCCTTGAGCGTCAAACTTATCTCGCTAGCTATGCACACAGAGCGTGTGGATTCAAATGTAACAATGAGTAAATTAATTATACGCGCTACCTTTACTTAAAACGTACTTCATAAAAGCAGTTTGATAGTAATACGAACAAACAGGATAAGAAACCGTCGAGTACAAGTAATTGGTCTAGCGACACTAAGTTCTTCGACATTAAACCTGGAGATCAGTTACTTAACTAGGATCACATATGTGTATCGTTCATTACGGCGTGCTTTTGGAACGTTCGACATCAATAGTTTTCAGTTATAGTTAAGAAATGGTTTGGTACTGGTAATTGAATTGTTTGGATACACTCGCTAAAATTGAAATAGCTGTAAAGCGATTTATGTCGGCGGCACAGTATTTAAGGAAAGCCTTTTTCCGGTATTAAGGCGAGACACCCCCAAAGTCGCTGGTCTCCGCTATCTTGCATGACAGAACTCTACTCGGCACTTCCTAACAGCATAGGTTTAATTTCGCATATTACTTCCTCGAGTACAAGTAAAGGTCGATGGTTTAATACTTCCAATAACAACAGCATAAGGCAGTAACGGTTTCAGAAGACAACCCACAATTTCTGGACGTAATCAAATCTCGCCAGACATCAAGCAATGTAATCCCAGAAAATACGAACGGATAAAGAAACTGTAATAATTAGAGAAACCCTATGAAGCAACTATTTGCCACGTGGTGAAATATAGGTCAGTAAGTTCATTCTAAACAACATTCCACTTAATTTATCATTACATATCCGGTGTAATTTAATTGAGTTTTTCAGAGATTTTCTCACGGTAATTATAAGTTAGAACTTATAAGCAGATGAATGCCAGGCCAGTTACTTCCTCTGTTCCTTATCCATTCCTTTATTTTCTTCACACCCCGGTGTATATGTATGCATGCACATTACGTATGTGCCTCTCAAGGAGTAGGGAAGCAAGCGCGTTTGTTATACAGTGTCCGCCATAAAGTTGGAACCATATGGCAATTTTTTTATTATTTTAGTTAAAAAAACTTTGGGGGCAATCACTTCTGCTTCTGATATAACTTAAAATGCGCCAAGTCAAAGTTGACAGGTAACATCTGTCAATTGTCAAGTTCGTAATTTTGGAAAAAAATGTCCTAAAAATGGGTCAATTTGTTAAAATTTCGAAAAATGTTACTAGGAAATTATGATGCTAATCACATTTTATGCCCATGTGCCGATTTTGAGAGAGAAATTTTGATGTTCAATAAATTTCATATTTTCGTATTTTTTATTTACCCCCGTAACTGAGTGCTTTAAAAACATTTAAAACGGTTTAAAGCAGTATAAAGGCTACCATTCCATTGCATATTATGATCATAATATTCGTACGTAAGTTGGTTTTGATGATTATTGATATTCTCAACTAAAAAAGATGTAGTCTCTGGATTATTTTCCAAATTTCAAAAATATCAGAAATTGTTTTTCAACTTTTTCTTTATTAAAATTTAGTTGGATAGTACAAAAATGGTTTTAATTATAATTTGAATATCTTAACATATAACGACTACTTCAAAATTACAAACAATAAATAAATTTCTGATTTTTTTGAAATTTGGAAAATAATTCAGGGACTAAGGTAAAGGCACCTAAGATTGCGCACTTAGTGTATTTATAGCCATAGAAATAAAGATTTATGATCTATGGCAAATCATTTTTTTATTTAATGAACTCTTGGTCTTCAGCTAGTATAACAATACAAAAACAAATTAAAAACATGAAACTTAAGTCCTTAAAAAACATTTTTCTAATAGGCTGCAAATGCGCAATCTTACAGGCACTGTCCTCTAAGAATGCGCAACATTTCCTCTAAGATTGCGCATCAGCAAGAGTCGCATTTAAAGAGCCCAAACCCTTCGTAGCTCGAACATTCTTCGTGCCACCATTGATTACAGCCACTGCATTGTACCCAGTCCTCAGTAATGGGTTCTTCATAGGTTTCGTTACATCCAGGACAGTTAATATTTTCTTTCTCTTGGACGTTCTGCGCCGATGAAGTTGAGGGTATTGCAGGATCGCTGAAATTGCTCTTCTTGTTGATTCGTTTGTTTGTATTTGTCTTCTGTCCTTGTAGGAGAGCATTTTTATAGGGAGAGGAGGATAACACCTCGGATTTTTGAAGTTCTTTTTCGCTTTTTGCTTCCACTGCCTTTGGTAATGGGGATAAATCAGCAGGTGAGATTCTTGGTTTCTCTTTGTTATTTTGAGCTCCTGATGAGTTATCGCTGTCATTTCTTTTATGACCAGGCTTCTTAGAGTCTGCTACAACAGCTTCATCCTCTTGCTCATTGGGACAGAATGTCACTTCTGAGGGAGCAAAGTCGTCCTCCGAGAAGATGTGCCTGTTGAATGGGTGAATTCCTGTTTTCTCGAACGACCGAACTGCCTTCTCCATGTTTGCAACTCTTTCATAAGCGGAACTGAATATACTGGCAACGTTACTCTGTGAAATACCAATTCCGGGATGGTTCACTAACCATCTGTCAGCTTCTTGAGCATAGGCTTTTTCAGTGGACCGAAGAAGCCAACATCCAAAGGTTGAAGCCTGTGGCTTGCATGAGGCGGCAATGACAGAAGAGTTATGAAATGTTCTCTACAATAGAGAACTGCTTGAATACTGCAGTGGGAAATATGATTGTCTAGTATGAGAAGAACTGGATCCTCTTTTGTTGGCTTGACAAACTTGTAGAAATGTTTCAGCCAATCAGTAAAGAGTTCTGTGTTGATGAATCCCGTTTCGGAAATCATTCGCAGCGTTCCTTCTGGGGCATCTGTGAATAACTCTGGCTTCATCCGTTTTCTCGGGAAGATCATAGCAGGAGGGACATAGATTCCCGTAGCACTCATGCAGCACACAACTGTAACGGTTTGTCCCCTCTCACCAGATGCCACTTTACACACTATTTTCTTGCCCTTTGATGATATAACTTTTGGCAGGTTATTCGGTACCGTCGATATGCCAGATTCGTCCATATTGAATTTCCGGTGGGCTGGAAATTTTTTTCAGAACAAACACTGGCTAAATTATCGAAGAAACGATCACATTGGATTTTGTTGAACCCAATTGCTCTACCCAAACTACATTTTTCTGGTGTACGCAATGCCAGATTCTGCCTCTTGCAGAAGGCTATAATCCAGTTTTTTCCTGCTAATCTAGTAGTCTTGTTGAATCTATGCTCAATGCTATTTTTATCAGCAAACTCAAATGCTAAACTCATTAGTTGCTTCCTAGTGACTCCATAAAATCTCTTGTGTCTAGCTCTCTTACATGATCCGCGAGTTCTTTTTCAAGTTCAGGAGAGAAGACAGGCTTGTGTCGTCCAAGGGAAATTGGTACAGTGCCCTGTAAGATAAACCAAGACGCATGTTAAACCGTTTGTGTAGTTTTAATTTAGCCCTAACTTCTTAGAAACTATTCAAGGCGACACCAATAAATAAATATATACATACAACATAAATTTAAAAATATATGTTATATAGCCTACCAATTTCAGTCGGTTTCTTAGAGTGGATTCTTTAGTTCCCAATGAAGCAGCCACTTTACGTTGACTTTCGCCATTTTGAATTCTTCTCCTAGCATCATCAAGAATTTCCTGAGTAAATATCAGTTTTCTCGCGGATATTCTATTATATGTCGATCTCATTATGCACTTCAGTAATAATCTGCAAGAAAGAATATCGTACTTTGAAATCCCTTGTACAAAATAATATGTGCTAAGACTGCGCACCGGTGCGCGATCTTACAGGTTTCTACGTGGTTCAGAAGTTTAGCCAATAGATGTCAGGTGTTTTCACTTACAGAACCAACGAGTGATGCACATCCTCATTCAGATACTCAGCTTTCAACAGAAATATTTTAAATTGATATATTTAGTCTTATAATTGCAACAATGCTTATTATAGCTACACTTAAAATTATATTAAGATTAATGAATTCAGTTCTTACCTTTGTAAATCTATATCGAAACACTTCTAGAAAAGATTCTCACACCAATGAGCACAGCTTTGCAAACGCTTTCCAACTATATAATAACGGCAACCAACAGTGCTGCCAACAGTAAAAAAAAACCACTGCGCAATCTTAGAGGATGCGCAATCTTAGGTGCCTTTACCTTACCTCTTTTTTAGTTGAGAATATCAATAATCATCAAAACCAACTTACGTACGAATATTATGATCATAATATGCAATGGAATGGTAGCTTTTATACTGCTTTAAACCGTTTTAAATGTTTTTAAAGCAGCCAGTTACGGGGGTGAATAAAAATACGAAAATATGTAATTTATTAACCATCAAAATTTGTCTCTCAAAATCGGCACATGGGCATAAAAGTGATTAGCATCATAATTTCCTAGTAACATTTTTCGAAATTTTAACATTTTTAGGACTTTTTTTTCAAAATTACGAACTTGACAATTGACAGATGTTACCTGTCAACTTTGACTTGACGCATTTTAAGTTATTTCAGAAGCATAAAGTGATTGCCCCCCAAAGTTTTTTTTTAACTACAATAATAAAAAAAATTGCCATATGGTTCCAACTTTATGGCGGACACTGTATATACTAACACTTTTTTTGAGTGTAACTATTTGGATTGCTTTTATCACATTTTCCGGTTACTTTAACTAAGTCAGAACATTACTGGTTAATGTGAAACGCGTCACCACGAGCACGACCTTTGAATTGTGGATTTCAATACTTACATTTAATACCAAAAAGACTAAGAAGTTTCGAAAAGGAAGTATTTTTATGTGAGAGTCAAGGTTGACTGAAAATGTTAGGTAAAAAAAACTGAATCTTTTGAGTTTAAAAAAAAATTCTATCCTAGTCTGATTTGTAAATTTTCACAATTACAGTTCTAAAAACTCGTAAACAATACATTTTGTTCGCAAATGAATGTCAAAACAATTTAATTAATCTATAGAGAATAATGGTGCATAATAATAATCACAACACATTGTTAATTGGGAATCGAATAAAGCTTTTTGTGGTATGTGTTGACGATTGAAGTATTTTAAATTTAAAGTTTCAAGATTTTAATTAAAAATTGATGTAGAAAAATATTGTTACTGAAATAATATTGCATTGTTTTTGCATTGGACGAAACAACAACAATTAATTTTTAGAAAATCTTATATTTGTATTGGACGAAATTAAATCTCGACAAACAAAATTTATTTTAAAAAAGGAAGAAAAACAAAATGGGAAATTTAAAATTTCGTTATTTGCTCTGGCTTGTTTGTCCATATAAATAAATTTGTGTTTTTGTGTCTAAACGGGTACGGCAGATATTTTTGTTTGTAACAGAATTAAATTTGAGATTAGTTTAATGCCGCTAAGATGCTCGGGTGTTATAATGGAGGAATATTTGGTGTGTAGCGTAGAATGTTTTGTTAGCGTACGATACGATGGTTGTTTGATATTCGATAGGGGCTGTTAAATTTCGCTTAATTTTTGTCGTTCTTGTTGAAAACGAATGGTTTAAATTAGTAAGCTTTGTACCTATAAAGTTACGTACATAAATGTCAAAGGATACACAACAAGTTTAACTTTAGATCAATAGCATTGGCCATTTCATGCGACACTGCAAACGGGCGATGCGTCCCAACAGGGCTATATATCAATTAGGATACCCTTCACGTAAAAATACCTATAGAACCGTACATACATTCTAGGACAGACAGATGCGTCCAGTGCTTTACCGGTGATTTAACGCAAACCCCGGTTGCAGCTCTGCCTGACAAGCAGTTCGATAATCTCTGATCAAGAGCGAAATATCATTTATCTTCATCTCCTCCGTTCCACGGTTTAAACCTAAAACAACCTAAACAAACCTCTGTTTATTTATAAGCGGGCTGGCATTAAAGCTTTCTAAGTTTTATATTTCGTGTGTGGCGTGTGTTACCTTAATATCCTATATAGTCATCAATTTCCTAACAATTTCCTCCAATCAAGAAACCCATGCACTAACACATTTCGAGTTTATTACGTTCACTGTTCAATATTATACCACCCTTCATTATTGTACTGATTTACACGGTCGAATTTAATTTTGAAGCTAATATTAAATACGCCCCTCGCTGTGCTATTTGCAAACACCAAATAAAAATATAAACGTAATAATAATTTTAACAACCGCATCGATCTGCAGCAAATTTTACACGCTTCAAAAATAAGTGTGCAATAAACGGCGTTATTATATTTATTTATTTCGTAGCTTTCATTTTAAAGGAGTTTTTTTTTTATGTCTCGTCTTTGAATTATTATTACGTCAACATGAGCAATTGAAAGAAGTTTTTACGAATTGCAATTGCTTGGTATTTTAAATGTAATTGAGGGTTTTGTTTTGTTTGAAGTGGTTAACTTTAAATTAAAATTTCTTTATTAAACTTTTTTTAATTTTTAGGTCGGATTTGTAATAGTCTAAAACATTTATTGATTTGGGACAAACATCAAAATGTGCTCTTTAACGAAATATGGGAGCGCCCAAGATATTCTGCATCAAATTAATAAGATTCTACAGTGTGGTCAGTAATTAACTTTTGCCCATTTTTTAGCGAATTGCAAAGTAAAATGTAAAGTTTATTTAATTTTATCCTGTTTAAATTACCTTAATTTCGTGACTAATACCCAAGATGATGAGGTCAAAATAAATAAATTTTCTTGAAAAAATATTTTATACCTGTAGTGTAGGTAATTTAGATGAAATAACAACCGAATAGAAGAAAAAATTTATAAAGTTTTGAAATTTTGGTTATGAACTCCCAGTAGGAACCCGAATATAGATCCGAAGAGCTCTCACCTCCCCGGGGGGAGCTTTATCCCCTTTTGCCCAAAAAACGACCCCCAAACGTGACGTTTTTTGCGTTTTGCACGTAAACTGTATCTCTGACGAGAAAAAGTTATAGGACTTTCTAGATCCTCCATTACATTTTCTACAAAAATTGTTATATATTTTTTGCATATCTCCCACCCAACGCTCATAAATGACCTTTGAAAATAAGCATAATTTTAAGGCGAACGCAAAAATGAGTCTTGCGCCGCCTTTTGCGTCGATTATCTTGAAAAGTATTAGCGTGAGCAAAAAAATATATAGAATGAAAATTATGGAACAGATCTTTTCTATAAGATCCATATTAGATACAATATTTTGTGGTAATATGATGATTTTTATACCTGTGCATTCAGTATTTTGAGCCGCGTTTCCACACTTGAGGTAAAGCTCTCAGTGGTTTGCTTCTGCAAAATGATCCTCCTTGATTGAATTTACACAACTCCGCTCGTAACAATTGGAACACATTGTAGAGCAGCGCAGGCCAACCTTTACACAGCTACATCTCTTTCTACAGCTCTTTTTACATCCGCAAGATATGAGCGCAGAATTGAGGCTTGAGCTGTCTCTTGAGTCGTCAGCACTGGCATTAGAATGTTAGTTTTTCTCCAACCCCATTCAGTTGCTTCCAAATTTCTTCATTTCCACAAATGAATTTGATAAAAAAAACTCGATATGAAAGTTGTGTTACTGCAGTAAATGTAGGTGGTAGTCTGGACAAAATGACTGCGTTATTCGACTGACCAAATAGCGTATTAAATAAAATGAATTGTAATGGTTTAAAGATGTTTCTTTTCGGGGTGCCTTATATAGAGCAAGCGTAAATTTTTCCCCAGCTTTTGCAATGTTATCTTTTGTTGATGGAGGGTTATTAAACACGGCGACCACTTCTTGTATTTATTAAGTTTACGGTCTGTGATTTTCTTTTGCCAAAATTGGCAGAAGTGGTGTCGAAGCCATTAAACGCATGAGCAAATCAAATATTATCTTTGCAATCTTTTAAAACTGTCGAGTTTTGTAAGTCTTGGGAACTATACACCCTTTCCTTAATATTTCCTTGGGTGTCTCTCAAAAAACGAATGTCGTTTGCCCCATATTTCTCATAAATTAAGTATGTTTACATGGGGTTTAACCATAGAAAATGCACAAGTACAAAAGTTATCTTATTACCACTAATACTTTCCCAAAAATATTTTATCCAACATTGATCTTGTAGAGAAAGAACTGCTCTACAATTCCACCTTTATATGTTTTTTGCTCGCGCTAATACTTTTTGAGATAATCGACCCAAAAGACGGCGCAATGCTCATTTTTGCCTTCGTACTGAAAACTATGCTTATTTTCCAAGGTCATTTATGAGTGTTGGGTAGGAGATGCGCAAAAAAGGGCAATTTTTATGTACATTTTAATATTGAATCTAAAACGTTCTATAACTTTTTCTCGTCAGAGTTACAGTTTACGAACAAAACGCAAAAGACCATTGTGAAGTTACGTTTGGGGGTGGTTTTTTGGGTTTTGGGTGGGAACTTTTTGGATCTGTATTTGGGTTCTTACAACCAAAATTTCAAAACTTTATACATTTTTTCTTCTAAAAGTCTACTGAAATAATACGCATTATTACGATGAACATAGTTTAATTGAAAAGATTCCAATTTTCAAATAAAAAATGTTTATTCTAACTTATTTTTAACAGAACAAACTACTTAAGTATTTCAATATTAAATAAAAACAATTAAAAAACTTCAAATTATATTTTTGTGTCTTCCATTGCTTTAGTTCACGAATACTAGGGGTTCTAATGTCTAAAATACAGTTTCGAGTCACTGTTTTGGACATTTTACTAAAAATGAGCAAAAAATCTTAATTATCTTATAAAGCTGAAATGTTGCATATATGGTCTAAAAATTTGCATTTAGAAAAACTTTTTCTGATAACTGTTTTTGAATTTTTGTCGATAGAAGCACACAAACTGATGCCAAAGTCAAATTTCGAATATAGCTCTTAATTAAAGTGAGTGTGATTCCTCCGGTGTGGTTTTTTAAAGAATTATTCCTTTTTAGGATCTTCCAAAGGTGGAGGTAAAAAAGACACTCCCTTTTTATAAGGTTATAGCCGACGTTTCGCCTCTATCGTATAAGAGCTTTTTCAAGAGGAAAAACTTTCTTTTAGGTCGTTTTGTCAAACACAAAAAACGGCAACAACATGTACATGTTCAAGATTGTTACATTAATTATTCAACTTTTTAAAATTTTTTACGACATTTATATAAAGACACGTACAAACAGTGACATACGAATTGACCCTCTTTAAAGCAACCAAAAATACATCAAATTTTTTTGTTTTTTTTTCTATGCGTCATTCAAATCATAATTATCGTAATCATTCATGTGACGTTTTGCGTTATCGCTTAATAAGGTAAGTTTGTTTGGAAGGTGTAATTCAAAAATTTACTAATTCGAAATACTTTAATAACGGACAACATATTTTACACTCGAGTGTAATTAACTGCATAGATGGTTGTTCGAAAATGTTTTCAAGAAGTATTTTTTTCGGAACCCATTTTATTTTTATATTTTCAATGTAAAAATTCGAATGAGGTTTTTTAGTGCGTTTTCAGAGAGGTAGTATTGGTAATACTATCACAGTGTACTATACCTTTAGAAAAATGGTGATAAAGTAAAGTTCACCTTTTTATAAATGGAATTATTTGTTATTGTTATTTGCTTTTTTTTTAATTTTGTAAAATCTAATTTGGGATTTTCCACGATCACAACCTAAAGCCACATAAGGAATAATTGAAATATATTTTTTTCGCACCCTCACACGTAATTTTTCCTTAAATACTGTGTGAAGATGACTTAAATAAAATCTGAATAAGTTAATGCTTTTCCCGTTTATTACTTTTTGTCACCAACTATTCATAATGCCTGATAATTCTTGTTTCAACATTATTTACGTTCTTTATTATTCTACTAATCGCCTGAGGAGAAATTCGTTTTATGATAACAATTGTGATTTGAACTCCACATTTGAAATTATAAAACACAGAGAAAAAAATACTAAAACTATAGGTGCATTGTTGGTTGCTTTAAAGAGGGTCATTAAATATGTCACTGTTTGTACATATTACACACGTGTAACCAAACTGAACATTTTCATATAAGTAACCTACAGCCGGAAACTATTATATATTCAATTTTGACCCGAAAGGTTGGAAACACCCTGTATAACATAGTACACTAATTTTGAAACTTGACACATCACGTAAATTGCTTTAAGTAGCTTTTTACCATTAGTTTATAAATACCAATGGTGTTATTAGTATTATAAGATACTTTAAACTTCCCTGCTATTTCACGATACCTTAATCCTTCATCAGATTGTCTGTTCACACTCATCAAAATTTTCTTTAAATGGGACACATGTCAACTGAACGGTACAAAAAGCGAAACGAAAAAATATTTTATAAGAAAACTTATAAACTAGTCTACATCATAAAAATTTTCCCCACCAACAAAATCGTAATTCGAGAAAGTATTTGAACAACTGGAAAGTTGCATTCTTCTCTTTTCTTTCTGTATCTAGTATATCTTTTATTAGCCTGACTTACATTAGAAATGCCTTCTGAAGACTTCAAACTGGACTATAATTCGAACCAGTATCTGGAACTTTGAAGTTTTATTTTTCCAATAATTCTTTATTTATCCAGGTAACAATTAAAAAATTTTTGATTCTGGTTTGCAAAACTTTTTTGATTTTTTACATTTTTCTAAGAATAAGGAAATTGAGAAAAATGGACACATTTTTAAGGTGTTGGCAAAGTTCTAGAGAATGTGTCACTGATGTTACAAATAGTTTTTAAACATTGTAGTAAAAAGCAGGATTTCTAACTTCATCAGAAATATCTTTCGGTGAACTTAAAACAGGATCATCATTCGAGGAATTATGATAAATCTGAAAAATTGTGTTTTTATTTTCTAAACAATTTTGTTCTAAATAGCTTTTAGAAGGTTTTTTTTTCTATATTTGTTTTCATTACTTTATTATTCAGGTACTTCAGAAATCTGTTCCCAGCTGAAAAGAAGATCGTAATTCGAGCTTGTATCTGTAGTCCTGGAAAGTTGTGTTCTCTGTTTTACATCTTTTTACTTAGAAATACATTTTGCTGTTGTTTTGGATGTTTGGAAAATCTGCTACTCAAATTTGACAAACACATGTTTAATACATATTGATTGTTAGAAACGTTAATTAATTTTCTTCAATTTAATGATTACAGATTTTAACGAATTTTATCGAAAACTGTAAATGTTTTATTCAAGTTTGTCATTACCTAATTTAAAACAAGATTGGATTCATTAATTGTTACCCGTTTTAATTAGTTTATTGTCGAAATTTATCATGACTATTAGTATTTATTTAAATTAGCAAAAAACGTCTTTTTAAATTTCTGTGACTTTTCATTTGTCTAATCTTTTCAGTGAATGTTGCAGATGAATTCCGCTTTAGAGTATACAGTTTTACGATTTTCCTGCAGCAAAATGATTCTAACCACGTCAGAAAGAAATTTGGTTAAATTTGTTGTAATATTAACTTAAACTATGGATTTGAAAAATTAAATTCATATTTGAGAAAAATAGTTATTAGCATAAAAGTGTTGAAAAGTTCTCGATAAGACATTATTTTTTCTTCTGACTTAGAGAACTTGAAAGTTTTTGGAGAACCTACTAATTTTTTAGTCTATACAGGGTGTCTGTAGAAGGACTTTATACACGCCTACCACATATTCGTTAGACCAAAATAAGCCGATTTCAGTAAACCTTAGTCTAAAGTCACTTAGTTTAGGCGCTATGCGGCCTTGAAGTTAAAATTTTGAAATCGTTTTTTTTATTAAAAATTCAAAACGATTTTAATAAGATTTTGCATGGTCAACTAGTATTATTGGACGAATGTTTTTGGGAAAATTTATAAAAAACACTAATACCGAAAGTGAATGAAACACGCATGATCTTTATGAAAATTACATAGTTTTTTTGCTGTCTGTAGTATAAAGACACAAAATTATATTTAAAATAATTATTAATATGATCAAATTATGTCTCTTCTAAAATTTTCTTATTTTTATTCGTTTACGAGAAAAATGAAAAAAGCTTCTGGTGGTGCGCTTGAAAAAAGCATTTAATGTAATCCAGTTTAGTAAAAGTTTATTGTTTCGAGATTCTGGGTAACTAAGATTTATACGACGAAGGAAATTAAACTGTACTCTTTACAGTAAATAAGTTACCAAGAATCTCCAAAACAGTAAATTTTTACTAAGTCTTTTACCTGTAGTCTTTATTTGAGCAGTAGATTTAGCCATGCGAAAATCATTTGTTTATGATAGAAATCATAGGCGACTGGATTACCTTATGCTTTTTCCATTTGTGTCATTAGTACAGGGTTATTCACTATAAATTACATACCCCTTATTATTGTTATTATTGCTCGTAGAAACAAAAGTTATACATGAAAGTTGGATAGTTCTAACTGAATTTTCTTAAATGCCATCAATAGTTCAGTTACTCGCCGTTTACATGGCGCACCAGCTATATGAAACCACCGGTAGGACATCAATAGTAAGCTTGGATTTCCAGCCAACTGCTTCACTATAAACGATTTTGGTGATTTTATTAATGAAATGTCAATTATCAAACACAACATTTGTCATTTACATGACTTACTTTGATAGTATTAATAATTCCGTATTAAGTACTCAATAACGGCTCAATATAAAGACAACACATTATATTTCTTTGAAATCAGAAAAAAAGGATCTCTTCAAAAATATAATAATATACAGGGTGTTACATTAAAAAAATACATCATATTTTTGTTGCCTCCTGTAAACGGCGAGTAACTGAACTATTGATGGCATTTTAAGAAAATTCAATTAAAACCATAGAACTTTCATGTATAACTTTCTACGAGCAATAATAACGATAATAAGGGGTGGGTAATTTATAGTGAATAACCCTGTACAAACAGCAAAAAAATTTATGTTAATTTTCATAATGGTCATACATGCTTCATTCATCTCTGGTATTAGTATTTTCTAAAAATTTTCTCAAAACATTCGTCCAATAGTACTAGTTTACATTGCCAAATCGTTTTAAATTTATAATAAAAAACAGATTTCAAAATTTTAACTTCAAGGCCACATACCGCTTAAACTAAGCGACTTTGGACTAAGATAAGTTTACTTAAATCGGTTTACTTTGGTCTAAGGAATATGTGGTATGTATGTGTAAAGACCTTTTACAGACACCCTGTATGCAGACAACCCATAATTTTATCGAAAATTACGATCGTTCTTGACAAGAAAAAGCAAAAGACTTTTGTACTTTAGTGACAAAAAGTCAAAGTATTTTTAAGATTAATTTTTGTTTAAAATGCAACCTAAATCATTTCAAAACTTGTTAGATTATTAGACCTACTACTATTTTGTTAATAAAATTAATTGGGTTTTTATCGTTACGTGTTTTGTCGCTCCCCGAAAGTTTCATTGCGATTTTTCGTGCACGAAGGCGTAGAAAATTTCGAAATTGAATTTATTTATGACTTTAAGATAAAAAAAACTTTCTTTTAATAATTACTTACTTATGATTTTTTTATGAAACGACAACTACTGCTTTTTATATTTTTTTCGGAAATCATTGCTAATTTGTGCTAATAATCGTTTATTTATGAACAACTTGTATGATTATTTGGAAATTCATCTTACTGTTTAATAATTTTTAATTTGGTTTAGGAATATTCTGAACTGTATCTCGTAGCGTGGTGTTTGCTGGTATTACCGTAGTAAGCTGTATATTTAATTTAATTTAATTACATTCATAATATCAAAGCGTTATTATAGTTCCGGCTTTTTGTGATAATTTTGTACTCATTAATACAGATTAATATTAGTTTTATTCTACAGAATGTATCTTTGTAAAACCACTTGTTTTTTTTAGATTCAGCACAATGAATATAGTGACAAAAGTAATCCTATCGTTCAGTAAATTTCTTTTATAGGTTTGTTATAAATTGAGTTATGGATACGTTGAGCTGAATAATTAAATGAGGTGTTTTCAAACTAAGAACCATTTGCAATGACTACAACAATTACGATTACATTGAACTAACTAATTTATTCATCCTCAACTAGCAATCTGCCACCTATGACTGTACGCTATAAGAATGTGTGATACCCTGCATTACCTTTCTGGGTAATTACGGAAACTTGTGATTTTAACAACATCAATGTTTGGGTGTTAGTTTGACGTGGCGGATGAAAATGTTTTTACTATCGCATGGTTATTAGAAAACAACTGAACATTATGAAGTAGCTTAGTACCATAAATTATTAGCTTTTTGATCTTGTTTATTTATTATTTATGGTATTCATTCTATTTACGTTTATTGTTAAATATGAATTTTTTTTTTAAATTTGTTTGTTTAAGGAAAAATCTCGCTTTTTTATCTCCCGTAGCCAAAATCAGTTTAGCGCCAATAGCATTTATCAACGACTTCGCTTCGTCGCACTATGGCCCAAAGGTTTCAAAAGCCAGAGCTTTGAAAATGAAGCCGGAAGATATGATACATTTGTATTGTTCATCTTTTCTCTTGCATTGGATCTCTTCTGCTGAGCAAATAACTTGGGGCAAGAGTGTCCACTCATGCGACGTCCCATATTAATCGTTGGCTTTTTAACCAGAGTGGCACCATCGGGTCTCTTGCCATCATCTCGTGAGAGGTCTGTAGGCTCTAAAGTGGAATAATTATTTGCGGAACTTAGTATACTCTTTGAGTAATTTTATTCAAGTTACTCTATCTAAACTTCTTCCTTTACTTTTCTGGCAACTAAGGCCTGCTCTACAACTGCAGATATGGGTTTGGTAAAGGGTACGTACATCCAAGTCTTAAGCTCACACAAATTTTGAAGATTTGACCATCCATGAAAGTGCCAATATTTTTCGATGGAATTGCTTGTAGCCATGCTCCAGATTCTCAATATTGCAAAGCTTTAAATCGGGCTAAATATGTCGTTCTGTCTAAACGAAGTGTTGTCTCAATGATTTGTTTCAAGTTGATAACATTCCAATCTTTGTGTATATTCTTATGTGTTGGTAATTCGACATTTACAAATGACCATGTAGTTAATGCCTCGTCTAGGTTTAAACTGAATTTTGTTATCCTTTACAGGGAGTATAATTGATACAAGACCATAAATAGAACTGAGGAAGGCAGGAAGGCAGGAAGACAGATATCTGTAATCTTACGAATTCCCAGGCCACCTTTGGATATTGGGAGGGACGCTTGTAACCATTGAATTTCGTTTTTATTCTAAACATGAACGAAGATTAGAATCGATTTCGTTTAGTAAATTTTGAAAATTTCCAAATAGCACAAGTTCCCAGAAAATACGTTAATTTTGTGACAAAAAGACAGTTTTTAAATAGGAAGTACGCGATGTGAAGACTGATTTGATCTTATGCTTCTTCAAAGATTGGGGTTCCTAGAAGCTCAATATTTTTTGCTCCTCTAATGCAAATACTTGGAGATGTAGCCTCAAATTGAAGTAGTATATTTTCATGGATTTTTTGACTTTGAAATATAGTTCAGTATTTACAGAAAGACCAATTTCAGTTGCTAACTTGATAATTTTTTGTAGATCGTTGAAGACAATTTTTGCATCGTCGCCTATTGTCTCGTTGTCCAAATACCAAACATTCAGTTATGATTTTATCATGTCAATCAAAGGTGGGATCGTAACACTGAAAGCGACCGGGCCAGTGGGATCACCTTGTTGTACTCTAACTTTGAAAGTGAACACTATGTTTGAGACACGCTACTTTTGCTGTAAGTTTTCTGAAAGCACCGCCTACGGCAATTGGCCTAATTCCTCCATCCTTCTTTGAAAGTGCACAAAGCGAGACTCCATAGAAAAGTGTAAGTAAATTACATAATCGGGTTATCGCCGTTAATTCACGTTGACCTGCTTCACCAACAGAAAACGAAATCATGTCTTTCAAAAACTGTGGTCTCATATCATCTTCCTGCAGCCGATCTACAGGAGAATGAATTTTTGCTCTCTAAAATATCTGACTCATTTACAACGAGAACGAGAGATGATCATTTGCCGGTGGATTTAGAAATTAAGGGTTTCTAGTTGGAGATGCATGTTTACTTTGTAAAACTGCAAAAGTTTCATCGTCGAAAGCAGCAATTTTATCGTCAGAACTTAAGATTTTCATGGCTCCTTTATGTCGAAATCATTAACTTTAGCTTCTATCTTTTTGCCAAAGGAATTTGAATTTTTACTTCTTGAAGCTGATGTTGGTAAATTAGAAGAAGTGACATTTTCCTTATTCTTCGACGTTAAGCTTTTGAATTTAGATTCGTTCATATTGAAAGATATGTATGCAAAAAGCAATAAATTTTCCCATGCATGCCTTTTCGCACAAGGGAAAATGAGTATAATATTTTCCCATGAGACCTTCTTTTTGATGTATTTGATAGAATTTGAGAATTTGATTTACAAAAACTGCCGGAATTCATCTTCGTCTTCACTGCTTTCAACGTATCTGCTTGATGTTGATTGAATGACTAGATTCAAACGTGAAGATTTTGAAGATGATCTATGTAGTTTGTGAATGTGAATTTTTATGCCTTTGTTGTTTTTAAATATTCTGTAGCAAATAGGGCATTTTGATTCAATAATATCATGACATTTTTTTTTAACGTCAAAACTTACGTCAATTTTCGTTAGAGTTTTTGTGTGTGTTTTTAGGGTTTTTGGTGCAAATATAAAATGTGAAAGGTGATCAGTACCTTAGAATACTTCATGGTCAACAAGAAAAACATGTTGTTCCTGAGAATCACCACTTTGGTTTCAGGACCTGGTCATCAAGACCCTCTCGAATAATTAGGAAAAAATGTACAACGCAATTTCACAAAACACAATCACATACTAATAATACAGGGCACACAACAAATATTCTGCAAATTGGTGTTGAGTAAGGACAAATCAGATTTCTTGTCTAATATTTGTTTCAGGAATAGGGTCGACATTTTTCTTTTACAGGAAACACACTGTGGAGATGAGATTGTTTTGCAAATTCTTTAACCTACTTTTTTTCCGTCATTGTCGTGACTGGCGCTTGGACCGGTCTATTATGTGTCGTTATGCAATGGCTGTGCTGTTATATTTTATGTTCTTATTTACCTTCTATAATGTTTACACACTTAATTAACATTATTACATGTGAATACTAGGATGGGTAAGGGTTCCCATGTTGAGGTTTTAGTGGTTTTCCTTAACCTTGAACCAAATGCTTTGCCAAGACAAACCAATCCACAATTGCACACGGTTTCGTCACCACACTGTACAGGTTTATACTGATCTTCTGGGGTACCATACATAACACTTACATCACAATATAATATTTAAAATGTACCATACTATTAAATAAATAAAATAATGACATGAATTAAAAAAAGGACTTGGTATGTTTTCATAAGAACTTTTTGTTGTCGTTTTTGACAGATTTTGAGAATTTGTTATACAATAATGCCGAGATTCAACGTCATCTTCACTAGTTACATCAAAATTCTTATAATTTGGTCTAAAATACTGAAGATTCTCTGTATTTCTTTTAAATATTCTGTGGCAAATGGGGCATTTGGTTTCATTAATATCTTGAGATATATCATAATTTTTGTCTTTAAATTTTCTATACATCTATCAATCAGACTGACATTTACATATTTGAGGGGGTGACGAATTTTTAAAGTTTTTTTTAATATTAATGTAATGCGACTGTAGAGTAGACATCCTTTTTTTTGTGTAATGTCAAAAATATTTGGTCGAAAATGCTAACAAATTAGTAATTTTTGTTATAAAATGTTGTATTAAATACTAAAATCTGAAATTTTGGGAGGATTTTTTGAAACCAATACAGTTTTTATGCCCCTTTAGTTTTGCCGGAAAGGACATCAACTTAAGATTTTTAAATAGGATAACTTGTGTATTTGTATAATATTCAATTATCAAGATTTTTGTGAATACATTTGATTTATTTTCCCAAAAAATTTATAATAGTAAGTAAGTTTTCTTTAAAATTCAGATGGTTATTATTTTGAAAAAATAATTTAAGATTCTTGCTCATAATGAAATTCGTCACCCAAAAATATCAATCGATCGAACGTTTTTCTGCAAGCATTTTTGCACTTGTCAGTCCATCAATTTATTCTCACAGAGGTGATTTTTCTTTTTTTTTTTCATTGAATTTGCTTAAAATGAAAGTGTCTCTTGGAATAATCTAGAAGCATTTTAAAAATTTTTATTGTAACCCATATTTTACTTTTAAATTTGCGATTCTTACACAACAAAGGCAACTTAAATACCACAACCGATTAACTGAGCATAAATTAATTTAAATCATTTTTTATAAAGACTTCAAAGAAAGGGGAGCTTTTTCTTAGTCTATTACAATTTTTTTTGTAATTTTTTCATCGTTCATTAAACCTTAAGCGTTGAAGAGACTTTGCTATTTATTTTCATTACAAACTTTTCCTTCGTTTCTTTGTCGCACAATTTACGCTGCGTCATGGTTGATAAGTTAAATGTTATTCATATTGACAATGACTTTCTTGTCGTCGTTATAGCGACTCGATTTCTTTTCGCAATTAAATTAATGACCATAGAGTCGCGCGTCTTTCTAAGACTTCGTCATGTGAATTTTAAGGGACGAATTCCATGGAATAAATCAAAACCCTCCCAATTAGTATGATACCATTAAATTATATTCAATAAAGCGTATAAGGAACCAAATTCAATTTACAATCTGCGTTGGCAAACGCTTGTTTGCTATCGATCCTTTTTTCTTTTTTTTTCGTACGATTTACTTTATAAAGAAGGCATGAAAACAAAATATAGTTAGAAATTATATTCAATTAGTTTAATGGACGTAGTTGACGATCGTGTTTATCATTTGACCGTTATGATGTCTAAACGAGAAAGGATGAACTAAAAGGAGATGAGAAAGAAGGAAGGAGATAGCACTTACTTGAAATTGATACAGATGTGGCCAACTGTAGCTTCTAGCTATATCTAAAATGGATTCTACCCTGAAAAGTATATTTGGTTTTTGCGTGCGTCTGAAACAGGCGGGTAAACATTTATACGTGTTATACATTTAGTTCTAAAAGTATTGGTAAACTCGCTAGCTATTGGCTTCATAGATAAAATATAATAAAAAATTTTTTCTATATACGAAAGTGGCCACAGGATTTTGACTGCAAAATGAATTCGAGCGTCCACCTATGAAAAGGTTGATTTACTGGCGGTATTATAAGCGGTGTAAAGGTGTAAGGTCTGTTTATTTATTACACTTGAACCGATAATGATTTACAGTTCAACTTTGAATATACTTCAATTAAACGTAATTCTGTATGAGCAATCGAGTTTCGTTTTGCAAATGGAATTTCCATACGCCAATTTCACACCTGCAATTAATTTTATACATTTAAAAAAAATTGCGTTCGTATTTTTGAACGACGTTTTTTCAGTTGCAAGGGATCTGTTTTTGACACATCAGTACATGAAGATATGTTGGCGTCTCTAATTTTAGTTATGATTACGTGATGGCAAAAGCTCGATATGTGACAGAAATTGTACGAATGAGTGACACATGCAATGTTAAAAAACGTAACATTTTTCTGGGTAAAAGTTTATTAAACGTTAATAAGGAATCTTAGGAGCGGGTAATAAATAAAATTTTAGCTGAAAAGTAAACAACATTACCTACTGAGTTTTTTTTTATTAGAGGGGGGAAAATGAAAAAGAGTTTAAACAAATAAACAGCGTTTAAAAACCAAAAAATTATGTCCGGTTGCATAAACGCTGGTTAAATCCGTTGTTAGGTAACTGTCCTTCTGATTGGTTAAATTTAAATTTTAAGTTCACTGATTGGCTAACAAATTGTTAACGACTTGTTAACGATTAATTTCGAAGTATACTGTTAACTTCTCATTTTGCATCACGCCTTGTTGTTCATATAATGCTTTATTACTGTGTATAGTATGTACATTACAATTAAACGATTAATGTACGATAAAATTGTTAATTGGATATTTGGAATTGAATCTAAACCGTCGTTGTTTTTATATTTGTATTATAGAATAGGAGTTGTTAAGATTGTTGCATGTTGCTGAGTTGTTATTTTGAAGTGAATAAAATTAAAACAGTTAAAGTTAGTTTTACTGCAGTCATTTCCAATTTGCATTGTATATTATGAGTTGCCTATGTCTCAGTTTTGTAGAAGTGAGTGCATGTCTACTTATTGTTTAGTCTAGTAAACGTTAGAAGGGAACCGATTATTGTGGTCAAGATATAATTCCCCACCATTGGATTTGATCTTCCGCAAGAGTCGTCTAGTCTACCGTGAGTTTTTCAAAGGTATTCTCACGGCATTAGAAGTAAAAGCTTAAGTAGGTGAATATTGGGACAAGTAACTTCCGCTTTTCTTCATCCACTCTTTAATTTATCCGTTTCTGGTTGTAGTAGCTCTCTCATGCTAAAGCAGCTCGCCCTTCTAGAAGAAGGGAAGTAATCGTGTCTACTTCTCCTCTCTTCGAGAGGAATGAAACATGCATGTTTGCTTTGATAAATGAACAATTAAGACTTGGGAAAAATTACGTCTTATAAATAATCTACATTACTTGATATTCTCTGAATCTATCTATCAACTTTGATATGATCTGTTAATCCACCGAGCTTTCTGGCACATGTTCCAGCTATTTTGCTATTGTGAGATGGTTCTCTTACATACTTACATCTAATTGATTTGGTCGGCTTTTAGGTGGCATTTAAAACATGGTTTTTATCTAAGAAAATTCAAAGACACTTCACTGCTGATGTATTTTGAGACTTAAACTCATTCTTCTGTACCTGTGAAGACTACAGGTGTCGATTCTTCTGCCGCAATTTTTATGTTGTTATTTATAATCTAGTTTGTAACTGCTGTCGTTGATTACCAAGCATGCTGCCTCTTTTGCTGAGGGAAAAATATCTTTTTAGAGGACGGGTTTAGGAATTAAATAATTAAACCACCACCATTCTGTAGATGAGTGAGTAGAAAATACGTCTGTGTCCCCGCTGCTGTATTAGAACTTGCCTAAGTGGAAGCCTTGCCGATTTTATTTATGGTTATTTTGTAGTCAGTTTCTCAAGCGTTTGATCTACTACGCTTTGGTTAGAATTATAACTGTGTCTTCTTTTAAACTTCTTACCTTTTTTAGAAATTTCGCAAAATTTTTTTTAAATGAATCGTGCAATTTTTACCAAGAAGGGTAAACTTACAAATCCTTTAGGGCAAAACTGTCATAAAAAAAATTGTTTTTTTTAAGAACATTTTAGATAAACAAAATAGTGTATTCGGGGTAAGATTCGTCAAAGCATTATTGCTCGATGATTTTTAAAAGGTCTATCGGAGAATAGACGAAGTGAATCATTTTGATTGTCTTCATCTTCTATTTTTATTTTCTTTTCTTTCTGAAGGTGTTTGGTATGATTTTCTTGAATCAAAATATTTTTTCTTGTGTTCGGTCACAGTTAATGCTCAAAAGTCCAAATTTGTAATTTTTTCCATTGTTTAGGCAACCACCAGTTTTTCAAATCAATAATGGCAGTGTCTGTGTCGTATGCTTTAGGAGCGTTCTTAGGAGTTTTGATGTCCTTAAGATAAATTACTTTTGCTTACTATATGTTGTATTATCTACTCAAATGACACATAAATGGTTTCATTTAATGAATGACTTCTAAACAATTAAAAAATTTTTTTTAAACGTAAGACCTAGCTTTTACCTATTATTTGTTGAGGCTGAAGTTACTCTTTTTTGTACGTAGGCGGTTGCTATTAGCAGCGAAACTAAATGAACTTTTTTGCCGCTCTGAGCGGACGTAAAAGTAAGTTACCAAGCAACAAATAATTTTTAAACCGACCGACGCGACGGAAACATTGTTATTAACAATATAACTTATGATAAATAAATAGCAACTTTTCTTTCTTCTGTATGTAAAAAACGTTTGAAGAAAAAATAACATGTTGCATTCGAAGTAAAATTAACTGTTTATGACTCCCTTCATTTTTCCAGTAAACTTACAAACTAATCATAAAAGTAGTGCTTTTACTTCTAATAAAACATTATACTATTTTACTTGTTGATCATCATTGCACCTGTTGTCGATATTTGGTCTATTATGCTTAATACAGTTCTGATTCTTCAGTTCTACGCTTTCGATGTTTTTCGATATTGTGTGAAATTTGAATCCTTCCCTTCTCACAGAACATAAAAAGGTTATTTTTGGAGGTTCATTGGAGAACTTTAGTTTTTTCGATTAAGCGTATTTTGCAAAGAATGAAGCAGGTTGTAGTAGAAAGTCCCAATATTAGTCTCCAAGTTGTTGTGCATTTTACGATTGTTATCATAAAATCTGAAGTTTTGCTCAATGCTTCATCTTAACTTTTCTGGATGTAACTATTTGATGATGAGATTAAATTATTGTCATTTTCGATTCGTAATTTATTGATACTTGATAATAATAATTCAATTAACAATAAGGTTTTTGATATAATCATCAAACTGCACTAGAATGTAGGTTTTTAAACAACACAAATGAGCTAACGTTAAAATGTCATCAGTTCACTGTATATCTTGAACAATATTGGCCCCTGGTTGAAACCCTGCAGTACCACAGAAATAAAATCTTAATAAATACCATTTGAATATTTTTTTTTCAGTATTCTTGTTATATCTGTATCTTTTAGTAATTTCGGAAACTCTGAATGCTTTTCTTATGCAATGAAATTTTATTGCATGAAATTTATTTTTTTATATTGTGTAAGATAAAATATTGCATGTTGTTGTGTTTAGTAGTATAGTTAATAATAGTATAAGAGTAATAAGTAGTAATAATAGTATATCGACTCTTGATATGACAATCATTTATACATACATCAATAATAACATCATCCCATCTTTAAACTTAAAATCATTAATTTGTACAACCAGCAGTAACGTGAACAATTAATTTTTTTAAATTAAAAATAATGATGTTTTCAGAACGGGAGCGTAAAAATTCACGCCTTTCCCTAACGCTGTTCTAAGCTTTTTAAGCAAAAATTGATCACCTAAGGCCATTTACTTAACGTATTGGAAACACACACCCTTGGAGGATGTTTACGTAAAAACTTTCATTTTACAAGTAATGGCGCGCACTTAAATCCAGAAAATACAAAATTAAAAACTGCATGGCCAAATTATAATTTATTACTTAATTTTCTCGGTTTTTTCTTACTCATCGCCGAGGTTAATATTCATTTTGGAAGTTTTAAGAAAATCGTTTTTTGATTACAAAATTAAATTTTTAATGAAGACGTTGCTTAATAATAAATCAACGAGGATGTTGCTTTTTAGTGTTAATTTCGTAGTTTTTTTTTTACGGGCGACGGAAAAAATATACACGGAAAAGCACATTTAATACATCGAGGAACTGTTAGTTTTCCCCACAGGTCTTTTTACGCTCACCATAAACCAATTTTACAGCTTCTTCCGGTGCATGGTCGACCCTCTACACATCAAACTAATTGCCTTTTAAGCGATTGAAAATTTTACGTCGAGCAAAATCCATTACGTTTTAATGACCACGCGTGAATTTTGAATTTTAATTTGTTTTATTTTAACAATGAACGAAAAGGCGTGGACGCATTTGAATAAAGTTCGGGCTATTTATCGGTTCAACAGATTCTATTGCACAGCAGTCAAGTTGAGAAATGTGCAAGAATTGGCATCGCACGACGTTTGAATGTCAATTTGAACCCTTCAAAGACCAGCTGCCGTATGCTAAAGCTATTCATAATTTTTAGATTTATAGAATAAGAAATATAAATTCGATTGAGTCGAATTCTTTGCGAAAACCCATATAGTATAGCGAAATCCGTTCACAATAGCTTTAAAAATTGCGATTAACGTGTCAAATGCCTGACGTCGTTTATATCCCCATCCATTTCAAAATTTAAAACACGCCGCCAGGGCGTCTTTTATTTACATTTCAGGAATATCGGCTAGAATAAATATTGAAGTTTACTTTTCAGGTATCCCAAATAAGTGTCATTGTATTTTTTTCTGTCCTATTCGTTGCTTCGATCGCAAATTCGTGATATAAAAGACGGATTTGCTTTATGAATTGAAATTTTATTTTGTTTCATAATTTTAACCACAATGTGGCCGTGGCATTGCTTTATTGGCTTCGAAATAAAAATTTACGTTTACATGTTTAAACCTTAATTTTGCAGGGGGGAACTACTCCGATTTTCCTTACATCCAATATTTAACACGTAAGTCGGATGGGAGCGGGAGAAAAAAAATAATTGTTCAAACTTAGGCGAATTAAATTTAATCGGGACAATTCGGGTTTAGGGAATGTAATCAGTCACTTGTGTAATTTGTGCTATTGTACGTGGATGATCTACACAAAGCCCCAAGTTGACCAGATCATTTCCTTTGTAATGATTTCGATTAAAGCTTTAGAAAGGTCGAAGTTCGGCATTAGCTGTGCTGGCGGAACAGGAAGAACACTTTGTTCTACCTTCTCCGCCTCTTACTTTTTTCAGTATCGACCTAAATTAATGAGAATATATATCTATGAAACGATGTCGGCAAAACCGCATGCGGTTAATCCAATATAATGCGTAAATTTAAAGCCTCTTCGCGCACCCTTAAATGTGTCTGAACGGTTTGATGCAAATTTTATGGACCTGAAAGCACGATTCCATTATCTAATAGTAATAGATTTTACTAAGATGTTCACTAACCCTTAAAGCAGTTTGTATTTCTACAAACGGTCCGACGAATTATGTCTGGATTATTCGTAAAAGCGTACTAATCGTGAATACTACATAAACGCGTGAACATAATAATATATCAATATATTTTTGAGATAAAGTTACGTGTACCCAGTTGTTTTAATATCTACAAAAGCTCCGGGGTTTTTATTTGTATTATCCACCACCTGTGGTGACATGTGTAGAATTATTCGGGGTGTACAAATGTACTGTGCTTTTGCAATCGCCAAAGGCAATTGCGCATGGGTATGTGTGTGTGTGTATATTTGCGTATGCAAAGCATTCATTATAATTTTTTTTTACTCTTTGCACTACCTTTACTTCCATTATTTTTTTAGTAGTTGTACATAAAGTAACTGAAATATTTGTTTGCCATCCATTCAATGCCCTCGCTAATTATCGCACTTTGAAATCCTTAGAGTAAATGTAGCGAGATAAAACACGAAATACATCCATCTACGACCGAATTGTTTTCATTTTATCTATACCCAGTGTATTTTATAAAGACGGTGGACTAATTATATAATATTTAATTGAATTTAATTTCGTTAAAAGGTTTGAAAAGCACCAAGATTGTACTAATATTTGCGCGTACTATTTTGGCAAATAAAATAATAAGCAACTGACTTCTTGATTCGATGTTTTTAGGGGGTGGCACGTTTAATCAGGATTAATTCATTGTTAAACGAGCTATAAGTATAATGTAACCATGTATTCTTGTGCATACTTCCTGTTTAAGATAAAATTCAGTCCATTCACTTTTTATTTGATTCAGAATTGGCTCGTTTAGTTTTGCGAAACATTTTTGTTGGCATTGATGAAATAAGTATTATTTACACTGTTACCTAAAATCGTGATTTTAATTTTATTTGAATAATTTCGTAAAAAATTAAGGCATCTTTGAAAAATGACCATTGTATTTAACTCATACCTGCATGGGTGCCAGATACAGATGAAAAGAGAATGGATACATAATTTTGATTTCAATACATAATGTTCATTTATTATAGGTAAAATAGACTGCACTGATCAATGAAATTCAAAAGATGAAGTGGGAAATATAGAGTTTAGAGTGAAACGAAATATATTTAAACAAACAAGTATATTCAACACAAAGACGTTCTTAGTACTAATGCAAAATAATATGTCGTGTATACACATATTAAGGGATTTCTTACTCTATTTTGACTAATTAGCAAATTCGAAAACAAATTCGCATATTATATCTAATAGACGAGTCCTTTGTGTTAGATTGCTTAGCCCGTTTAGGTTTGCGGCAAATTTCCGAAGTTACTTATGACGAAGCAGATTATCTGGTATATGGTAATTTCTTATCTAATTTATTGTAGCGCTTTTTATTAGCTCTCCGAGTAGGTGAGCTTTCGATACAAAACCGCTGTTGCGATAAAGTTGGCGGTGATTTTTTAATTACAATGAGTAACAATAATGCACTATAATATCTATACTAGTTTGAAGGCTGTCAGTTATAATTAGCGACTGAAAACAACACAAATTTAAATTTTAAATCATACCGAGTGATTTCATGTTTAGGACGCCTTGTACTCCATTTTACTGGGTATTATGATCTGGGTTAAAAGCGTACCGGATGTTTATCAATTTTTGATCGTGCTGATCAAGAAGACAGACAACTTTTGAGTGGAAAGTAGAATGGTTTTGACTCTATACAATGTGTCCGAAAAAATCAAATCTGTCAACAACACAAAGCGAACTGTGGAATGATGCCATTATTGGGTAATGTAAGGTTTCTTAAACAAGGGTATTGTTTGAATTTAGCAACGGTCATTTTGTAAAAGAAAACAAAAATAATTACATTTTAAATTTACTAAGAAAATTTTACAAATATATCCTTTTTGCCCAACACCCCTATATTCAACACATATATCTCCAAATTTCTCGAAAAATATACTCCATGCGTTTCTTACGATTGATTGCCTTAAACAGAAGATCGGAAGAATCTTTTTGATCTGAATTGTTTTTTAATGTATATTCCTGTTGAACGTCCAGATTCTATTTGTTTAGATTTTTTTCTTTATTCTTATTTATGTTGGTAATTGATTTTTCATTCTTGGGTGTTCATATACATATTTTTGTTTTCTCTCCTTTTCTTCTTTCTGTACCTGCCCAGAGACTGGTGCTGGAATAATATCATTTGGAAATTGGATACTGTTAACAATTAAAGCATTACTGCCAAGCTGTTGTTGTTTTGTTCGAATTCTTAATCTTTACATCTAACTCTTTTTCCGCTTTTCCAAAAATCTCACTGACTGATGGGGTGCTAATGGGTGTTTAGAAAATTGAATTTTATCTTTCTATGAATGTCGAGAGAGATACACTGATGTCAGAAACTTCTTCCTGGTAATGAATGTTGCATTAAAATTTAGGTTGCGAAAATGATGATCAAGGATCAAAAAGGCATGTTTCCTCCACTTTGATGAATTAAAAGGAAGAATTGTTCTGGTGGAGCTCTTTTTTCTCTTCAAAAATAACACAAATTTACATTCGAAGATACTGATCCCGTTCATTTGGATAATAGAGCATCCTGATGAAAAAAGTCTATCAATATTTTGTGCGGGAACGACTCCTTAAAAAGTTATGATCATTTGAATGTCTCATGTTAAGCCTATGAATTTTTTTTTAAATTTAATTACAGTCTACGAGGAAATTAATTTTTTGAAAATTTTATTCCAACCTAACCAGACCTAACAAATCCTAACGTAACCTAACCTAACCTAACCAAATCTATCCTTTTTTTTTGGGAGATCGACAAATCGGCTGACCGACACCGCTCGCCAGTTGAGCGATATTGTTTGGTTGGTTTGATGTTGATGCCGACCGCTTAAAAAAATACTCTTTTTCTACCTGATGCCCAACCCATACCGCTAAATAGGCATTCCTTCAGTCAGTTTCTGGGTTCTTTTTCTATTTTTTTCTCTTTTCAGTTCTGTTTCTTATTTCTTTTCCATAAATCATTTGGGTGATTTATATTCAATTTTGTTTGTTTGCAATATTATTTTCGTTTATTTTTTTGTATTCCTTTATTTGTCATTTCTTTCCAGTTTTCACATTTGAATAATGCGGTGTATCTTGAATTTCTGAACAATATCAACTTAGCCTAACCTAACGTAATCAAATAAAACTTAACTTAATCTAGTCTAAAATGAAAACCAAAGTAAAATTTAAAATATCAGGTTTTTTTGGTAAAGAAAATTCTTAACTACCAATGTAATTTTTATTTTGATCATAAAACGTCAATAGACTTTTTCATCGGGATACGAAGCTCTATCGAAATATACAGGGTGATTCACGTAACCCGTTGGTTAGAAAGTTATAGACTTCGTGAAATTCCATCAATCTCAAAATTTGGTATATAGCCATAACACACTACTCTAAAGTCTAACTAAAATATTTTCAAAATAGCAACACTTTCGGATATACCTGAAATTGACGCTATCTTTGTTTTTTTTTTAAATTATTTTGACACCACATATCTGAATTGTACATTAAATTTTATGATCAGCACCACCATATTGTCAAGACATGTGTCATAGTTTTGACATATGTAACATTTAATGCAAAAAGTTAATTTTACAGGGAACTTGTTCACTACTTTTGAAATAAATGAATTTTTGTGTATTGATTTCTAGAGGTTCAGCTTATATTTTAAATCGTTACTTAGCTGACACTTCTGTCTTGCCTAACAGCTTAAAAATAGCTGAAGAACATCTATTTCTCGATTTAAAATATTGGGTGAATCAAAACTCAATAAATTATTTATTTATCTTTAATAGATCAAAAGTAGTAAATTTTTTAAGAGGTTCCTGTCAATCTAATTTTTTACAAATGTCAAAAACCGTGACACATGTCTTGACAATATGATAGTGGTGATCATAAAATTTAATATATAATTCAGTTATGGCCATTCTATTTAAATAAAAACAAAGATGGCGTTATTTTTCGGTATATCCGGAAGTACGCAATTTTGAAAACGTTTTAGTTAGACTTGAAGTAGTAGATTATGGCCATATACCAATTTTATATTGATGGAATTTTAGGAAGTCAATAACTTTCTAACCGACGGGATACGTGAATTACCCTGTATATACCAACACCAAAAAAGTGTCTTCTTAAAACCATCTTGATTGATTATTTTTTCGTATTTTTTTATTCTTCCTTACTTCCCTTCTTACTTTTCCTTTAATCCCTAAAATTAATCTTATTCTTATCTATTTTTTGGAAATTGTTTCAATTTTTTGTTGATTCTTACTTTACTTTTTTATTATTTCTTTTACATAATTTCTGTCTTGATTTATTTTTAATTGCCAATTCCAATTTTACCTTGAATTTTATACTACTGCTTATTCTTTGGTCTTATTTCTTGTTCATCATGTTCCTCTTGCTCTGTTTAATTATTATTCCTTTATCTTTTTCTTTATTCCACCTTTACTTTTCCTGTTTCCTGTTTTCTTATACTTTCTCTTTGTGTAATTTTTTTTATTTTGTAGAAATCTTTTATCCATTATTTTTCAATTTTTATCGATTCTTTCAATTATTTTCATCGAGCTTTAATCTTCTTTTTTTCTTCTTTCAATTATTTTTTATTTATTTTTTTCTCGTATCTATTATCGTTTTCATTTCCTCACTTATTTCTTTATTCTTTGCTTTTCTTCTTTGTTCTGGGTCTAGTTGTTGTCTTAAATTCTCCGACTGACATTTTACCTTATTTTCTTTCTGTTATTTTTTGGTTTCTTTTCCCTTGTGTTAGCGTCGCTCTACGTTCCCAGCGGCAAAGTATTCAATTACTCTTTCACTTTTATTGTTGTAACTTATTTCCAAAGTGGGAAATCTCAACGCAAACTGTGAGAAATTTTTCGTAAAAAATTTAGGAAAAATGAAAGGCCTCTGAGTCTGTTTGTGGATCAAGAGTTCGTGAACAACACAAAAAAACCCATTTGCGTTGTCGCTCAGTGCGCACAGCAGAAGACATTGATGCTGTTGCCTAAAGTGTGCGTGAACACCCGTCAATATAAAGTCGTCATCGTTCGCAGAAGCTGAACATGTCGCGCAGTTTTTGCTCGGTATAATCCAGTCACTTTAGACATTTTGTAAATAATAATTCATAAAGTTTTGATTTTTGGACAGTGATTTCTTGAAATGGTTAGAAATGAGGGGGAAAAAGTTCCCACTCTAATATTGGGTGGAACATCCCCTTTTGGACGAAAAACTACCCCTGGCGCGGACTCGTTAGGAGTTTTCCTTATTTAACTTCTACATAGTTGCTCGGACGACAAAATATCATAGAACTAAAAATATTCGTCATAAAGTTTTGCATAAAAAAGTGTTATATGCCATAAAGTTAGTTCTTATAGAATTCTCGCAATTAGGTTTCAAAGTTAACAGTTCATGCAAATTAGACGTTGAAAAAAAATAATTTATATAATTTTAATTTTTTGACAACTTTTCGAAAGGGTTAGAAATAAGGGGGAAAAAGTTTTCATTCTAATTGTGGATGGAACATCCCTTTTTGGACGAAAAATTACCCCTGGAGCAGATTCATTCGGAATTTTTCTTCATTTAATTTCTAAATCTCGGACAATAAATTATTATATGACTAAAAATATTTGCTATAAAATTTTGCATAAAAAAGTCTCGTGTACCATAAAGCTAATTCTTATTATAATATTATAAAATTATATAAAATTATTATAAAATTGTTATTAGAAAATTGCTTTCGCAAGCAAATAACGCCGAAACCGTTGCTTTTACACAAAAAATAATAACGGCCAAAAATATTTTTCTTGAAATTTTGCATAAAAAGTCTTGTATACCATAAAGCTAATTCTTATCAAATTCTCGCAATTAAAGTTCAAAGTTTAGAGAAGTGAAACGCGCAAAATTTTATACAAAGTACATGTCTTCCAATTTTTAGTTTCTATTCTTTACCGACTTTTTACGCTTCCTTTGCAAGAAATTCATTCCATAATTGTTACTCGTTTTCACACCACCTATGAGGTAGAGTTGTCGGTGCGTTTTTTTTTAAGTGATTTTTTCTGTAAGCCTATTCCACTTAAATTTTTTTTTTATTTTCTTTAATTTTCTGTATAGTCTTCTCAGAGTAACTCTTTTTCAATGATTGAATTTAAACAACCTTGCTCATTGCAGTTGGAGCAATTGGTGTAGAAACTAGTTCCAATTATGGGATGCATATTTGCAAAGAAAGCGTAAAAATGTTTTTGTTCTTATCATTATTTGCGTAAAAAGAACGGTTTCGGAGTTATTTGCGTGCGAAAGCGATTTTTTCCATTGCTCGCAAAAGTTTCCTTAATTTTGAACTCTAATTGCGAGAATTCTGTAAGAATTAGCTTTATGGTATATAAATTTTTATAGCGAATATTTTTAGTCCTATGATATTTTATCGTTCGAGCAACTATTTAGAAGTTAAATGAGGAAAACTAACGAGTCCGCGCCAGTAGTATTTGTTCGTTCAAAAGGGGATGTTTCACCTACGATTAGTGTGTGAACTTTTTTTTCCCTTACTTCTAACCCTTCCGAGAATTCGCTGTCCAAAAAACAAAATTTTATGAATTATTTCCATCTAATGGATATTTTTTGTTTAAAGTGACTGGACTAGTATGAAGGCATACAATGTTCAATTAGTCCAAGAACTGAAATCGCAAAGCCATTCAATGCGTTTTCGGTTTTCGCCTCAAAGAAGATTTTTTCCGTCGAAACTTGAATTCTTATATTTACCAATACCGTAAGAATTGAGGCTTACATGGCCGGAGTCATTGTTGAAACAAAAACAAAAAATTGGACCGTGTCGAAATGGTAACCGTATTTGCAACGTTTCGCCAGGGGCTTCATCAGGGTGAGGAAGAAGACTTCTTTCACTATAGAGTCTGGCTTGGTTGACTTTTAGTAGTCTACCTTGAACTTTCATTTGTTTATTTTAAGTTGCAAAACGTTGGCAACTACGGTTACCATTTCGACACGGTCCAATCAGTGTTTCCCAACAAACATTTTTTATATTATGTACAGATAGTAGTGGAATTATTTCGTGTATATAGAGTTGGGACCCTCAGTACAGTTATTAATTCTACAGTATAAATTTAGATTTTGGTCTACTGGAAAAAAACTGTGATGTCCGTTCTACTTTTTAAGTTTCTAGCCGTCATTGTACAAAGTGTAACGCAAAACTTGATTCTACTAATCGGAAAAAAATCGATAAGTTTTCTTCACATGGAACGGTAATGTACGATGTTCTTCGTGTTCTTAAATGTCAAGAATGAACTCAAAATTTTCTATTATGTTTAAACAAATTAGAACGTGAAATTGTTGCGCAATTTTATTTATTTTTTGCGTTTTCATTTTCATCAGCGCGTATAACGAAATTAATTTAATAAAGTTAATGGCCGAAGAAAAGTTTTCGTATCGAAAACGAACATCACCAAACACGTCGTAATAAGTTGGAGAAGCGCAAGCGAAAAATTTTATGCTTTTGGTTAAATTACGAAAAGTTTGAGCGAGCACGAGGCTTCCGGTTAATGCATGTAAAAAAAAGGGCTTATCTGCAAAGAGTTCGTCTCTAGTTATTTTTTTTTGTGTGTTTGAAAAGTTACTTTATAATTTAAATTAAGCTTAATAAAATTGTTGCATAAGCCTCATCAATAGTAATTAAACAGTAAAAACTAAAAGAGTTTGTAGGTAGACAAGGAGTAAAATTGTTATTCACCTGTCTTTTGAATAAGGTTAGTAATTAAGACGAAGTCGCTTTGCATAATAATACCCTTGCACTAACCAATTCATGAAGCGTTTCAGGAGTTTGAATTTCGGCATGTGACATTTCTCTCTTTACCCTTAAGCGGAAAGCTTTTGATTGATACTATGTATCGGGTTCAAACTGAATTAATTAAGATGGGTATTTTGTTGTATCTAAATTGACTTTATTATGATTTCTAAAACTAAATGCTCGCGGTTATTTACGTTAACGTTTGTTAAAATGCAATCGAACGTTAACAATTTTCTAATTTTTTTTTGAATACGTCAAACGTCAAGTTGCTCTAATGTAAACAGTGTAGAATTTGCATTTGCATAACTGTGTATGTATGCAGTTGTATGTCTGTGTATGCACGTATTTACAACTAGGGAGTGCCTGTTTGGCAATGTCAACATTGCTCCATGCATTAAAACAAGAAGTCGAAGTTTCAATAAACGAATTATGGTCGCTTTTCAATTTGTCATTTTAACGCTTTTTAATCGAATTCAATCACAAATGTTAAATTTTCCCAAAATTGCAGACGAAATTTATATTACAAACTTTTGATCATAAAAATTCAATTAAATATGGTGTCCGTATGTCTTTAATTTTAATTGTTTTTGCAAATATATTTGACATAGAGTTAAAATAGTATTATATTCTGTTAAATGCGGTATTGATTATATGTATTGTAATTCCGTTTAGTGGACACTCATTTAAATTTCTAGAGTTGATTAAAATTTTCAGTGTTTATCTCGTGAAACTTTATGTCTACATAGTTTTTCTTTTTATTCATTTTTAATATCTAGTTTTAATTGTGTTTATATATCGTAAAGCTTTAGATTTTGTGACCGATAAAATTTTGTTTAAGTCTAATTTAATACGGTTGTTCAAACGTTTTTTGAATTTCTGAAAATAATGGATAAGCAATTTTCTAGTTTTTTGATTACTCACTAATCATTTCAACTTGATGTGATATCGCTTAACAAAAAGATTATTTTTAGTTCTTTAAGATTTTTTCATTAAAGAAAGTTTTCTTCTTTTACTTTATATTTTTGTTTTATACATTTCCTTTATAATTATGTAATTTTGTAGTGATTGGTTCTATATTTTAAAATGTTTTATTAACTATTAGTGTTGTGTTGTTATTTCTCTTCTAAATGTGCCTTTTTCCTATTGTTTTTATCGATTTATTTTCTTGTTGATGTATTGATGTGTTTGAGGATCGAAATCTACACCCAATCATTCTAAATTTCGATTTTTCATAAATTTCTACTGTTATATCGTTATATAATTCTTCTGTTATATTTTTTGAATGAATTTATTAATTGTTTTCTTTTCTCCTTTTCTTTATTAAATTACTTTTTCGAAGGTATCTTCGTCATCTTCTATTCTCTAGCTTTGTATTGTTTTTCGGTTTCTCCGTATTCTATTTTATGTTTCATTCTGATTTTTTCTAGGATGTTGGTTTCTTATTCTTTGAATTGTTTTCTTTTTATTTACTTCCATCGTTTAGATTTTTCTTATTCTTTTGAATACTCTTGAAAATTATTTATCTCATGCTATATCTTTTGCAATTATCGTTTTGGTTATGTATTTTTGTTTTGTCTGCCTACACCTTTTTATGCCTGTTTTAAAGCATATTTTTTTCATTTCTTCATTCAATGATACTGTTTTCACTATTATATTGATTTTTATATTGATTTAAAGATCGTTTCCTTGGTTTTTTATAGGTTTTATTCGTTATTATAAATTTTTCTTTTTTTTCTTTTATTTCTCTTTTATTTTTGATTTACATTACTTTATTATTTACCTTTATATTTGTTTTGTATTAATCTGTTTTATATTTTACAATTTCACAGTTAATGCTATGAATATTGTTTTTTTAACATTATGTTTTAAAACGTATCCTTTTTCCATTTTTTATCGTTTTATTTTCATAGGTTTTTTTCTTTTATTTTGGTGTGGTTGAGGAGAAACCTGCAAAATAAATATTCTTTCTTATACACTGGTACGATTGTATTGATTTGCTATTTTTCTGAATTCTTTTGTTTTTCATGTTTTCTTGAACGTATTTATTAATTTCAGGTCTATTTTTACTCCTAGGACCCACTATTTTGTTTTTATTGCTTGCATTGTTTTCTTTTGTTTACTTCCATAGTTTTTTATCGTTTTGATTTTCTTGATATTTTCTGCAGATTGTTTATACCTCTTCTTAAAGCTTTTTTATAATTTTTTTCATTTCTTAATTTATAGATTTTCTATTTTTACTTAATTTTGTAAAAGTATTTAGTTTAGAATATAATTATAAAATCGTTTCATTTAAAATATCTTTTCTCTAATTTTATAACGTAGTAGTTGTCTTTTTTGACAGTAGTTGCAGTTGCAATTTTATTTTCAAGTAATCATTATACTATTTCGCTCAACATTTCTAGTTTTAAACCGAACAACAATTCCATTTAGATTCCATTTATCAAAAAGGCACCAACTTGACAAAAAACATTTTAAAGGGAAACATAGAGCTTTTGAATTTCTATTGTAATTTTTAGTTTGTCCTTAAGACAAACGAGATAAAAATACGTTTGAGATTTTGACGAGAATTTTTGAAAAAAAATAGTTGTTTTGAGGACGTAGACAACAATTAACATAT
This sequence comes from Abscondita cerata, assembly GCA_030710515.1. Classification (NCBI taxonomy): domain Eukaryota; kingdom Metazoa; phylum Arthropoda; class Insecta; order Coleoptera; family Lampyridae; genus Abscondita; species Abscondita cerata. Next base: position 268,777 of record JALBCR010000030.1, read on the forward strand.
ACTGTGTCTACTTAAGTTGACAACGTTCTATATTAATAAATTTTTGTTCCTTAGAAGAACTCCTTTAGGTGGAGGTGAGAGAATAAAACAACGTCCAAAGTTAAATTCTCTCGACGTTTCGCCCAACAAGCGTGGGCTTCCTCAATTCTTTTATTCTTTATAAAAAGTTCTGCATTCTTTAAAATACAAATTATTCAATTTTTACAGTTGTATACGCGGTTTGCCAAAAAATATGAATTCTTCTCAAGCATTTTTAACAATATCAAAATTTATTATTAAAAAAAGATCATTTCGTTGACTTATTTTTATTTTAACGATGCATTTGCTTATATTTTTATACAAAAATTTGCTTAATACTTTCTAAACGGAACGGAAAAATTATCATGTTTGTAATCAATAAAAAAAATAAATGTTAGGTATTGATAATAATTTTGGTAAAATTTTGTAAAAAATTTTTTTAATTAGAAGTTTTCATAATTACAGTTTTGATATTGTTGCAAATAAAGGTAGTTTACTCATGTACCAAACTCATAATTTTTGTCAAACCTCGTGTACGACTGAAAAAATTTAGTATCTGACTATTGTAGTTTAGATTTTAGACAATTTATAAACAATCACTTTTTTTCGTAAAATTAATAATAAAAAAGTTTCCCATATGTTGCCCACTTAACTACACACACAGTATATTTTTTTAATTGTTGGAATTACATATTTGTAATTAAAGTTAAACCCCAAGTTGCAGTTAAATATATTATCGATTATAATAAATGATGAATATCATAAAAGTTTACTTCATTAATATTAGGAAACGTTTTTGTGAAGTACGTCAACCGGTTAATTTAGAGTGACGTGAGCTGGATGAGCTTTAGTGAACTCTAATGGTCAACATATCCTAAATTACGATATTAAAAATTTTATTATTTTTTACACATTCCGATAAATATCATGACCTACATTAATGTAGGGGGTGTAGTGAGCATCTGAATTCTTTATCATGAAATTTGATTCAAAAATAACCTGTATATAAAACACGAGAATTGAGTAAAATTTGTTATAATTTATTTATAATAAGTTAAAATATGTTTAAGACTTTTGTGTACAACATAACAATTTTCTCATATCATACGTTTTTAATTCTTTGATATAGTATTTAAGTGCCTCTTCTTAAGATAAATTGTAGATTTTCTGATTTTTCTACCTTCAGTTTTATTCTTACTTTCATCTTTTGCTAGGACCTCTGGTATAATCACAGTCATTTCTATTCACCGTTTTATTATCACATTTAGTTTTGATTTACTCAATGGCTTGCAACATTGAGTGCCTTGAATTGATTTGAATATTTTGGTTAATTTCGAAGTCATCTTTGTGAGAACTAAAATTTATAGAATTTGTGTACGAGCAGTCAATACATCTGAAAAACTGTAAATATTTTTAACTCTGTTGTTGCGGATAATGCAGGACTGTGGATCTTCAAACTGCAATCATACTTTCTTCCCTAGATTTTGTAGCATTCTTGAAATGATTTGTTCTTCGTTGAGGAGGGGCACCAAAAAACCACTATGTCAGTTATTCAGGCAACGTTTCGTGCAGCAGAATGTGTACTTCTTCAGGCCTTTTGTTCGTTTCTACGTATAGAGTGTGTGTTTTATTAGAGATATTTATTTACGTTTAGTTGTTAATTTATTTTGTGTTGTTTAATATCTATGTGGTTTTTATACTTTTCAAGTGGCGGACCATTTTTTTGTTTAGGAAATAATTACCTTTCATCACTTTGTAGCATCTTGTTGCTTAAGCGAAATCAGTGGCACTTTGGAGTGGCTAACAAATCAAATAAAATAAGACGATTTATTTTGCTAATACATAGAAAGAGGGTGAGTGTCTCTTGAAAGTTCAAAAACCAACTGTGTTTTGTTGCTACGCGTGAGGTAAGCGTTGCATCCTCCTACCAGAATTCCGGAAAAACCCGAAAACCAGCGACACAAATACATTAAAATATCGTTCTTGACATGCCCTAGGCCTTGAAAAGCAAGGCTTTCAAAAAAATTGGCTAACTATACAATCTTAGAAATACGAAAATTACACATATGGAGTCTGTACTAAAACTAAACAATTGTCACTTATTAGCACTAATTTAACTTATTGATAAAGGGCAAACTTTGGGAAAGGTTCGGCGCACTTTACCCGCCAGTGTTCGTATTGACGCCATTGTGTTCACCACCAGGATATAGTTTCACAACTCACCCAAGTCTCCAGCTAGTGGAAGAAGATTGCCTTGTTGAAGCGTGAAAATATATTCTTTGCTCCAACGTTTCCATATACCTTGTGAAGATGTTGCATAGGTTAATAACATATGAGTCACGACTCCTTCAGCTCGTTGGGATACATAGGGATGTTAGAGATTTCCCGATGAGAAAATGAGTTAAGGTTTGCCTCGACTTGAACAAGTAAGTAAAGTGGCAAACTCTTCGTACGTAAAAATTTCATTGGACACAGATCACTTAATGTGATGTGATGGTGATGGATATTGGCGCACGATTTAACCGTCACGTTTGCTCTAGGAAGGTTTAAACTTAAGGAAAAGGATCCTGACCGTGCTATCAAACATGTGAATCTTTTACAGTTTGAGAAGAGATGCCTCTTGATAGTAAAGCAGAGGGATCATCTTTGGTAGATACAAGTTTCCAAATACAGTGAGACGTGCGTTCTTGAATATCGGAAACGGATTGCAAACAAACGTTTTTAATAGGCTTAGTTTGGTTTTCAACTAAGCACTGTGGTAGAATCTGCCATTTAGAGCTTTAATCACCTGTTCCATTAGCTTGAGTCTTGGAATGGTAGTAGGTTTCAAAGGTGCAACCTTTGTCTTTGTGCGTATGAGGCGTGAACGAATTTGACCGAATTGGTCAACAGATTTGACATATATGCAACCCCTGTACGCGTGAATTGACGCATCACAGAACCCATGAAGTTGCACGACAATTACATTTTTACAAGAAACGTGCCAAGAAACTCTCAGTTTGTTGAGCATTATTAAGCATTTTAATGAAACGATGTGGGAAACTAACATCGTCCCACGACAGTTTTTCCAACCAGAACTGTTGAAGGAGAAAATAGCAGCCCCGACGGATCAAATATCTGAGAAATCTCAGATAGCGTAAACCTATCTTAGTAGTTGATTGAGGTATTGTAAAGATGAAAGTATCTGCCTGGAAACACCAACTAAAGCCAAGAGTGCTAGCGCAGGCATGCAATCCAAATTTTAAAATTTTGGGATGCAATTCTGAATTAGGAAGGCCGGAAAGAACATTGAATCGTTGATGTCTACTTACGGAGATGGAAGCAAACCGTTTGTAAAACACTTTCCAAACATACCTCCCGAGCGTCGTGCAAGTTGTCTGCTCCAGAGGTCATCAAGATAAAAATTGAGTTTAAATATTTAAGAAAATATTGATTTAGTGACTTCACATTCTAGTGACATTATTTAAATTGAACGATTGGATAGGTTTTGAAGGGCAGAATGTCAAGAGACCTTTGAGTAGGATTAATCAGAACTTGTCGATATACAGGGTGTTGCTATATTCGACCGACAACGCTCTACCCCAGAGAGGTCTCGTAAATTGGTGAATTTTGATATAGGAACATGAACGCTTAAACGGATTAGTTGCTGAGATACAGGATGTTGAAAGTTTAAAATAAATATTAAAAATTTTCAATAAATCAAAAATGCCTTTAACATTTTTTTTTCAAATTTGGTGACCAATATGCTCTTCAAGAAAGTTATATTTTGACAAACTTTACAAAAATTTAACCAGTGGCGCGCTGCTATAAGGGTTAGTGACAACTTTTACCCTCCTACATTTACGCCACTGGAGGAAATATTTTTTTAATTTTTTTTTAAATCAAAAAACTAATAACATTTTATGGTGCTAAAATGAACACCCTGTATCTCAGCAACTAAGCTATTTAAGGGTTCATGTTCCTATATCGAAATACACCTATTTTCGAGACCTCTCTGGGGTAGAACATTGTCGGTCGAATACAGCAACACCCTGTATATTTTCAATGTTGGCGGTTATAACGTATACGTGCTTGCGAAAGAGAGTCAGGATAGAAAGTTTAAGTTTAAGATGGACATGTGCACCAAATTTTGATATTATTTCATAAATGAAGGATACTGATTCAACAACTGTGAAGTGCAGTGAAGTCGGTGCTCAAGAGATGAGAATATTTTCTGGGCAATATAAAATGAATCTCCAAGAACGTCGCCTGGTTGCTTCAAAGGAATACTACTACTTAACATTTTGAATTGATGAGAGCTGCAGAATTACTTATTTCAGAAACAATGATGTTGGCATCATAGATACGTACCTTAATTTTTTTTTGCAAAGAGTTGGTCGGATTAAGTACGACTACGAATTAAAAATTTGAGCAGAGGGTGTTGGTAACAAAACTTGAACACCTTAATTGTTTGAGATTGACCGGCCTGGTCAGCAGTCACAAGAGCATCTGATTGAACTTGAGGATTGTTGTTGTAAAAGAGAGTTATGTCTTCTTTTGCAAAGACGACAAGAACACTTGGACGCACACTGGGCCAGAAAATGACCCTTGTGTCGGTGTCCTACAGAGCCTTAATTCTTTGATTTTTAGCCCTGGTTGATGAAGCAATTTCACAAGAGTTCAAATGGTGTGAGTGCTTTATTAATCGTACATAGGGGTGTGTTCACAACAAATGATTTGGAAAGAATTGGGTTGACTAAATAATATTGGAAAGATATGAAGTAACTTTAGAAATACATTTTAGATTGACACCATAAAAAATGTGTTTAATGTTTAAAGAAAAGCTCTTCTTCTTGGGACTAAATCGGAGACAAACTTTACAAGTTTAAACTACACTCCTATATTTTATTTAGTTTTAAATATCGTAACTGTAATAGTTATGAATATAATTTTATTAAAATATTTGCTTAGAACACCGACTCGTTTAAACAATAAATATTTCGTGCAGTAAACGTTTCTGTAATTAGAAATTCTGCACAAATATCTCATTACACCAAACTACAATCTCTTTATAATTTATTAAGGTGTGCTGCATATTAACTTAATATTGTGGTCAAGCTTTTGGCCAGACAAGGGATATAAAGCGGATTTAAGGGGTTGCAATTACGTTCATCCAATGAAAATCATTTATTTAAAATGGCGCGTAATAGTTGCATCGTATTTATTCATATTTGTATTACTTCTTGATCGGATTTGTTAACGAAACATTGTAAATAATTTATAATCCAATTTTGGTGCCAGAATAATTAATCTTAGGTTTCTAAAATTATAGTATTTGATACTTGCTCATTTGAATGCATCTTATCAACCTCCGACAGCTTAAACGTGCAGTATATTGCATGCCTCACGCAAGTGGATCATTTACAAATTGTAATATCCCTTCTGTCATACATTGATTAATTATGTTTCAGTATTAGCTGATTAGAACCGGCGCGGTTTCCTCTGTATTTTATTTTTTTTTCGGAAAATTTTGATTCTATATGAATTTTAATTTAACTTTAATTTATGGGCGTATCGTGCTTTTGATGTTCTTTTAGGCTTATTATTTTTTTTGTTTTTAGCAAAATTGCGTGTTCATTTTTGTGGCTAATTAGTATGGCGTCATCTATATTGATGGAACGCTATCCGAATTGGCTTTGATGTACTAAACTAATTAGGGAAAATCGCTTGTTTTTTTATTAAATATCGAATGAGAAAACGACCGAATTCTCTGTAATTATACGTTTAGTATGACCATAGCAATTAGGAACTATTTTCGTGGTAAATATACACATACAGACACACACGACCTTTTTGCGTTGTTCGTTTCCAGATAAAAACAAACTAGTGTCCGTTCGAATTATATTTTTATGTAAATTTATTTTATAAATCAAAATCAAATTCGACATTTGGGGCGTAATCTTTACGTGTCAAACTTTATCGGAAAATTTCAATTCGCTGATACGAAAGTTAATGTTTGTCGTTATTTATGCGCGGTATGATTTTTTTGTTGTTTGATATTTTATGGAAAAAACCGACATAAATTCAAAACAGTTTAATCCGTTCAAAATCCCCAACGGACTGGATTACACCCCACGTGTACGAATTGTTGTTAAGCATGTAGTAATTCAGGCGTTATTGTTTCAGATCCTCCTGAAATCACATTGAAACCAAGAAACCAACAAGTTAAGGCTGGAGGAATCGCTGCTTTTATTGTGCTGCCCGAGGAGATCCAACCCCGGTTATACAATGGAAAAAGAACAGCAAACGAGTATCGGGTGAGCATTTCATTGATAACATTTATACTAAACTCACCTACCTACTTTATATTTTACGATAAAAAATTTTGCTTTTTACGTATAAATTTCATCGAAACAAAAGTTAATTTACTTACGTAATCTGTTTCGCAATTTTTGTTTGGGGTTCATAAAAAGCGCAGCTTTTTGTTTTTCTTTATCTGAATGAGAAAGTCATGCTTACTTATCGCCCTTATAATATTGTTATATGTTCTTTTAGTGCGTTATTTTCTTATGTCAGGGAAGCATCTTAATCTTAGAAATATCGCTCTCTAAAGAATTGTTTGTTTTAGAATTTTTTAAGTTCATTTGCAAGAAGATCTTAAATTATTAGCGTTGCCACTACTTAATTATTAACTTTATTTTAAAATTTGGTGAAAGTTTACGAAAGTTTTTTGAATAAACTTCAATTTTATGTTTATCTATCAGTCTACATTGTTCAATAATTAAGATGTTAGAATTACTTGAGGTAAGATTTCTTTTTAGTTGTACCTCTAAAATTAAGGGTTTAAAATTGAAAAAACCAAATGATTTTATCCACAGCGACTCTAACGACTCTCTTTAAAACTTACATACATTACAAAGTTTACAAAATTGGTAATTTCCTTTTTTCACAAAAACTCATCATCAAGATCAATTCCATTTATTTGTTCTTTGTAATTAAGATTTGATTTCTTACACAAAATAAATAAAACCAAAGTCCATACTTCCCTTTCCCTTTTCTTAATCCCAGAAAAACAAACAATACAAAAAAGATTATCCCCATATTAATACAAAATTACACCTTATATATATATATTTCTCTTTTTCTCTCAATTTCTTCTCTTTTTCTTTATCACTTTCATCTATTCCACTCCGTGTCTATTCTCTCCTAATTGTATTCTTCCTTCTCTCTCTTCAGTCCGCAGTTTCCCACAATTTTCTATTAAATGCTCAATATTCTCCCACTCTTCGCCACACATCCTACATATTCTCTCATTATCATTCCCCCAGTACATATTCCCTCCTTCTTCATTTCCGCATCTAAACCTCGCTATGATTCCTTTTCTTTTATACTTCTTTTCCCCTTCAGATATCCTGGTATTCCTTCCGTACTTAACTCCTTGTACTTCTCATTGTATCTTCCCCCTTTATCTTCGCACTCCTTTCTTGTATCTGTATATCTTTATCTATACTTATCACTTCCTTTTCCATTCTTCTCCCTTCCCTTCTTTTTCTGTTTATCTTCTCTCTCGAGTACCCTACTCTTTCGTAATAATGTTTCCTGTCCTCTTCACCGTATTTGTTTAAATATTTCTCCACTTCCTTCCAACATTACTTTAGTATTTCATTTCCCTCCTGTCTTTTATCCTTTCTTCAAATCTCACTACCAATTTTCCTGTCCAAATCCTAATCTTATCTATTTTTACTTCTTCTTCTATTATATATCCTGGTATTTCTTTTCCCAATCCCAACGTCCATTTCCAGTATTTTAATTGTATTTTCTCCAGATTTGCTCATTCTTTTCGCCCCATACAATAATACACTCCTTACCAACTTCTCAAACAACCATCTTCTTTTTTCAATATCTTTTCCAAAAACTCAATTAATAATGATAATAAATAATAAATTAATTCTTCGGACAATAAATTACACTATAAATACCATTAACTTTTTGGCGAATTTTAACCTTTATGTAATAAATTGATTTTCTCAAAATAAAAAAAAACCTTTAAACACAACGATTTTTTTAAAATTAAACTTAGTAGCCTTAAAAGTTCACCCTTCACTTCAACTTCAAAATTGAAGGGATAACGCATTTAATTCCCTGTTCGAGGGATAATGATAATGACAAATACTTGTAGTACGAAATTCTTTGGGCATATTCCCGTTTGAATTGTTGTCCTTAGTTGTTATTTATTTATTTGTATGGTACATTTTAAATATTATATTGTGATGTAATATGTATTGTGTGGTGACGAAACTTTGTGCAATTGGGGATTGAACCGTCTTGGCAAAACATTTGCTTCAAAGTTTAGGAAAACCACTAAAACCTAAACATGCCAACCCTTATTCACCTTAGTATTCATATGTAATAATATTAATTAAGTGTACAAAATAATGGAAAAACAGATAATCAGGAAAGAGGATACAAAATATTGCTGAACTTCAGATGTCCTTCAAATTCGTAAGCCATAGTTGTTGATATTCCATGACAGTGCAGCAGTAAGTTGTACATGACCAAATATGTCTGAACGCGTAATGTTTAAATGGATATTTTATTGAGTATAGTCAGTTTTGGGTAAATGAGTAATTGCAACCGATGCAAAAGTAGGAATCTAACCAGAATCTGGTGTTCAAAGGAAAGGAACACCAACTGCAGCGTCTATTTAACCAACAGAAAACCACCAAAAACTGCACCAAAAACTTAACTCGGACACGTGTTTTAACAGCTAAGCTGTTATCATCAGCGATACCGATACTAAAAATAAAAACAACGGGAAGCTTATATATACTATCTACACCAGATTTGGTGATTATTTACATTTACATTATACAGTATTTGTAAAAATATGATAACCTTTCTATTTGTTAATGTGTTTGGACAATCTTGCATTTAAATACGTAATGTATGCATAATAATTAGCTTCGACATATCCACCTTCTCTTTCTAAACATGTAATTGTTCTTTTCTCAAACTCTTTTATTATTTTCCGTATAATATTTGGAGTAATTTTTGGCATTCCTCAGAAATAATCTTTTCCAAATGGTCTACATCATCAAATGGTCCTCGCTGGTAAACCTGCTGTTTAAGTAACCCCATAAAAAAAAGTCAAAGGGAGTTAAATCAAGAGACCTGGGAGGCCAAAAATATCTGAATACCTGTGAATCACCTTTCTATTAAACATATTTTCAAGCAGTACTCTAACGTTTAGGGTACTATAGATGGAGGCACAGTCTTGTTGGAACCAAATTTTCATACGTTCTTGTAACGGAAGTTCGTCCAAAAATCACTTACTTGATTTTCTAATAATTGTAAGTAACGTGCGGCATTTAACGATTGTCGATAAAAAAGGGTCAAATTAATTTATTTTCTTAACACCACACCATAGGTTCGTTTTAAACGAATATTGGCTACGACTTTTATTACAAAATTTGGATTACTGATTACCAGCGACAATTTTGTGATGAGACGGTTCCGTTGGATGAAAATGTGGCTTCATCGGAAAAAATTATACTTCTTACGAAAAACGGGTCTTCTTCCAAATTTCCTTGGAATTCAAATCGAACATCGTAATCCCTTGGTAGTAATGTGTGTACGAATTGAGGTTTGTATGCATGATATTTATAACGTTTTAAAATATTTGCCACTGTATCTTTTTTTACCGAAGTACTGTGATTAGAGAAGCCCTTTTGCGTAATGAGATTGTTGGTTCCTCTACGACAGAAAGCATCACTTCCAACTCAGTGTCTTCATTGGCAACCCGTTTTATGCGTTTATTATTAAACTTATTTTTAACACTTCCACTGGTCTTGAATTTCTTCATTATTTTGGTAACTGTTGAATACCCGATGTTTCTATGCGGATGTTTGTTGTTGAAAATATTTGCTGCCTCTCTATGTGTTTTGTAATTTTCTCCAACAATTAAAACTATTTCTATTTTTTCTTCACAAGTCAGTAAAGCTGCCATTTTTACTGTAATTATATAAAAACTAACTCACTCTGACATTCACTGTCAAATACTTCATGTCAGAGCATCCTAGATTATATTAAATTGTACCAAGCCAGAATAATTAATACGGAATGAATAGTAAATAATCACCAAATCTTAATTTTCATGCTAAATAGCTGTAATTACATAATTGAATATAACTTTTAATTTTAAATAACTTTACTTTATAAAAATTTTCTGTATTGTAAAAAATAAAGGTACTTTACTCTTGACTAAGATTAATATTTTTGACAAACTTCGTATACGACTTAAAATAAGAAATATCTAATGATTGCATTTTAGGTTTTAGATAATGCAGAACTTTTTATGAAGAATAACTTTTTTTCCTAAAACTAATAATAAAAAAGTTTCCCATATGAGTCCAACTTAAGTAGACACACTGTATATATATATATATATATATATATATATACGTATAACATACGTGTATCATTCAGTAATGCGTCTTTTGGTTCATTCTACATCAATAGTTCCAAGTTTATAGTTCATGAAAGGTATTAGTACTGATACTTGGGTAGTTCGGACACATAAGCTAAAATCGAAATAGCTAAAAAAAATAAGGCACTGTTGACGAGTTGAGGTCTGTGGTGAATTCCAATTGAAAGTTTTTTCAAGCGTCAAGAAAAGACGACTCCAACGTACTTAATCTCTTGGAGCCTGAGACAAGAGTTTAAAGTGCTGATTGTGTGTTTGATTTGTTCTTTAATGAGGGGGTTAGATAAGTATTTTTCTCATCTTAGCACTATTGTGGTTTGGTAAATTAGTAAGTTTTATGTCCTATTTGGCGATGATGTTCAGCTAGAGAATAAGATAGCGCTTGTTTCATCGATGTTGGTACTCGGTTCGGAGGCAATGAGGTTGGGGGTGGGATCGGGCAGAACTCCGAAATATAGATTTTGATAGTTTGATGGTTTTTATCCCAGGAATGTATGCAGAGTTTGTCCAGAGTTGGAGTGCAATAGCATTGACCCTAAGGTTTCGTGTGTGAATTATCATAAAAATTCAATTAGTCGGATGATTATGTGGCTATATATTTATTTATTTCTTCTTTTTTACGCAAATTATAAACGAAAATCCAATTGATGGTGAGCGAGTTGTTGCCAATTTCCGAACAGGAGATCGACAAATTGAGTCATTAAAAATGAAAAACGCCATCTATCTCTTCCCAACTCACACTCTAGCAACCATATTCATTTTATTTGGTAATTTTTACTAGAACTTTGTGTTCAATCCAAACTCTTCCCAAAATTGTCGATCACATTATTGAGACCTCAGTTCCAGTTGCGTTTGTACAATAGTGAACTTACACTCGAGTTCTCTCACTCCCGATGAGTCCCAAAAGGACGAAACAGCTGTCGGGTGATTCTCAGTGTTTGTTTGCTATTGTACAACCTCTTGCGTACTTTACTGCAGGCGATTCGAAATTTTTTATACTTGCCAACTGTTAGGTTGGCTATAATTATTGAAGAATCGACTATGTAACTGCCTTACATACCTGTCGGCAAAGTTGCTAACATTTAGGTACGTGAACGCTTTCACGAGTCGACACTAGATGTCGAAAAAACTTATCGTTTATATATTCGTTTTATGTAACATTTCGTTTGGTGATTAAAAGATGAAGAAAAATTTTTTTTTGTTTTATATTTGAAAAGGAAAAATTTTATTTCATTTCACAACAGTAATGAATTCATTTGGATTACAAAAATGAAGTGTTATTTAGTTCAACTTCTCTAAGTAAATAAAAGTGAATCCAAAGTAAATACTGAATCGAAGCGTTATACGTGTCCGCAAATTATCCGTTTCATTAAAGTGCACTTTGGTAAACCACATTTTTTGTTTTTTGGTCTGACGTTAACACAAACAAAGCGGATGGTTTCCCAACTCGTTAACACGCAACGTATAACTGCCCATGTGAAAAATAATGATTTTCTAAATTTATCCCGCAAACACTAAGCGATTGGCCTTGCGACTTGTTAATTGTCATTGCGACGCACCGGCGCCATCTACTTAAAATATTGGTTTGTAGTACATGCTATGTATCAGAGATGGCGCTGTATGTGAAAAAAGATTTTCCCGCTTTTCTGTTGACATTTTTCCTGAATTTTCTTTGCTATAAACCTCACGGAGCCCGAGACCTTTCCAACGAATGCAAAACCGTGGAAATTAATAAATGTTTATTATAATTTATTATAACTAATTTTTTTTGGTGTGAGTTTAGAATTTATTTTATGAAACAGCTTAATATTATGCAACATAATCCACAATAAAACATTTAAAAGTATTGTTCCCGCCTTTAAAAATAAACGTTTTCTTTTGAGCCAGGGGTGATTTCAACGCCCTGTAGCAGCAAAACGGTTCATTTTAGAGGGTTGGCGCAATGTTAACTTTTGTTAGGAATAACACGCACTACATCATGTCAAAAATTTAGAAAAATCCACCGAGACCCAATTTCCATAAGATTATTGCGGGGTCCTTTAGGATCGTGGGAAATATGTTGTTACCTCAGATTAAATTTTTAATAAAATCAAGATTCAAAACGTTGAGCGGTAGAATGTTTTACAAACAAAACAAACAGTATTTACTGTTTTTCAAGGTCGTGCGGGTCATTTACTATGCAAACGAAATTTTCATTTTTGTTTATAAAAAGAAGTTATCCTAACCGCTATTTTTCTAAGCAGTAAAAAAACCAATTCCGGAAGCAGATTTATAATTACATTTTTTAATTTTTCTTCAGATTAGATCAGCTAACCAAGATGTAGTCCACTAATTAAATTTATTTCAATGGCTGCCTATCTCACGCACATCAATTTTAGTTGTCGCAATCATAATACAAACTTATTGCTGTAGTTTGAATTATTGTTTAAATAAAAAAATAGCAATGAAACTTTTAAAAGTTTTGTTTGAAATCTCATGGGCTTAGATTTGTGAAATAAATGTGAATAGTTTATAAATTTACAGATTTAATCAATACAAAAAAAAACTTTTTTACAAACAAAACAAACAAACAAAAATATGTTAATTTAAACCTAATTATGTTTACGCATCATTCATGCAAATGAAATTTCAATTTAATTATAAATTAATTTACAGGTTACAATTTTAAAAACCGATATTATGCGTTCGGTCATGTCGTTATAGTTGATAAGGTGTTGATGACGTCAGCAGATGTGGAAATATTTTGATAGTTGACGACAGCAATTTTCTTACTTGATATTTCTTTACATTTTGTAAGTGCACGTTAATTTTTTAATTTATTATCGAAATAACTGTATCGATCGTAATTTATGGTCGTATACAGTCGATCAATTTCAATTTACGTTAATGCTACTCGTTTTAACGATCTAACTCTCAATATCCCCTTTTATCGAATACACTTCTTTCTTCAACCACTTAAAACACTTATTTTTTTTTCAATCTTAGACCTCTTTCCAATACATACCAATTGTTTTTTACCTTTGACATTTCCATCGTTTGTCTCAACAGAAACCCTTTCAACACACCTTTTCAACACACGTGACCGTTTGACTCGCATCGACATTTGAATTGCCTTTGTTTCTTATCCGCGTAAACCCTTTTTTTTACACTTCTTTTTACACGTAATGTCAATTTTGCGTCTTTATATGCTACAAATACATGTGGGGTTGCAACATTTGACGTAAAAAAGAAAACAGCTGATTTCATTTGCTACTTAAAGAACGTTATAAAATTGTCAGATTTTGTTTACATTTTGGGATTTCGGAAAATATATAATATGTACCTCAGATTGTTTTATTCAATGAAATTGTAGATTGGTTTTTAGAAGTCCTAAATCATAATTATTTTAATTCTTTTAGATAGAAACATGTACCATAAATTTAAATAATAATTATTCGATTCGAAAATTATTCTTTACTATTTAAAATAATTCATTCAGTGCATTTTTTATTTCTTCTAAGTATATCCACATTTTGGGTGTGGTTTCAATTTTTCCTGCGTTATGACTTCAATTGTTTCTTCTTGTATTGTAGTCTTTGCTGTTTTCCTTTTTTATCTTTTTTCGTTTAACTGTTTTTTTGAATTTTGAGCTTCTGTTCCATTTTTATATTATTTGTTTTAGATTCAATCAAATTAATAAAATTTAATTTCGTTAGCACTAGTCGACACTAGATGTCGTAACACTTATAAGTTATTATATTTAATGATTAAGTGTACGGCAAAAGTGTGTAAGGCACTTGCGACATAAAATCCTCAAGGAATACGATCTTAAGCTATGGCTATCGGGTCACTTTCTCTTAATCTAAAAGACAAGGTAATTATTAGAAAATAACAAGCATAACTTTTAAGAATGACAACGGCAATAGCTTGGATATCTGGTGAGCATGTCGGTTCGAGCAATATCATTAATTAAATGAGGAAGCGCCACCCCAATTATAAACTGAAATTAACCACTTGTAGTTGAAGATACGGAGGAAGTTTGTCAAACGAAGAAAGAAGGAATCGTCTCGGTATCAAAATCCCAAGTACTAATGTTATTATCAAAGAGTAAGACGCATTAAATTAAGATATAATTAAACACGTATGTATGTTTCCTCAATCTATTATTGTAATTAAATACTGATAATGTCGTAAAGCTAAAAGGGTTGCAGGTTTTGTATACTTGTCTTGATCGGTTGTTCAATAGGAGTAGAATACATCTCGGAAGTATCACCTTCTTTAGTTTTGCCGCATAACCAATGCGATAACTAACCAAACAATTATAATCGACTATCGTAGTAATGTGAAGATGAAATAATGTAGCTCCCTTCGTTAATTGTTAATAATTTCCGAAACTTGGATCCTCAACATAATTATTGTATACTTAAGAAGGAATAGCATCTTTCCGAGTTTACAATACTGAAACGAGATTATTTGATGAAAGTTGTTTTTATAATTTTCTTCGGAGATACTCATCACGGTATCTACACGAATCGTGTGTTAACATATTATCTATTATTGAAGTCGTTATTAAGTTTTCACATTTGTTTTTAATCGACTTTTATCTGTAAAATAGTGAATATACTAAATAGTCATATCTATACGTTATCTATATCAGGAATATTTAATAGAAAATCCACCGCCGTTTCGTTGCCTATTTTTAAGCTACCAATTATACAGTTATGGTGATTCTTTTCTTGCCTACCTAGTCAATTACTAAATTACAATAAAATGGATACTTTCACAGAACGGGGTTCCAACCAAATGCAAAGTTCCACAATCCCACTGTTAGTATCTTATGCAAGCAAAACTAAGTCGCAACCAGTTGATAATTTCTCTACGAAACACCAAGCCATCATATTGAATGCAGTAGATGAATTAAAAATTTCTGATTACGCCATCAAAGTTGGTTCCATTATTGGTGCACGAAACGTAACTTTTGCATCTCGTATATCCAACGGCAGAGTCTGCATTTTTTTGTCGAGTACGGAACTTGTCAATAAAATAATAAATAACCATAGTGAAATAACAGTTAATGGAAAATATAAATATACGCAGACTAGTTACACCAACACGTAGAGTAATGATTTCCAACATCAGTCCAACGATTCCACACGCTGTTCTCGAGAATGCTGCATAAAATTTAGGATTTCATGTCATGTCTCCCATGTCCTTTCTGCGAGCTTCGATTGTCGGAGAGGAATACAGCCATGTTTTGAGTTTCAGGCGACAAATATACGTAAAACCAGATGATACACTAACATTAATACCATTTATCAATATTGCTTACGATGGTACTGAATACAGAATCTTCGTAGCTTTTGACGAACTGGCCTGTTTTCTTTGTAAGAAGCAGGACCACATAGCGGCTCGATGTCTCAACTCACCCGCTCTAAAACATCACTCTAATTCTAACATCGTCCACAACAATATTTTTACTGCGGATGGCGACCCACGTGAGAAGATAAGCCGAGAAAGTCGTGGTTCATCTCTCAACCAGACCCAACCAGATGATCAAATCACTATACTAATCCATGATCCCAAGCCGAAAAAACGTTCAGCTACTAGCAACCTGAGCAGCCCGCCAATTTTTGAAGAGAGAAGTCTAGATGTATCGAATAAGAACATCAATTTATTGTTCCCAAAACAAATAAGAAGAAAAAACCAAGACAGTCTCTACCTGAGACAAAGTCCACTAGATCCGATTTATTGGAATGTTTATCACCTATAGCCGACCAGTTAAAACCTACTAAAAAACACATTTTACAAAATAAAAACCTTGAGATGACTTATGACCAGTTATTACAATTTTTCAAAAATACTCTTGGAAATCCTGATCCCTTGAGCGTGGCCAGAGAATATATCAGTGATTTACCTACATATGACTGACCCCACCTTAAAAGCTCGAAACACTCGCATTCAGAACAAGATCAGGAACCAACTAGCCAGAGAACTACTAGCAGAAAACGACACTCTTGAGATATCCGATATGGATACCGAGACAGAAAACAGCCAAACCAGTAATTAAATTCACGCTTCAATGGAACATCAATGGGCTTTTAGCCTATCTCCCAGAACTACAGCTATATCTATCAAAACATGTTTGTCAAATTTTATGTTTCCAAGAAACTAACTTTGTTGAAGGGAAAACTCAAACTTAAAAGGTTATTGTGGTTATCACTTAATAAGATCAGACGCGAACAGAGCTTGTGGTGGAGGATCCATCTACGCTGCGGACAATATCGTCTCAAGCCGAATTCCGCTAACTACCTCTCTGGAAGCAATAGCAATTACTGTTAAAGCAGCGCTTACCTTTACCATATGCAACATTTATGTACCAAATAGTAAGAACTTGCAATACAAAGACCTCAATGACCTGCTTGCTTAGCTTACGCCACCTAGACTTTTATTCGGCGACTTTAATGCCCACAATGTTATTCGGGGTTCCAACAGAACCGACGCCAGAGGTTTTACTGTTGAAGAGTTCCTGAGTAATAATCAATTAATTCTTCTGAATAGTGGAAAGAAAATCAGGTTCAACGCATATTCCGGAGATTTTTCGGTGATAGACATCTCGTTATGCGATCCGTCTTTAGCAATTCATCTAACCTGGACCCCAGCAGATGAACTTTATGGTAGTGGTCACATCCCTATAATGATATCCAACATTTCAAATGCAGAACCTACAATCAACTCCTTTATTCAGAAATGGAATATCGAATCCGCCGATTGGTTTGGTTTTCAAGAGTTCATTTCACATAGTCTACATGAAGGACAGTACATCTTCAATGTAACAGATATGGTTACCTATTTCTCTTCCATCATATTGGATGCCGCTCACCGGACAATGGGAAAGCGTAATATCTATATTACCGCAAAAAGGAGGGCACCTTGGTGGAATAATTCGTGCAGGGACGCTATAAAAAATAGCAAAAAAGCTCTTTATAAATTCAAACGTAAAAAAACTGTTCAAAATCTCTTGGAATTCAATCGTTTGCGCGCAAAGACTAAACACATCATTAGAGTAAGCAAACGAGAATCTTGGAAACAATATGTGTCGTCCATAACAAGTGACACTCCGGTCACAGAAATGTGGAGTAAAATAAGAAGAATCAGCGGCCTGATCAGTTCTTTCTGTATTCCGCCCTTACATATTGACAACCAATTAATCTCCGACAACGATGGAAAGGCTAATGCTTTTGCCGAATATTTCAGCTACAATTCTAGTGACAAGAATTATACTAAAGAGTTTCTGTAATACAAGCAACATAAAGAACAAGAGCTATCCCTTGAAGATGTGTCATCTACTCCACTAAATTTCACTATTTCTCTGGAAGAACTAGAAGATGCTCTTGCCTCTTGTAAAAACATTTCCAATCCTGGACCAGATGATATTCCATATATTTTTTAAAACATCTCCCTCTCAATGCTACAAAATACTTATTACTGATATTTAACAAAATATTCTCAGAACATCAATTTCCAGTACAGTGGCTGTTGTATTCCCCTTCAAGAACCAGATAAGCCAAGATATAAAGTAGCATCTTACAGACCGATATCACTCACCTGCACCATGTGTAAGCTCATGGAAAATACAGATCAACAACAGACAACATTATCAACCTAGAATCAGAAGTTTACGAAGCATTTGTAAATGGTCAAATAGTAGTTGCTGTTCTCTTAGACATCGAAAAAGCCTATGATATGGTATGGCGTCATGGTGTAATTAGACAACTCCAGAGATTGAAATTTGGAGGCAACATAATGTTCTTTATAAGCAACTTTGTACAATTCACAAACTTTTACGTTAGAGTAGGGCAGAGCTCATCTAGTACACACTCATCACAAAATGGCCTCCCACAGGGTTCTGTTTTGTGTGTAACCTTGTTTTTACTATCCATCAACGACATTTTATCTAATATTAATTCCCCTGTTAAAGCAAGTGTTTATGCAGATGATGTACTCTTATATATGAAAGTCAAGAACATCGTTTCAATTCAAAAATGTCTCCAGAATACACTCGATAAACTAAAAAATTGGTTTAATACTTCTGGGTTTAAATTTGCATCCACCAAAACCCATTGTATGATGTTTTCGAGAAGTTGCTCAACGAGTGAGAGTGCACATTGGTAGATGTATTTTACAAACAGTTAAAGAAATGCGTTACCTTGGATTTATCTTTGATGGGAAACTCACCTGAAAACCACACATAAATCATCTGAATATAGATGTTTAATTTGATCAAAAATTGATTACGGTTCCATCGCCTGCGATGCATCTAGTCGTACCACCCTGAGAATTGTCGACAGAATTTAATCCGCTGCTTTGGGGATAGTATTTGGTGCGCTACCAACGAGCCCAGTTCAGAGTCTTTTTTGCTTGGCTGGAGAGTTGCCATTAAACCTACGTAGGAAATAACAGTCCATATCATATTTCTCCGCTGTATTATCAAACCCTTCAAACATCAATCACCAACACTGTATCAAGACACAGTATGAACAAAGATTTCGAAAGAAAAACTACAAAGATTTATCATATCACGAGAGAGTAAAGAGAACATTGCGTGACTTTTCACTGCAGTCACCTATCCCCAGTAATATAACAGATTTCTCCCTATATCCAGCACCATGGATTCCTAGCCTTTTTCACGTAGACACCTCTTTGACATCTTACAAGAAGTCCTCGACTCATCCGATGATACTTCATCAAGCGTACCTAGAACTCATATCCAGATACAATAACCACAAACTTATATTTACGGACGCATCAAAACAGATAATGGAATCGGGGCGGCTGTTAAAACAAATGAATATAACTATAAATTTAAGTTACATTCTTTCACCACGGTATACAATGGAGAACTGCATGCTTTACTTCAAGCAGTCAAATACATACAAACGTGTCCTAATGAAAGTTTTGCAATATGCAGTGACTGGGGGGGGGGGGGGGGGGGGGGGGGGGGGCAGCCGATGAATTAGCTAAAACATCCGCAAACTCTTTAATCGAATCTATCCAGTATAGCCCGCCATCATACAGCGATATTAAAATCATGTATAGAATAGATATCACAAACTACTGGAACAGTAAATGGTCTCAGAGCGCAAAATTCTTAAAAAAATAAAACCCACATTATCACATAACCTATCACTACCAACAAAAAGCAGAGATCAGATAGTTGTCAATAGACTTAAGTTAGGCCACACAAGACTCACACACAGTTATATTTTAAAAAAAATGTCCCCCGCCAAGATGTGATACATGTGACAAAATACTTGATGTTGATCATTTTATCTGTAACTGTGTCCTGTACAACTCCTCAAGAATCTCGTACCAGATCTCATACAATACCTTTATTGTATTAAACGGCGCCACCCAAGATCTGCAGAAGACAATGAACTTTCTGAAAGACATTCGTATTTATCAAAAAATGTAGTTACGTAATTGTGACTGTCCTACCATATTTTGTTAAGTACTGACTTATGTATTATTAATTTGTAATTTTGTTGCTTTCCTGCTAATGGCTATAGCTGCTGAAGCGGACAAAATAAATTAAAAAAAATACTAAAACGAATTTTTAAGAACATTAGAAAAACATTTTGCCAGCGTCAGCACGAGGTGATTGAAAAAAGTATAGCCCATATATGTATTAATTCTCCAAATTTAAGATTCAATTGAACATAATTCGTTGATCGCTGATATGCACATGTGAAATAATACACATCCATTAAATCAGAAACTGTAATTAGATTAAAATTTTACTTAACAACATAATTTAATATTAATCAACTAAGGTCGTTTTTTTCTACATGAATACCAAACTCAAATAGTTTACAGCAAAATTTTATGTAAATTCCATTACCTACTACATTCGGGTACTGTTGTTGTTGATGTTTTTTTTTGTAAAAATTTACTTTGTTTATTAGAATTATTTTTGTTAGAATTTTGACACCGACTATATTTTTATAATTTATCACACTGCAATTCGTTTCCAATGATAACCTCTACGGTGAATTTCAAAAATGAAGAAAAGTGGCCAATAATTTCTTTCCCAATATTAATCTTATCGTTGTTTGTTTCAAATGCCATTTTTATTTATTACAATAAAAACTGACTTCAAGCAATGTTTTAATAATTTACAGCTCACGTCATCAAACGCATATCCTTTTCGTGAAACGTACAATTACGGCTTAGCTTGTTTGTTATTAACATGTCGTAATAATTTTAGTTTTCTATCGATTATCTTGGTTTAGGTACAAGTTAAATTCATTGCACCGCGGCGTGCTGTAATTACGTGAAAGGAAGCAACGATCTTGATAAGGTTAAATATTGATATGCACAAAAAAGAAAATTTCGGAAAAAATGTATTAATAATTATCTACGTTCATTGATTGTATTTGTTAGACATGATTACGTTCGTGTCTTGGTTGAAATTGCAGTGCGTGTCGTTTATGTAAGTAATTTTCATATTCACATGGATATGACCTTCTTATTGATTTAACAAAGGTAAGGGTTCTTTGTATGAATAAAATAGTTATTTTTACACCCTTTTTACATATACTGTGACACCTATTACAACGTTTATTATATGCATGAATTTTGAAATAAAAACCATAAGGATCGTTGCCGTGAATTATGGCCAATAAAAGAAATAAATAGCCGTTTTAATTAAAAGAAACGATGTAGAAATAGTAATGAAGGCTCAAATAAACTATTTGAGTTACAAAATGAGAACGCTGATTGTAATTTATTGTTGTACTAATATTTTTTAATTGTGGAGGACTTCTGTTTTTAGTGTTTTACATTGCTAATTTTTATTGTTTTTACTAGTTTACAGTGATGGTACAAACAACATAACAACTCCTTTATAATCTAACAACCAACATTAGAAAAATATAAAGTTAAATCCACAGTATGTATCGGGCAAACTAGGCAAAATTTGCACTGTAAACTCTGTAAAACGTAACATAGAGTCATTCTAAATAGTATACATAGTTGATTAGTTTGCTTAAGTTTATTTATTGAGGTTGTTGATCGTAATTTTCGTATCCAAACGCAATACAGAATTTTCAGTTTAAATCTCTTTAGTTTAAATATACTATAATGTCAGTTCTTAATAGAAGCGACATTTAATTTAACGTGCTTGAGATAAAAAGGTTATGAAACTAATATATAGATTGAGGGGTCGTTTGCTACAAAAAAAATGCGTATGTATTTCAGATATTTTACGGATATGTCAAATATTTTTTACTGATAATAAATGCGTTCCAGCTATTTTCGTATTAGAAAGTGTACACCAAATATCACAGTGGTTAAGGTTTATCAACATTAGCAGTGCACTTGTTGTTTACATACTAGTTAGCTGCGTCCGTGAAGACAAACTAGGACAGACTGTATATGAAGTGTTGCTAATTTAACGATCTATTGCTGCAATACATTTTATTCCGAATTTATACATTTTTAGTAATTATTATCTTTAACATACACCACTCCTCTATCTTTATAACGTTTCATTCAACATTCTTTTTTACAACTTTTTCGGAGTAAAATATTGTTTCTGGTATTGCACATTGTAGGTGTAGAATAACAACTTACCTGATAATGAGGTTATGTTTTGTAGTAGGTAATGTGGACTGTACAGTAATGTAACGGTGTCATTCACTTATGAGATATAGGTCACCAAATTGTTGATGTAAGTAAACTTACCGAGATGATATGCAAAACAAGCGGACATATTTTCCTTTGATTTGGTCGACATTCACCCCGAATTGATTTTATTAATGGGATCCATCACATTAAATTTTAATTATTTAGATATTATAACATTGAGTAATTAGATTTGGATTCAAATTTAAAGTAGGATACATAAAATTGATTAATTTTATTTGAAATTAATAAGGTACGTGCAGTCACGTCGTTACATGCAAAAAGAAGTTAACAACAATTTTGAATTAAAAACGTAACATAAATAGGGGTTGTACCTTAGCTTAGTGGGAAGGGGTGGCTCACGAGATGATTTGCTTTCGTGAAATAAAAAGGTAATGGTTCAATAAAAATTGATAAATTCGTCAAAGACAAGTGAGCCCCAAACAAACCGAAACGTAAAATAGCTTCTAGCCCCTGCCCACTGGAAGCTTGTCCAGGAGGACACTTTCTGATGGACTCACCTTGAGAAAATACTGACACAAATCTGTAAAAGTTATCACTAACCGCACAAAAACAAAATCAAATATGAATGAAAAAGGCTTGTTTGTGTTTAATATTTAGTTAACGGAAATCTAATAGATCACGTGAATTTTGTTTTAAAACACTTAACTAATTACATTAAATGAAATTAAAACACATTAAATCAAACCTAAGATTATTATCTTCTGGGTTGAGCCGGTTCGTCCTTCTTTCCTACGTTCTCTGCTTGACGTTTCGCTAACTATGGTGTTAGCTTCTTCAGAAGTTACTCTAAAGACTGATGTTGTTGTCTTCTGCTCCTCGTTATATACCTATGTTCCGTTACGGTTGGTTGATGTCGATCAGTGACGGGTGATTGGTTTTCGATGGTTGGTTGATCTTCTGTTGATCAAATCTAATCTTGCGCGTCTCGCAATATTAGATTGACACCTACAGAATGAATGAAAATGCGTAGTACGATAAAACTTCTAATTCGTATTAAAACAAATAATAAAAACGTACGCATAAATACACGTGCACACACACCGCGATAGTTTAAAACTTTACAATAAGTATTTTCAAGCCATTCTTAATTTCCATATTATTCACATATGTATTGAAATGAAGTTCATAAATACCTGAAGGACTCGCTTCCGGTGTAGCAGAAGGGTTGCAGCTAAGAGGCGACGGAAACGGTGGTGTATTTGGAAGATGATGCAGTAATCGAAGATATAAAGGTGGAAATAACAATTCTTATTGATAAACGCCAAAATTTGACTGTCGTTACGGTAAGATTCTTTTTGATAAAAAAGAACTACGCTGATTATGTAATTACTTGTTGGTACGGGAACTTTTATAAAACCGTCTTACACGGAAACGGGGCACAAAAACTTAAACATCGAAAACTAATTATTTCGGTGTGAAGTAATTCTATTATCCGCAATTGCGAAGCGGGAAATCTAATCTTCAAAACACGAAATTTGTTGACTTTCCCGATACCTTACGTAAGTGAGTACTGCAATAGTTCAATGCAATCTGTCACTTTTGACACGACAAAAATCACGAAATCCGTCACGAAAAATACCAAGATGTAGCAGAAATTTTGTCTCAAGGTGTAGCGAACGAACAGACTGCAGGTGCATGCAAGATAAGGCAAGTCAGGTAAGCACAAAACAAAAAAAAACATTTCCGCCTGACGGATATTCAACGCAATTAAACTATGCCACGTATACTTTTTAAAGTATTTAAAACTAGTTCAATTATTTACAGGGAAGATATTGTTGTTTAATATAAAAGGCATTAAATAAAGAAAGTTGATACATAATATCAGCTGTAAGAAAATCGCGGTTCCTTGCATGCTATGGAATTCACAAGTGGTACCTCAAATTCCAACGCTTTTAAGATTAACCGGTAAATATGACAAGTGGGAAAACGGTTTCTTGAATGATTCTTAAATCATTTTTGGTTCTCAAAAACTTGCATGAGATAACCGATAGATACGAAATGTTGGCGAAATATTCATAAAGACAAAGGAAGACCAACACAAAAGTCAAAGAAAAAGACTATAAATTCAAGTAAACACTATTAAAGAATAGAAACTGTTTTATTTATTCCCACTCTAAACCGACCTGTAACAATATGGATGTTTAGTTGTTTTATAGCAGGTCCTGGTCAGGGTAAATTTTTTAATGCATCCTTTTTAATGTTTCTCCTTTAGAACTATGAGACATTGTTACTAGTTTTTTAGATATAAACGGAAGAAAATGTATTTAACGTAAATTTATTCGTCTCCTATCTGCTCATTCTTAAAGTTTAGAGTGGGGTTGGTTTAAGTTCAAAAATGCTAATAATTTGACCATTTAAATTTGTTTACAATAATCTTATTTATACATTAAAACTAACATTTTTTAAGTCACGTTGTATTTGGCTGGGTGTGAATTTTTCTTACATGATTTCGATGTTTTTCTTCTACCATTGAAGAATTTCCATTTGAATTAACAATTACACTTTACATTTCACTAATTTATTAAATTTACCATATTTGTTATTATAACACGTAGATTCACTGGTTTCAAATTCTTCTTAACATTTTGATTTATCGATCGATTAATGGTTAGGGTTATTTTTTAAAACATGTTGTTGAATCCTTAAGATCTTATTAACGACTAAATCTGCCATCTTTCTTTGCACTTGAATTATATCACCGGTGCATCTGCACTAAAAAAATCCTTGAGTTTATTTCACACCTGCACTGATAATTTATTCTTTCGCGCGTTTGTTAGACGCCAAACTAAATATGCACACGACGAGTTTAATTTTCTATATGAACACTTTCTTTATCAACGGATATGCAAAATCACTACTTTAAATTCAAAATTTTTTTATTATTTAAAATAACTTTTTCACGCAGTATATTTCATATTTTATGTTATTTACGTGTATCAATGATAATAAATCGGCTCTTTGTTGCCCAATAAAAATTTAGATACATTGATTTATTATCATGCATTATGTGATTCAACAACCGCGTGTCTACTGCTTCGACCAAACTTACAGATTACTTTTCGGTTGGACTACGTTAGCACTAGAGGCCACAATCTCTTTATTGCAACTAAATGAAAATATTATTTACATAAATAAATTCAATTTCCTTTCTTAAATAACTGTAGGTAGGTTTATAAAAATCTTAGTCTTTAAATATCTTAATTTTACGTTTAACTTAATTAGAAACATTTACCATAATTATAAATAATCAATGTTCTAATTATATTTCATATTTTATGTTATTCAAG
Organism: Abscondita cerata; assembly: GCA_030710515.1. Lineage (NCBI taxonomy): Eukaryota > Metazoa > Arthropoda > Insecta > Coleoptera > Lampyridae > Abscondita > Abscondita cerata. Next base: position 294,229 of record JALBCR010000030.1, read on the forward strand.
TGTAAGTAATCATTGATAATAAACCGGCTCTTTGTTGCGCAATAAAACTTAGATACATTAATTTATTATCATGCATTATGTAATTCAACAGTAACTGCTTACATATATCTGTCGACAAAGTTTCTGATTAGTTTTCGGTCGTACTACGTTAGCACTAGAGGCACTAGATGTCGTAACATCTTGTTGTTCTCGAATGATGTGCCCATTGTTGGGTTTTAAGTCGCGGGCTGCGCATATTGTACAATAGTCAACGATACTCGAGTTCTCTCACTTTTGAAGAAGACCAAACAGCTGTCAAGTGATTTTCGGTGTTTGTATGCTATAATCTCTTGCGAAATTATAGCGGTCGATTCGAGATTGTTTTATGCCAAATCCTTAGTTGGCGACAAATAATTGAAGATCGACTATGTAACTGCTTAAATATTCGTCGAGAAAGCAAAATAATTCTTTAAAACACTTAGCTGCTATCGTAAGAGTAAAAAATGTAGTCCAAAGAGAGACACTACTTGGTATTCATTGATTTTTGTTTGTTCCAATAAACGAATCCTATCCGTAAGTGGTAAGATTTAACATGACACCAATATATTTCTAATCGTGTTTATTCTATCGTTCTTTAGTATCCTCATCTTATTTGTCTTTCCTAATACATACTTTAGTTCTCTTTTTATTATAGCCTAGCCAAGGTTAGCCTAGGCTTTGGTTTTGTTTGCTTTAATTTAATTGTTTGGTTTCATTCTTCTCTTTGGTCATCTCATGAATTCATTGACTAAAATGTTTGATCAAGCCATTTCTTAGGGACTCTATCGCCGTTAAGTACTATCACCGTAAAATAGGAAACGAAGGGATACGTACCGTACAAGCAAAGACATACGTTAATATTGATCGGTCGAATTCTTGTCAGCCTCTGTCAGATGTTTGATCCAGCGCCACTTTAAATCACAATGAAAATTTTTAGTGTACAGTACAGTGCCTACACATGCGCCGTAGAAACGAAGGGGAATGTACCGTACAAGCAAAGACATACGTTAATATTGATCGGGAGAATTTTTGTCAACTTCTGTCACATGTTTGATCCAGCGCCACTTTAAATCATAGTGAAACATTTTTTAGTGTACAGTACAGTGTCCACACATGCGCCGTAGAAACGAAGGGAAATATACGGTACAAGCAAAGGCATACGTTAATATTGATCGGGCGAATTCTTGTCAGCCTCTCTTAGATGTTAGATCCAGCGCCACTTTAAACTATAGCGAAACATTTTTTAGTGTACAGTACAGTGCCCACACATGCGCCGTAGAAACGAAGGGAAATGTACGGTACAAGCAAAGACATACGTTAATATTGATCGGGCGAATTCTTGTCAGTCTGTGTCAGATGTTTGATCCAGCGCACATTTAAATGATAGTGAAGCATTTTTCAGTGTACAGTAGAGTGCCCACACATGCGCCGTAGAAACGAAGGGAAATGTACGGTACAAGCAAAGACATACGTTGATATTGATCGGACGAATTCTAGTCAGCCTGTGTCAGATGTTTGATCCAGCGCACATTTAAATAATAGGGAAACTATTTTCAGTGTACTTTGTTTGTTGGAGTGTATTGTAATTTCAATGCGCTGGTACTGCAACGTCCAGTACTAACAACCTTGATAATCAATTTATATTTTCTTGTCTACATATAATTAAATTATTTTAATCTGTTTAAAATCAAGTTTAAATTTCGATATTTTACATGGCGATTCATAGGAGACTATTCAAGGTTTCCTTACATAGTTATAAGCATGCACATACCTGCGCTGAATATCGGGTATTCAAGTAAACAAAACCTCATAAGTGGTGCATTTGATTTTATTCGATACCTCCAGAGGCCTTGCTTCTGTCATTTGTATTTGAAATTATTTTATCAAAATAATAAATCAATTAATTAAATCGTTTTTGATGCATCGCCTAAGCATCGTTTCCATAACGATAAAACACAAAACAAAAAATCTAAATTAGCGTGAACGAAAGCGTGCGTGAAAGTGTGAGCGAAAGTAAATGAGTAAAAGTGGAACCTTCATCAACTAGTGATCTTGGATACCACCCACTTGCTAAGCAGGTATCCAACAATAGTTATTTGTCCAACAAGTGAGGAAAGCGATTCTTTTTCCCACTCGAGCTCGAGTTTTTTTAGAGTGAGAGTGGAAAAAGTCTTTACTCATGTGTTAGACACAACATTTTTTCCACGACATTCCCCAAAAATACAAACGAATGAAAGAAGTAATATTTAATAGGTGGGTCCCAATAGTCTCGCTACAGTATTCTGTATTATGTGTGTGGTCTCAATCTGTCATAGCGCAGCCGCGTAATTCTAACCAATAAAATGTACGGTAATAATTTTTAAGAGTCGAAATATAAGATATTAAATTAAACAAATCTGATTGAATACTAAATTAAATTGTTTAACTAAGTAGTAGGCGCATATAGTTCTAATGACACATTTTTACATTTTTTTAAAGAGGCATTTTTGTAATATGACATTTCGGTAGTGAGGAAAAACCAATTTTCCTCACTATTTGTAGAGAAGAAACGTCCGTTTTCTAAGTATGTTGTGGAAAATAGTTATTTGTCTAACAAGTGAAGAAAGCGATTCTTTTTCCCACTCGAGCTCGAGTGAGAGTGGAAAAAGGCTTTCCTCATGTGTTAGACACAACATTTTTCCACGACATTCCCCAAAAAAACAACCTAATGAAAGAAGTAATATTGTAAACGTAACCAATAGTCTCGCTACAGTATTCTGTAATATCGGCGTGGTCTGTCACAGCGCAGTCGCGTAATTCTAACCAATAAATGTAGGATAGCAATTTTTAAGAGTCGAAATATAAGATATTAAATTAAACAAACCTTATTGAATACTAAATTAAATTGTTTAACTGACTACTAGGCGCATATAGTTCTTACATTTTTTAAAGAGGCATTTTTATAACACGGCATTATTTTCCTCGCTAGTGAGGAAAAACGAATTTTCCTCACTATTTGTAGAGAAGAAACATCCGTTTTCTAAGTATGTCGTGAAAAATAGAATTTACCCATCCTTTTCTACAATCGCCATCATTTTCAGAGCTTTTGTTATAGAAACAACTCAAAAAACAAAAAAATTGGTTCAATTGGCTGTAGAGACGATGTTTTTTTCAAAATTTCCAACCAATACGTATCATAAGCGTCTTGCAACATTAGTAGTTAGTCGCTTAATCAACTCATCACAAAGTAATTGGAAAATTTTCTTTTCAGGTACACAGTCGCGTTATCAAGTGAAAGATTTTCAAGAAGGTGGTGCATTACTTCGTATCGAACCAGTAAAGGCAGCGAGAGATGACGCCACTTACGAATGCGTTGCAGAAAATGGTGTCGGCGATGCGGTGAGCGCGGAGGCTACGTTGACAGTTTTCGAAGGTAAGTCAAAAAAAAAATTTTTTTTTACATTTCTTTAATAGGTACGTATTCCTTAACAATCGCGTGACATGCTTAAAATGCGTGAACGTTGTGTTTCATTTAAATTTCAATTAAAGAAAGGGGTTTTACGTCGAAAGCCGTAAAAAATCTGGTGTATCTTTATAAATTTTGTGTTCAACATGTAAATCGATAAACTTTGACCTTTTCTCCTTTTCGAGTGGAACATTAGCATAATTAATTGAAACAAATGCCGATAATCAGCGACGGATCTAATTGGAAAATTTTTATATCTCGGTGTTTAATGGAAGTAGGTCACTCTTGTTTATAGTGCTCGGTCATGTTCTTTAACAATAAAATATGAAAATTTAGTCCGTGTAAAAAAGTAGTATCTCCCTAACTTTATGCGCGATTAAACTTAAAGTTTAAGCAGACGGTATAACTACGTTGTAATCTAATTACCACCGCGAACTAAGTTAGAAATAAAAAGGAGTTTGAAACTTTGTAAAATTTAAGGGAACTTGTAAGGTAGTAACGGAATTATCAAGTTCTAATTTTAATTTATTATTTTAATCGTTTTTATTTAAATATGTATGGAAGTCGACATCTTGTATCAGATTTCATTCTATGTTGTTAAAGCTTTTTGTGGTTTAAGCAAGCTGCGGGCGCCCACTTGTTCTCATTTATTTTCTCTTCGTCTCTTCCTACGTGGTCAAATAGAATTGCGTGTTTTCTCTTAATAAACATAGCGACCAATGAATTACTAACTCCCTTATGCAAAACTCGTAAGTTTACAAACTGCATTTTCATGACGGAATAAAATTAAGGCATCGCTTCCAGTTTTAATGCAGAATTTGACGCAAAGTTCGTATTAAAATATAAACGTTATAGACATGCAGAAGGCAGTCGTTAAGAACTACCCATATTTACTTAACCCGCTTTTGTTGTGTACAACGAACCGAATATAAGATACTCGTCCTTACATTTACACTTATTATTTGAATGCGTCGTTTGCTGTTTGCGTTTCGGAATAAACTTCAAAGCCCTTGATTTTTGTGTTTTTGTGGATTAAATGCTTTCACGTTCAAGATTAGTTTTTGGATGTATTAAATTTTTCACGAAGTCATAAACGTACAAAGAACAAACTGTTGATATAATTTTTTTGTTTTTACAACGTACCACATGTGGTAGGTGCTAAATTTTCAATAAAATTATAAACAGACACAAATGATATGCGAACGATTAAGTCCTGCCCATATTAGATTCTAAGGGAGGACGGTAGATTACCTGTACGCTATTTCAACCCCTTAATAAAAGTTGATTCAGTAAGATCTGACTCGGTATCTATGATCATTTGATTCATCAACATATGATCTGGGGAAATTTTTTGAAGAATGAAAATACAGTGAAATGTTGGCATTTCTTGGTTAAAATAGCTGGCGTTATCTGCCATGCTAATCACCAGGAATTAAATTAATTACTCAGTCATTAATTAAAAATGGGTGGAGATATAAGTATAGCATACCTACATAATTGAAATAGTTAATTAACAATATTGGGAAAAAGAATTTACCACTTACTGAGTCCCGAATGTTTGTATTGCACCATAATCTAGACAATAAGGAAAGCGGCGTGTCCATGTGACAAATGTGACCCAATGTTATCACACATTTGGTAGGGGAAATATTAAAGTTTTCAATACGGTTGCCTAACCCGCAGGTGGTTAAATTTTCGTAAAAATCATATCTGAAATAGGTGAACAACAAGCTGTACCGGTTAATCATGCAAAAATCAAAAAATATATTGGAATTGCAATCTTGTCGTTTAGGCAACCTTCCATTCTTACGTTATCAAAATTTCCTTCCCGAGTAAAAATTCTGGCCGGCCATCAACACGGCGGATTTTTTATTTGATTTTCTAATCGATGTCGATTTGCGTTATTCATTTCTTAACAGTGACGCCATTTTCGTGAATAACCTCGTCTGTAAATTGCCACTTTTACATCGGTGAATTTTGTGGGCGTATTCCTTCAAAATGGCAATCGTCCCGTAATGGAGAAACCCTATTTCGATACCTAAGCACTGCCGTGTAATTGAATTTTGAAATTTGTGGCGATCATGCTGCAGGTAAAGGAAATAATATACGAGGCTTTCAGATTTGTAATACACACTTTGGTTTCTAGGGAGGTTTTTTTTCCTGTCTCTCGTCCGTTTACTTCTTTAACACCATAATTTCTGTAAACAAAATTTTGTATTGGAAATGTTTAAAGAATATCATTTAAAATAATTTTGATTTAAAAAACGTCTACAAGCAATAACTTTTAAATTAAATCAAAAACTAAACATGGTTATTTGGGTTGACTGATTATTACTTATTTTTAAATAAATCTAACCTACTCATTAAACTCTCTATTCATAATATTTAGTCCTTACAAAATGTATATTTTATGACGTTTCATTTTTTTCTGTAGTTAATATAAAAAGTGAAAATAAAAACTAAGGCAATTCTTATTGTCAACGTATATATTTAGTTTTTGACAAGAATTTATTACATAATTATAATTAAGATACCAAGTTATAGTTTAAAATTAAATGAAAACTTTTTTTTTAAATAAAGGTATTACTATATAAATAAATATAAGAAATCAATAATGGGTGTGACCTCCATTATTATTGATACATTCTTGGAGGCGTCTGCTCATTGACGCTATCAAGGTATCAATATAATTAATATTAATCGTTTCCCATGCGGTATCAATGGCTGCAATTAGTGCATTACGGTTTACTGGTATAAAATTTGGCCCTTGTTGTCTTCGGATAACAGCAAGTATTCGAGCCCAAACATTTTCGATAATGTTAAAATCTGGGCTTTTGCTGGCCAGGGTAACAGCTCCAAGTTATTTGCTTGTATCCAGTTGCGCACAACCTGCGAAGTATAGGGTCGAATGTTCCAAGAAAATATGTGTAAATAGTAAATGGAATCTACTAACGTAACGTTAAGTCGTTAATTATAGTTACATAACTCTCCTTTCATAAGATATAGTTCATATTAATATGCTTATTGTAAAGCTTCGTACACACCTGAACAACAAACCGAGGAACAAACAGAACAACGAACCGAACGGCAATCGGAACATTAATTTGGACGGTGCTACGTACGAATTTTAGAACAGATTCGCAAGTCCTGATTGTTCCACGAACGGTTTGCGGCGTTCCCGCAACTTGTCGGTTTTTCTCCGACATCAAAGAAAATGCGCGCAATGCGTTTGCAGGTTTGGACGAATCTAAACAAAACGGCGAACAAACTTATGCGGGAGAATTAAATTATTTATTTTTGTCCTCCCTTTTGTGGGTTTGTTGTGTTTTAGGTAATATTATGGAGTTGACAGAAGAAAAATGTTTTAAATTAATCAGTGTTTAAGAATGCAAGAAAAAATGATGTCCCTATTAGCATCATTTGGGCGGAAATTTCAAAATAAAAAAAAGCGAAGTAAATTATAATTTTTTACTCTTCTTTGTGCGTAAAAATTTGGTTGGCACTATCTTCTTGTTTTCCGCAATTTTCTCTTCTCAATAATAAATATATATGAACTGAAAACTACTGAAAATAATTATGGAACAGCACAAACGTTCCGTTTGTTGTTCGGATTGTGGAAATCATAAAAGATCGTTTGTCGTTCTGTTTGACTTTCGGTTCGTTGTTATGTTTGTTGCTCGGTTTGTTGTTCAGGTGTGTACGAAGCTTTACAACTTAAGCAACAATTTTTTGGCGAATAAAGATTAGTTTGTGATGTAATATTAGAAACACAAATTTATATCATATCAAATTTATGACAACTTAAAACCAAGAACGTGTATGTTATTGCTAAGAAATTATTAAGGAAAAGCGCAATTGCAGTGTAAATATTTATAATTAGATATTTTCGAAAGTTTATAAGTCCTCTATTGTAATCTTAATACTTAACTAGCATTATAAGGAAATGGCTTTTACTTTATGAATAAGTTTCAATAACAATAGAATATCCTTGTTTGTTTAATTTACTTCCTTTGAGTCATATTGCTCTAAGGGTTGTTACATTGGTCATTAGAAGTATGTAATAAATAAACAATTACCTACTGTTTGAGAGGGGTAGTGTGAACCAATAAATAAAGTAAGAAATGTAAATTCCATTTTAGTTTAAAATTTCAAGTGTTGTGAAAATGCCACCTCATCTCGGTGCTGATTTGAAAGCGCGGATTGTTTCGGAATTAGCGGCGGGCCGTAGCGTGCGTGAAATTTCACGTATGTTAGATATACCAAAAAGCACCGTAGGGCATTACCGAGTAAAATGGAATCTTGAACACACTTTGGAAAGAGCCATCGGAAGTGGTAGACCTAAAGTATCTACACGTGCTCAAGATCTCGAGTTGTTTCATTACGTAACAGAACAACCATTTGCTACATACTCCAGGGCTATAGCAGATACACATTTTCCCGGATGCCGTATAACTGCACAAAAAGATTAAAGGAGATGGGAATAAAGAAGTATAATGCTGCTGCGAAAGAAGTTCTCAGTGACGAAAATATGAGACGTCGTCTGGAATTTGCAAGGCGATATGTGAACGAACCTTTGGAATTTTGGAATCGAGTGATTTTTAGCGACGAAAAAACGTTCAATAGCCGCAACGATGGACCACTAAAAGTTTTAGAATGGAAGGAACTCGTTACGAAAATAATCACATATGTCCTAAAAACGAAGTGGTTATTTTTCTGTGAATGTGTGGGGTTGGGTTAGCGCGCGGGGTCCAGGAGTTTGTTGGGCTATCGATGGACGTCTTGATTCTGCTGCGTATTTAGATATTTTGGAAACTATTATGAAACCTTCAGTCGAAGTGTTTTATCCAGACGAAGATTATATTTTCCAACAAGTAAGTATTCTTATTTCACTATACTTTCTCCAAAAATAGTTCGGGATCTGTTGAATTAACATTTTCATAATGTATTTTTGTTGTTAAAGGACAACGCCCTATTCATACTTCGCGGGTTGTGCGCAATGGATACGAGAAAATAACTTGGAGCTGTTACCCTGGCCAGCAAAAGCCCAGATTTTAACATTATCGAAAATGTTTGGGCTCGAATACTTGCTGTTATCCGAAGACAACAAGGGCCAAATTTTATACCAGTAAACCGTAATGCACTAATTGCAGCCATTGATACCGCATGGGAAACGATTAATATTAATTATATTGATACCTTGATAGCGTCAATGAGCAGACGCCTCCAAGAATGTATCAATAATAATGGAGGTCACACCCATTATTGATTTCTTATATTTATTTATATAGTAATACCTTTATTTAAAAAAAAAGTTTTCATTTAATTTTAAACTATAACTTGGTATCTTAATTATAATTATGTAATAAATTCTTGTCAAAAACTAAATATATACGTTGACAATAAGAATTGCCTTAGTTTTTATTTTCACTTTTATATTAACTACAGAAAAAATGAAACGTCATAAAATATACATTTTGTAAGGACTAAATATTATGAATAGAGAGTTTAATGATTTTTTAATAACTTACAATAATTAGTAGGTTAGATTTATTTAAAAATAAGTAATAATCAGTCAACCCAAATAACCATGTTTAGTTTTTGATTTAATTTAAAAGTTATTGCTTGTAGACGTTTTTAAATCAAAATTATTTCTAATTTTATTTTGTAAACATTTCCTAAACAAAATTTTGATTCGATAATTAATCGAGCTATGGTGTTTAATTAGCGATACCTTCAAATATATTCTTTAAAGAAAAAATTAAGTAAGCAACGTAAATTACCTATTTTCTAAAACGTGCTTAGTGTAATGATTCATTCTACAGTCCTTCTATAAGATAACCCCTGCTGAGACTACCTGCTGTTAGAATTGTAAATGATACCCTTAAGCCCGCTTCACAATGTGCAAACTTTTTTTTACAGAAATTGTGGTGTCCAAGTTTTAAATTTCATGGGTGTAACTTAGACTTGTTCTGAATTTATGATAGTTGAAATTGCTGCGTTTGTGAACCCGTCAACGGTTGCGCATTAGCAACCATGGTTACAACACCTTAGAGGGAAAGATAAAATATCTCATAATCGAAAGATCGTTAGTACAATCGCATTCAATTTTCGAACTGTACCTATCATAAAGGTTGCGCCGCGCCGTTCCGGGACAACACGTGTTACATATTTTGCTATGTATAAAATACAAGCACTTAAATGTATCTTTTGATCTCGACACTGTTAACCCGAATGAATATAAAAAAGGAATTTTTTATTAAAATTTAAAATTAATAAATATCAAGCTTGAGCCACATAAGATAGAGATACTAGGCATTGTTGTACGTTTCTTTAACGAAAATAATGCATAAAATTGTGTTAGAAAAGTAACCCATTTGTGGCTAAGTAACGATGACCCCGTGTCGTGTTAATTAAACAGCCAGGATGTCCATTAGTCCATAATAACACAAAAGAGCATTCAGAACCCCAATGGACTATCTCGTCGTGTATTGGAGGTTTATAACGTGAACCCTGCAAACATTCTCCTAAAATATGAATATAATCAATTATCGCCGAAACACAAACAAATGTTCAACAATTATGCCAGGATAATAATCACTGGATCATTTTATTAGAAAGAAGGATTTCAAACCAAAACTACAAAAATAAGAACGTTTTGCACCATTTTACTAGTGGGTGCTTCTTGGAGGACAGTTGCGTAGTTTAGGTAATTATTCGATAACTCCTACCTAGTCCAAGCAATGGGTACAAAAAGGGAGTTTCAATAGGTCGGAAGGAATTTAAATTTGTCCGATTAGGCATAGGTCCCTGATACATCTGAGTTTGCGACCTCGGGGGCTTGTAGGCCGCTCGAGCGTGGGATGAAAACCCTTGCTTTGCGACGCTGGAAAATATTGCTGTTGTGGTAAGTGCTATCGAAAAAAATTATATACGACCAGGATGTGCCAGATCGGACATCTACGTACCACAAATCATTACGCTTTCAAAAAAATATATTATAGAATTGTTTGATAGCGATATTCGTGTTAATCCGCAATGAAATTTTGATTTTATTAAAAATTTCAAATCAGACCAACTTTACGCATTTTAGAACAAAAAGTATTGGTGATACAGGAAATATCAAGAACCCAAAATTGTGCACAATTTGTTCCTCACATATTTTATTTGATTTTGTTTGATAGCACTTACCACACCAGCGTTATTTTCCAAAAGCGTCATGCAAAGCAAGGTTTTCATCCCCACGCCCCTGAGCGGTTAGCCCCAGAGTTTTGCAAACTCAGGTGTACTGTCAAGGGACCTATGCCTAAATCTGCGAACAAATTTAAATTTCTTCCGACTTTTTTGCAAATAGAAACTCCTATTATCCTGGACTATACCGGAAAGTAAACGAAATACAATTTGTAAATAAAAAAGACCCACATGATTTAACATTTATAGAAGTGTTATTTATTCCAAGTAAAGTAATGTTCATGTTAGAAAAACGATCCAGGCCAAAGAAAAGGAGATATTGCATAATATTTAGAATTATTGCATTTAATTCAGATAGCTGCCTGTTAAATGAAAAATGGAAACTTTGCAAAAATAATGTACAAAACATAAGATAGGGATTCGTTTTCAAAAAGAAAAAATTTACAAATTTTTGTAAAATATTTACGAGACAGGAAACGTCCAGAAGCAAAGAAACTGATATGAAATTTCAATAAAATAGTAACCTACAACCAACAAAACTTGCAAAGAAAATTACGCAGAAAACGAATAATTTAACTAATGTAAACAGAACAGCTGTTCATGCTTTTGAAAACAGGAGTGCTTGACAAAACAGGTCGGATGGTGCAAGTTCACAGCTTTTACAATTTATAGTTTTTTGAAATACTACAGCAACAGAAGTGAGAGAACGTAATAGGAGAACAAAAACTGTAAAGGAATCGTAAAAATTTCACATGATGTGCATAATCTCATGGTAAATGTAAGTTAATATGAACTAAATCAATCCTTTCTTTTAATTAAATTTCCTACTACGTTGTAGAGGAGTGTAAGAGGGCAAACACCACACTTATTTAAGTGACAAATTCGATTGATTAACCCAGTCTTTATCAAGGCATCTAACAATTAACCGGTTTAAGAATAAGAACAATTTTTTTTTCATGAGTCCAGTTAAACTTGTCAAGATTTGGTAAATTAATAAACCATTACACGTCTATTATTATTTATTGACTAAATTTCTATAAAATAAGTTAAAGACACACAGTATTACCAAGACAAACTGAACGTTAAAATCTTTTTTTTTTTACATTGTACAGTTGGTAAAAGTAATGGATTAAAGGATATTAGTTAAAAAGACTCACCATGATCACCGGTACCCAGCAGTTTTTCCAACATAGGCGTATCAAAGAAAATTTTGAGTATGTTTTAGCTATAGTAATAACGTTTACCGTTACAAAGCAGAAGACATGAATGTGCTTTTGGAATAGATGTACTTCTAATTTCGGAACTGTTATCCTGAAACCTACTACACGCTACTACTGTAGAATTAAAAGAATGAAACTATAGTGTGCGTTAATCCGGAGCAGCTGCCATCTCGAACCGCCGTTTCGTCACGAAATCACCTCTACGCCGATCATCTCGACGCCGATCATCTCGACGCGTGCTTATCTCCTTATCTCAACGAGAGTTTACTTCGTCTAATAAAAACAAAGCCGTTTAGGACTTATGTTTATATATAATAAAATACAAAAACCCACCTTTAATACCCATTAAAATAAATATAAATCCAGCGTCGAGAGATGAGCTCCGTCAAGTCAACTTGGCACCGAGATGAGCTCGCATTGAAGGGAAGCGTTATGGACGAAACAACCTCTAGGTATTTCCTAACAAGAGTAACATAAATTGAGTATATAGTGAGGAAAGTATCTAGATTATACGGAACTGTTTGAGTAGTAATTGCCGTGATTATACCGCGAAAAAGAATTAAAAAGTGGCTTTGATGGACGTTTGAAAGATGGTATCTCCTAGTTACGATTGGTTTGAGCAGATGCTATTAAGCTTAAAATTACAATTTAAAAATCTTAAAGATAATTGGTTTATTTCGTTTGTGTATATAATCAAAACAAAATATACAATATTATTTACTAAACATGCTATTGAAAACAATTTGCAGCTTAAATTCTTCGGTGAAACGTCAAATTTCTGCAATTCGACTTGTAATCGCATTGTTGCTGTAATTAGTAATAAATGAAAATGAATTTTACCAGACATGAATTGATAGATATGATTTGCGTCTTGGGAGAAAGTGAACGAAATGCGGTACTAGTGTAGAGAATCTATGCAAAAATATCAGACAGAAGGCATCCTAAATCCCAAGATTTCCGTAAAGTACAGCTTCGATTCGAAGAAACGGGAGACAATTGAATTGGGTATAACTTAATTTTATCAAACGGCACATGAAATATTTTTTTATTATTTTTATAAATTTTTTTATTAAGTATATCAATATAGTTAGCAGTTTAGGATACATGGAGGTTGGTAGTACATATAGTATATCTAATACTTAGTGAGTGGCTTCTTATTGCTAAGTCCGACACACTTTCCCTCTGCGACTTTTCTCAAAACTGCTGCTTCTCCGAGCACGCGGGTCCGAAATATTTCGATTTCCCGACCTATTGTTTTTTGATATATTATATACTTCATATTTTCGGATGTTGAAGCTATTTTGACAAGAAATTTGAAAATCATTTGTCCAAAAAAAATTACTGCTGCTTTTAGCTAGTCCGACTCTCGAATGTCGAATTTATGAGGTTATGTTTTTCGATATATGTAAGTATATAGTATATAGTTCGTTTGTACAGGACTGGTTACCAATTATTAATACAATTAAACTGGCATATTGTCCGACAAATTAGATGCTGCTATTTTGCAGTCCGACAGCCCAAATAACGAGGTTATGTTTTGCTCGGAAAAGCAGCAGTTTTGAGAAAAGTCGAAGAGAGAAAGTGTGTCGGATTCGGCAATAAAAATCCACTCACAAACTATCAAATATGTATGTATCACCAACCTCCATGTATCCTAAACTGGTAACTAATATCTAAAGTACTTCATTAAACAAATAATTTATTAAAACTATGCATTATTATAATTTAATTTATTTTCAAAATGACGTCCTCCTTGGGTTAAGCACTCCTCAATCCGTCTGAGAAACCAGTGATTTACATCTTCTAATGTTACCTGGTTAATGCTGCAGAAAGCATCAATTATTTTTCGGTGCATATCATCGCATGTCCGTTTGACACACTCTGCTTTTAACAAAATCTCAAAATCTGGCTTTGTAAGATCCGGTGACCTAGCAGGCCAAGTAACCGGGCTTCCTTCAAATTCTGCATTTAAATAGTCTTGTACCATGCGACTGTTATATGGTGGGCACCATCATGTTGAAACCACATCCTTCTAACTGTACTAAGAGGTAAATTATTTAGGTAGACTTGGAAGTAAGTGGCCCCTTAAAAGAAGTAAGGACCAAGTTTTTCACGACCAAGTACATTACCCCAAATATTTAGAGACAATTTGTGTTGGTGGTCAAGTTGTCTTATGAAGTGAGGTTTTTTGTCATCATAATAATGAAAATTAATAATGTTCACTTTCCATCTTGCCTGAACGTAGCCTAATCGGTAAACAATACAAAATGTTTCTGTTGTACCAAATCATGGACCCATAAACAAAACTCTTGTCTTGCGATGTAGTCATTCTCAATAAGACCATCTTAAAACTGCAAATGATAAGGGTGAATTTTATTTTACTAATTATCCTGAACACACTTGTTTTGCGAAGTCCTAGTTGCTGATTTATGGTCCGGCAACTTGTATGCGGTTTTTCGACTACACTTTGCATAACAAAATCTTCATCGGTCGCAGGTTGTCTTTGTCGCTGTTCTTCATATAGAACACTTTCTGTTTTTTCGAATCGCAACTGCACTTTACGGAAACCTTGTGATTTAGGATGTCTTCTGTCTGGATATTTTTGGGCGTAGATTCTCGACGCTAGTGCCGCATTTTGTTCACTTTCTCCCAAGACGTAAATCATATCTATCAATTCATGTGAAATTCATTTTCATTTACTACTAATTACAGCACCAAGTCTTATTGACGTTTCACCGAGAATTGTTTCCATGGCGTGCTTAGCAAATTATATGGGCCCAATATCTGCGTTTTCTGAGAAAATCCTACTTATCTGTTTAAGTAAGGACTTTAGGTATAGGACATGCTCAATAAAATACATGTAGAATTATATGTCTAATACAATTAGATAAAAAAATATTGGGGTGCTATTTGAAAAAATTAAGTTACGTCTATTTCACTTTATTCAAATTTTCTGTAACTTCTACTCTGCGTAATTTATTCACTTTCAAGAAGAAGAAAAACAAACTTTCGTAGTTATTCTGTCAGAATGCAGAATATCGCTTTCGTAGCTTTTTGGAGTATTCAGCGACATGAAACAAACTACCCCTTAAAAATCTTATTTTACCAGGAAACATGCGAATATCTCAGAACGTGCAAAGACAGATATACCTTGATTGGCATCAAAAGACTACAAATTTTCTAAAGAATCCAAAAATATAATAAAAACCGAAACAAGGGTTTACCGCAGAACTCCACATCGCCGCGATAATTAAAAATAAAATTGCGTTTCAGAAAAAATATTTCAAACAAAAGCTATAGACAATAGAATTTCCAACAACTTTTCTCCCTCAACTTTTTTTGTAAAATTGATATTGGTCACGTGATTGTTATATCTCAGTAATTCTTTATCTGATCAAAAAAATAGTTTAAACAGAAAATGTGTATAATTAAATTATAAACAACTTTTATTTGAAACAAAAATGTGTAAAATGAATATTTTTCTAAATATTTCTAAAATTCTAAAATCTGTTTAGGTTAACGGTCTTTTTGGCGACATAGATTATACCCAAAACCTAATCACGTCTTCGGAATTATAAATATGGTCTTTGTACAAAGTTTCATAAAAATCTGACGGGTGGTTTTCTCTATATCTTGTTTACATACGGCCGGCGAAAATAATTTTTTTTTGCTTCATTATAACGTACTAATTCTAATTCGTCGGAAAAAGTGAAAAAAAGGGGTGTTAAAATTTTCGGTAAAAATGAAATTGACCTCAGCAGCACTTTTTGGAAACACCCTGTAGTCTTAAAAATATCTTTAGATTATGCAGCCTATAGAAAACTAAGGGAACATGCTACATACCTTCAGTGTTCGTCTATCTTTAACCGTTTAAACGTAATCGAGCAAACTCATACAAATGGGACACTCTGTATATTGGTTCTTGTCTCCCTTCATCACAATCCACAACACAAAAGCATTGCAATTTTTTTATTCATCAAAATCGCAGTGATTGTAGTGCAGGTCTTCATAACCCTTGCAAAAATTGCCCCAAAGTGCTGTCAGTTAAACAATCCTAAAATTAGGATTTTACTCCCACACATATTCGTAATTGTAGTCCAGTGCTTAGAACCTTTGCAACAAATTACCCCAAAATAGAGTCAGGGGACGAATTTTTTTTCTAGCAGCAAAAATTTACCAAAAACATTAATCAATCGCAAAATTGGGATTTTACTACCGCAGATTTCTTATGTCACTAATTGTAGTTAAGTCTTTATAATTCTTGCAACAAATTACTTTAAAGTGACTGCAGGGGACGGACATTTCTTTTCTAATTGCAAAAATTCAGAAAAAACATTAAACCATCGCAAAATTAGGATTGTACTTCTGCACATTTTTTATATGTTAGTAATTGTAGCCCAGACCTTATAAACCTTACAAGAAATTGCCAAAAAACATTCAACACAAACATTAAACAATTGCAAAATGGGGTTTGTTACCCCGCGACTTTTTATATGTTAGTAATTATAGTTCAGTCCTTATAACCCTTGCAACAAATTACCTCAAAGTGTCGTCAGTGCAAAAATTTAGACAAAATTGGTATGTACCCTTGCAGATTATTTATATGAATTAGTAATTGTAGTCCAATTCTTATAACCCTTGAAAGAAATTACCCCAAAGTGCCGCCAGGGGACAGCAATTTTTTGCAAAAATTTTGCAAAAACAACTGAAAAATGTAATGTATTTATATACAACTTTCGTTTAATCATTTTTTTAATTGGATAAAGAATAATGGAAAAGCGGCGGTCACGTGCTAACAATATCTTCAAGAATAATAATTATACTAGGTAAGTTTGTAAATTACATTGTATAAACAATTGTTCTTAAACGTATCTAAGACAATTTTTTATTGATAAAGAGGCAAAATCGTACAGTATTAGTAGCTTTTGAATGTAATCTTCCGATTTATCCATAGCTTTTATAAAGTTAACGTGTATTTGCTTTCTGCAAATAAGAGAAATAAATTTAAGAATTGGGGCGTTATTATGACGAAAAGAAATAAATCGTAGCCAGATTATTGAAATGTTTGTTTTCGAGATGCAGAAAAATAAGGCGGAAGTGGTAAATCGTAAAAAAAATATGGATGACCCCGAGTATTTTTCGAATAAGAACCGATAATGCTTAAAACACGCGAATGCATAAAATATGGGATAACTGTAAAACAAACAAAAATTCCAAAGTGATATCTCATCTATCTTTCGAAATCCTTCCGTGTTGTTATTGCAGGGAAGCGGATATCTGCTAAAACAATAGGATATATCCATTTCGTGTTATCTTGGCCTTCCAATTCGTATTCAGATTGCGAAACGCCCAAGATCAGTGACCGCGAACGGCCAATCTAATAGTCTAACTCAATTCTACACTAGGGGTTGTTACCGGAGTTCTCTATGACGTTTAAATGCTTGTTTGCGGTCCGCCAAACAATGGTTTGAGATAGTTCTAGGGATGTTAGAAGTTGGTTAAGTCCTGGAATTTAATACCAAGATAACAAACATCTGGTCAAATGATACTTGAATTCAAATTACATTATCACTCTGTTACTTTACACAGAGTTGTGCGTAACTTATTACGTCGCGCTGTTGTTTAAGAAAAATCGTTACGTCCTTTCGACGTCAAGAAAAAGTGTTTTTGTCCTTGCGTAGCTTTTAGTAACTCTGTCTACACTCGATGCAGTTCAATATATAAAACTGTGTCTGAATGTCACACCACGCGCACATACGGATATTATATTAAATTTGACGACGTTGAGAGTCGACACCTGCTGCTGTTACTACGTTTGGTTTAGAAAGTCCCACCGACCTGTCTCTCATTCGAAAATGAGACGGTTTTTTTTCGCTTTATACCAATAACAGAAACCGTTATTTATTTTTTTACACCCACCAAAAAATCAAAGCACGTAATAGAAATTTATTGTGCTTCTGTTACATACACGTAGCCCAAAACAACCCCTACTTGCATTTATCGAAACATATTACAGCGAAAAGTTTTAAAAACAAATACCGGCTAAATTACGTTTTGGTGTGAACGTCACTCTTCATTAAAAACTCCTCTACAACTTTAATATTAGTTGTATGATTGTTTAGATATACTTTTAACACAACATTCTTTCGTTCTCTTTATTTATTTTTTACTACTTTTGATACACTCAGAAAAGTGCACTAAATCTTACGTCAGTTTTCATTTCCTTTTTGTGCGCGTTTTTTTTCTAAATATTATTTAACGGCGATGTAAAGTTAAAGCTTTTAAAAGAACAACGTTTCAAAGCTGTTAGAATGTTATTTTTCTTTTAAGTTTAAAATTTCAAGGATTATGTTCTGATGTATTTTAAGAACGAATTCGATCTAGGAACTTCTAGATGCTTTCAAAATATGACCGTCATAGTATAGTTCTAGAAAAGTAAAATTAGTTTAAAAAAATGTAATAGAAGTTGGAAAATAAAAGAGTTGGAAAAGATTAAAAACTGTAACATTTTAAAAAATTTGATACAATAATTATTCGATGAATAAAATAATAAATAAGAGAAGTTTGATTTGTTTTGCTTTAGTCCATAATTCCTAAATTCATTTTCCTACGCTAGTTGCTTTCTAAAATTTCATTTTTAAAAGGCAGTGCCTAAAAAGGTTTTTTATACACTCTAGAGCGTAAAAAGTCACCATATTTCCGGTTGTCTACTTACATAACCTTATTTTTTATAATAAAGTGAAAATGAAAAACTACATTTATTTTACAAATTAGAATACAAAATACATTAATCAATTATTATTACTATTAGTAATGGTTATATTAAATCTGCAATTATTACAATATTTGAACATTAATTCTTGTTTTCGTTTTCTTCTGTAGTGTTTAGTTTCGAACTAGAAAGATAGAACAATAGTTCCTAATATGTTATTGGACACCTCAACTCATTTACTGAGGATGCCTTCTACATATTCCGCCACTGTTGACGATCTCAAACCACCATGTTTCTTTACCGTAAAGCAGATCACCGCCAGCTTGTACTAACATGGTTGCTGAAGATCGTCGAAAGCAGTGGCCTGTGTCAAGTTGTGGATTGGTTAAATTTAAATATTTTGCGATTATGGAAGGCATATTGCCAAAAGTGTCAATACCAATGACTTGGTTAACACATCTGTTATGGTGGTGCTTTAAAAATAGTCGTGATGTAGTCACATGTGGTGGTCTTAAAGCAATATACCTTCTGTAGAAGGATAAACAATCAATATTACTATCACTTGGATTTAATATTTTAATATCAGTTTTATTATCGGGAATTCTTATAATCAAAACAGTTTCTTTATCGTGTATGTCATTTATTGATATTTTCATTAACTCATTCCTGCGGCATGCTCCCGCAATACCTATAATAAATGCGACCTAAAAAAAGTGACCATTATAAGTACCTTAATCATCAAAAACTCTGAACCCGGAGCCTCATTTATAAATCGAAGAAAATGCTCTTTTTCAAATATTCCCAATTTCTTTGGTTTATAACCTTTGTTCTTTTGTTTTAAAAATGCTATTAAAAATAATCTTGCTGGTTTATAGCTTTTCAACTTATCAGAAAAATAAGTCAGTAACAATATTTATTAATTTTGTTCGGTTGACATCAATCAATGAATAAACAGTACTGCCTTTAAAATGTATCGACTAACTTCTGTGGTAGAAGACTCAGAGTTGCAGCTTTTGCAGTTTCAGCTACATCAGGCGGTGTACTTTTAATACCTGACATCTTTAACTGCAGAAATAATCTCTGTTTAACTTTTTTAGATTTTTCTGTAAACGAATTTGAGATTATCAGAACTCAATAATTCTTTTACCTACCTTTTGATACAAACAAAAACGGTAAAACACGGTTTTTGCTTTACAAATTGCAACTGAAGTTTTTAATGTTGAGAAAACACCACATAAAAACACAAAAAACCGGAAAAGAAACGTCCATATTTACTACAATCATTTTTCAACTAGAATCAATTCAAAACAAACTGGTTTACGTTAAAAATATTGGACAAGTGTCAATAAGATAAACATGTGAAACAATACAAAATAAATTAACAAATAGTGTACAAAACAACCATACATGCAGACTAGTTAATTTATTTTGTATTGTTTTCACATGTTTATCTTATTGACTACTTGTCCAAGTAATTTTTAACATAAACCAGTTTGTTTTGAATTTTTATTTTAATAATTAAACAATTTTTTGAATTTTTGACGATCTGGACCCCTATGGTTCCCTTGAGGAGTCCTTGATGTCACCAACTCTTAGATTGCTCTTGAGAAAGATTGGCCTTCGCCAATCGAAACGTCGGCTATTAAGAACATGGTGTATCATTGACGACCCTATTGTTCCTCAGCTCCTATAAGAAGGCCCAAAATTATTGGGAATCTCGTCCACATTAACTAACCTTATTCACTTCTAATTCGGCTGGTGCAGTGCTGTTTCCATAATTTCGATGTTTTTTATTTTCACTTTAATGTTCCATAAACAACACTCGAAATAATAATCAAAACGGTTTAAAGATTTAAAAAAAAATTATTTAATTAATAGTTTTGATTTGATAAAATTGTCCAACTTGTTATGGGTTAAACTTTGAATTTGTCGATTGTTGTAGATGATGTCGATCAGTCAGTTATTACATTATTCCGAAATACTTTAACTTTTATTCAACATCCGTATTATTGATTGATTAATTATCAAAGTTCTTTTGTAACATGTTTACTTGTTGAATGTCAAACTACCCGTTTTATTTATTTTAATTCATATTGATTACTCGACGATTAATTTGAGTGGTTTTTTAAATAAAATTTATGTTGACTCTTTCACTGCCCAAATAATAGTGTTCTTAATCATAACTTGCAATATGCACTCTTAATCATAACTTGCAATATGCACTTCAATCTAAGATTTCCATTCATCACGTATCCTTGTATTCACACCCGCATTGATAAGTTAATCGTACGTACACTACGATTTTAATTTAACCTCCGTATCAGCACTTTATCAAACGGCTACGATTTGCAAAACAATATTTTTATTCTATACTTTATGCCAATCTGTCCGCCTATAAACTTTATTGCAAGTAAATGAAATATTATTTACGTGAAATATTTTAATTGCTTTCTTAATTTAATTTTAGGTAGTTTTCTAGAATTCTTATATCTTTAAATACCCTAATTTACGTTTTGTTTGAATAGAACATTTAAGGTACTATAAATTTCCATAATCAATATTTTAATTCAAAATAAATTTTTTTATTAATTAAAATAATTCTTTTAGCACAATATGTTATGGTCGTAAAAAAGTACATGTTGTACTGTATACGACAAACTTTTTGAGACGACGTTGTTCAATAACTTTTTAAAAAAATGGTTGCGTCGGTTTAAGAGCTGTTTAATTGGTTACACACATAATACGTCATACAAAAGAAATATATCAGTAGCAATACAGTATATCGTGCTGTCTCGGTGATATTCACACATATAAGTATAAATTAATTAGCGACACAGCAAACACGTAATAGACAAAACTCGATACCCGTTGCTATTGTGTGAGACGAGTCTTTATCCACCTTGAGCGTCTAACTTATCCCCCTAGCTACGCACTCAGAGCGTGTGGATTTAAATATAACAATGAATAAATTAATTATAAGCGCCACCTTGACTTAAAACGTACTTCATTAAAGCAGTCAAGGTTACTTTGATAGTAATACGAACAAACAGAATAAGAAACCGTCGAGTACAAGTAATTGGGCTAGCGACACACAATTTTTCGACATTAATATATAGTTACCTTTAGATAAGTTACTTAACTA
Organism: Abscondita cerata; assembly: GCA_030710515.1. Lineage (NCBI taxonomy): Eukaryota > Metazoa > Arthropoda > Insecta > Coleoptera > Lampyridae > Abscondita > Abscondita cerata. The sequence continues at coordinate 315,954 of JALBCR010000030.1, forward strand.
GAATCACATACGTGTATCGTTAATTAAGGCGTCCTTTTAGAGCGTTCGACATCAATAGTTTCCTGTTATAGTTAAGAAATGGTTTGTTTGGTACTGGTAATTGGATTGTTCGGATACACACTCTAAAATTGAAATAGCTGCAAAGCAAGGCACTGATGGCGATTTAGGTCGGCGGCACAGTATCGAAGGAAAGCCTTTTCCGGTGTTAAGGCGAGACACCCCAAAGTAGCTGGTCTCCGCTATATTGCGCGACAGAATTTTAATCAGCACCTCCTAACAGCATAAGTTTATTTCCGCATACTACTTCCTCGAGTACAAGTAAGTGTCGAGAGGTTAATCCTTCCAATTACAACAGCATAAGGCAGTAACGGTTCCATAAGACAACCCACAATTTCTGGACGTAATCAAATCTCAGCAGACATCAACCAAAGTAATCCCAGAAAATGCGAACGGACAAAGAAACTGTAATAATTAGAGAAACACAATGCAGCAAACGGTTGCCACGTGGTGAAAAATTGGACAGTAAGCTCACATGCAAACGTTCATCCTAAACAACATTCCTGTTTATTACTCATTACATATCTGGTGTAATTTACGTTAAACAACAGACGGGTGGTTATAACAACTTCGGATTAATCCATCACTCGTGTTTAGAATTTCCTTTTTTTACTAAACACGACTGTCCTCGTTGACAGTCCAACACAAAAGAGAAAGAACGTCAACGAGCTCAATTGGATTTAGGCGTTGATCTTGTCCTATTAAACTCGCAGTTAAAGTAGACAGGGTCGTAACACGTAACGTCGAAAACTTTAGCTTTAAAGTATTATGACGTTGGTTTGGTGGGGTTGTATCTGAGGTTGTGTCTTGCCGTATTAGTGCAACAACATCTGCAAGCCTTCGGCGTACAATTACCAGATGCAAAATTTAGTTGGGTGTCTTTCTACCAGTTTGAATGACTATTTCATCTCCTTTTGGGGTGATTTTTATAACGTCGGTCTTCTTCTAAGAAATATACATTGGTCAAGTATCACCTTGGGGTCACGAATAGAAGTAGTTATGCCCGTTGCAGCCAAAACTGTGTAAAAGATATGTGTTTTTTTTTCTATTGTTATGTTTATATTTTCGGATGACTGATTCATAATCTGTTTATATGCGATTCATTGCATAGTGAGAGGGACTGCGGAGTAGGCAAGGTGGTTAGCATGAAAATTGCCATGTACTACACTCAAGAAATTGAAAACTTGCGTTCGAGCCACCCTTCAATAAGAGCCTCAATAAGACGAAACAGGTGTATGTGGGTGCCGTTTGTGATTCTGCAACTGGATACTGGTTATTTTGGTTGCGTTAAAAATGCGCATAGCTTTTTCGCAAAAATTCACATACGGCATCTGACGTACTACATATTTCTACAAATTATTTTCTATTTGAAATTTGACATTGGATATTATGGAAAACTACAAAAAAGAGACCAAATATGCACTAAATCATTACAGCTACCTACTCCTAAGTAAACTACACATTGTATATGTTTAATGAACACGATTTTATAATCAAAATTTGCATCGTCAAAACAAATAAAATTTGACAAGCATTTGATCGATGTCGCTAAAATGTTAGTTATTGATTACATCGAAGTTTACTGAACGATTCTATTTTAATTTAATCATTGCGTGGGTTGTCAACACGCCTAACGATAGATTTTTTTTTACATTTATGTCTTATAATTTGAATTGTGTCACTGCGTTGTATTAATTCGGTGTTTATTAAATTCAATTTTTTAATTAATTTTCGGCGAACATAAATATTAAACTTTATTGTTTTATATATCTTGTTAGCTGAAGTAATGGCGATGACACGTGTCACACAGACAAAGAGATTAGATTAATGCAGACGTGGAATATAAGAAATCGATGTGAAGTTTAATAAAATAAAAAAAAAGAAGATCGAACGAGGACAAGACGTAAGCGTGGTTGACTTTAAAATTCTTTTCTCCCTTCAGGAACTTTGTTGTCAGACATATTGAATACTTGTATATATCGAAAACAGTGAGATAAAACAAAAAGAAAACGGATCAAACGAACTGTACTTTTTTATATATATTATAAGAATGAATGATGAAATCTGCTTATGACGAGTGATTTTACGATGCTGGTTGAATTAGTTTCGGTAAACATCTTGGCATAAAATGGGAGCAATTTTTGCTTAAAATACTTAGAGTAGTGCCTTAACGAGATTGTCACAACGTTACTTTTCTCTTTTCTTCTCGAGAATAAGGAGTTCTCATATTCACTTAATATTACCAGCGTGGGGCGCGTTGTGACATTTAGATGAATAAGCGAACGTTTTGCGACACGAAAATAACAGTTTTATGTTGAGAATTTCAAGAGTGAGGAAATTTTGCCTCAATTTCAAAAATCCTTTTCGCTTCAAAACGTATATAATGATATAGAGGACGCAGTAAAAAGCAAAAGGGCGTGTTGAAATGCAAATGCTAAAAGAATAGAATGAAAGATGGTATTTTGAAATGAAACATGCGGCGCGGATGTCAGAGGTGGTGGGTAGAGCAGATATGAAATAGTGTCGACTCCCTACTTATGAATGTAAAGTAAAACACTGCAGATCGCACACAAAACGAGAGCTTTTCCAATTCTTCGTCTCTCTTACGCCCTGCGGGAAGAAAATCAAGTTTTAAGGTTGGCGCGACTGGGATGTGTTCCACACATTTCGAAAACTGTGAATAGAATTGACTTTAAAATATGATTCGAACGCGACCAATATTTCTTCGGCCCGACACATATTAACTCCAGCGTGCTCTGGGAACATTTCACTCGCGTTGCTAACATTGCGGTATTAATAATCCTCTGAAGTGTGAGGAGCTGCGCTAAGAATTCTCCTTCGGGGTAACACATGCAGCGTAAAAAGGACTTTTCCTTTGTTATGCCGTGACGGTAAACAAATTTAATAAGGCACTACTCGGGCGCGCCTCTTTTAATTTCTTATTTCCTGTTTATGATTAATCTTAGATTAGGTGGCATTAAAAGTTGGAGGTGGTGGCGGCCGCAACGCACGCTGCTGGATCTAAATTTTACTTTACATTATAAAGAGGTAGCGGTGCGCACTGTGAAGTTTCGCATTATGTGATTATGATAATTTGCATAAGCTCGGCATACAAAGTAAATATAGCTACGTAATCCCTGCTATGTGTTGTTTTCATAAACGTAACTTTATCCGCCACCATATAAAATATTCACTATTCGACGAAAATATCAGCTTTTCAAGTTTCTGCACTGCCTTAATTTTTAAAACCTTCTCTTCTTAATTTTGTTTTGTAATTATAATTTATTCATAAAGTTAAGCGCGCTGTTTAACATGTTTAAATTACTATTAAAATTAACGAAGTAAAAAATATTCAATTTTTTGCACCGTTATTGTTGTTTTCTAAAGTATTACACGCACTTCTATGGTTAATTAATCCTTTTTTCAACATCGTTTCATTTTATTCTACTAATTTCAGGAAATGCTTTCAGCATTTTGTCCATTAACTCCTACCCTGTTTTTGTTCACCACTTTATGCAACGTCAAGTATTTCTACTTTAATTTTTTTGTCACATCAGTTTTTGTTGTTAAGTGTATACGCGTAATCTTATATTCGAGATGGCCACATTTTTTTTCTGTAACAAATTTGAGCCGACAGTGAAAGTCAGGATGTACGATTTGTTTTGTTTCTTTCTGGTGTAATTGAGCGCGTAGATCATCGTTTCAAAAAAATCTTTTTTCTTTAATTTTGTTATGTAGTACGTAAATAATATATTGGATGAGATGAATCGATGAAATGTTGAATCAAAAAAAGTTTCAAAATTATAGTTCATTGCACATACTTCATACCTGACATCACATCATCTGCAGATTTCTAGAATCATATTTTCAATTAGAGTAGATTGTAATTTATACATATTTCTTCAGATAAAAGTTGTTTCTAAACTAAACATACTACGCAACTTTTGTTTGAATAATACGATAAATACCGACATGTATCCAACAATAACATGAAGGATTTTGATATACATACAAAAATTTGTTGGAAATTATATTTGCTACTAGTTTTATTTATTTTCTAAAACGAATATTCCCAACTAAATCTAGCGATTAAATTAATGTAAGCATCAACATCTCAGCAGAAAGCTTCGTATTTAGTGTATTTTTTATAATGCCATTTTCCGCAGTGCTGGCATCTGTGAAAGGGTAATACAAAATATTGCACTGAAAGAGTTATTTTAAATAATACAAAAATTATTTGGAATTGAAGTATTGATTATTTAGATTTGTAGTAAATATTATATTCAAATCAAACATAAAGTTAAGATGATTAAAGATTAAGATTTTTAAAAACGATCTAAAATTATCGAAGAAAGGAATTTATTTGTGTAAATAATATTTTCATTTAGTTGCAATAAAGACTTTGTAGGGCGGGTGTTTTAATCGTATGTGTAAAATAGAAGTATTGTCTTTTGCAAACTCATATCAGTTGATAAAAAAATGTTGATACAGACGTTGCATTAAACTCGTAGTGTACGGAACCCACTTTTTAATTGGCATTTGAAAAGTCAACATGAATTTTATAATTTAAAGTTAAAAAATTTGGAATGAATTTATAACCGACGGACGGATCAAATCATGTAAAAAATGAAACAAACGGCAAATAATATCTACTGGCATATTAAAATGTTGATGAATTAAAATTACAATCGAATAGTCGTAAATAAAGACGTATTATGGTAATTGTGTTCTTCATTGCAAAAGTGAATTGGTGTAACCAAGTGAGTCGGAGAATTCAAAATTTAAAGGAAACAAATGGTTTGAAGACAATTGTAATACAGACTAGAACAGCAAAATCAAAGGTTAATTTTAATGTATAAATAATATTATTTTAAACTAATTTAAATAGTTTTTAATTAAACTTTTTTTTTAACGTGCACGCGACACGTTATGTTGTTGTAGTTAGGAACGAATTACAGCGTATTAAAGTGTTTGTTTGCTAATACGTAAAATTTGTTTTTGTTTATAAAAAACGAAATCAAGAACCTGAGATTAAAATGAATTAAATATTTTGAAGTTTACTGTGCATATTTTATTTAAATAACTAAACTAAATAAATAAATTTATATGCAACCATCGCAATATGTTATAGACTTTGTTGTTGCAATTAAAAGTTTTTTAATTCATGTACACATTTGTTACTATATAACAAAACTAGAAAAAAGTGTTTTTTTAAATTACATTTTCTGCAACGTTTATTAAGATTTAGTTCTGTGCAACTGTTCTTCGGGTACATAGAAACAGTTTTTTAAATTCATTTACGTATTTGTTTATCCATTTTTTTTATCTGGTAAGTAGGTACCGAGATAATTATTTAACAATACTTTCAGTAACATTTATTATTATACAGTGTGTCCGCGCATTGGGGTACCCAATAGGGAAAAATATTTTATTATTTATTTTACGGCCAAAAGTCTTTCTTTATAAAAAGTTCTGCTTTTTGAGAAAATGAACTCACGATAAGAAAAGATCACTTGTACAAGGTGATAATAAATTAGGAATGTATAAAAATACTTCAACGAATAAGTACCATTATTTATTACTTTATTTTATTTAAAACAAAGTTTTTATAAACTAAAGTAAATTCTAAATACAAATTTTGAAATAACTATTCGAATTTTGAAAAATTATTCTATATAGCTATAGTATTTTCGCTGTAGCTTTGCGGTTAAGTGATTAGGGATTTCCACTTGCAAACTGTATGCTTCAATATTTGTGAAAGTCAGTGGTACTTAAAATTTCTACATAGGTATTCGTCATTAAAATTGCAATTGGCTAGGAATGTTATTTTCATTTTCATAAATGGTTTAGAACCCCTGACTTCTTATTTAAAAGTTTACATTTGAACAAAAGGGAGCTCATTATTCCATTGTCACCAAACAATACTTAATGGTGTTGTTTACCTGTTTATTGCTCGAGGCGATTAGACATGCCCAATATTTTAGGTAGGTATAATATAAAATGTTAGAAGACTATAAGAGTATGTGATTTCTGAAATTAAGCGCTAATCACTTAACCGCAAAGCTACAGCGAAAATACTATACCTCCCAACTCGACACACTTTTCCGCTAACTTAATATTATTTTTATATTGTTTTATTTTTAAAAATTGAAATTTTTATTTCAAAATTACTATTCAGACTTAACGTTAGTTTATAAATAACTTTGTTTTATAAAATTTTTGAAAAAAATAATAAATGAAGAACTTTCCTACCTTCCTAATTTATTAACACCCTGTACAAGTGGTCTAAAAGTTTCTTATCGTGAATTCATTTCCTCAAAAAGCATAACTTTTATAAAGAAAGACTTTTGGTCGTAAAATGAACATTGGGTACCCCAATCCGCGGGCACTATGTATAACAAAACTAGAAAAAAAGTTTTTAAATTATATTTTCTGCAAAGTTTATTAAAACGTGTCTTTTTCTATGCCACTGTTCTTCGAGTACATAGAAACACGTAATAGTATAAAACTACAAATTTAATAAAGGAGCAGAGAAAAATTTTTAAATAAGGGTTAAATAAAAAAACTGTGGATTTTAGGTATCTAAAGTCCCACCGTATTCGTTTAATAAACCTAGTAGGTAAAAAAACGATTAACTCGATTTTAATATACAGTGTGTCCATTTAGTGTGTAATTGTTCGATTATGGGTTTTCAGACTACTTGTCTGAAAGTGTGAGCGGGCTTCTTAAATAGACCAAAAGTTGCACATTTTAAAAATATTTGTATATATACAGAGTGATTCAGAAAAAAGTAGTCAACCAAAGTTGATTTTTTTAAAATGCAACATCCTGTATATTTTTGCACCGTCGAATATCTCGTGAAATTTTGCGTACATTTTAATAAAAAAAATTAATGGGAAAGTATCCAAGTTGATATAAGCAGTTTTTGATTTATTCGATAAAATCCAATTTTTTTGTTAATATGTAATTGACATAAGAAACCTGTTGTTCCAATTCTCATAGTTTTGTAGAATTCACTAGTGACATAAAAAATGGTGGTTTCCATTTGAAAAAATTGAGTTTACAAGTATTTGTGATGCCAAAGTTTGAATCAAATTTTTCGGACGCCTTGTATAATATTTTCAGACATCGAGAATGGTTCGTATTAGGGTCGTACTTAGACTTTAACACAAAATAATTAGTTTTTCCGACGTCGCAAAAATGTACAGGATGTTCCATTTAAAAAATTAACTTTGGTTGATTAGGTTTTCTGAATCACCCAGTATATATAAAAATATTTTTAAAATGTGCAACTTTTAGTCTATTTGGGAAGCCTACTCACACCTTTTCGGGCAAGTAGTCTGGAGGCCCATAATCGGACAATTACACACTAAATGGACACACTAATTTCAAGCAAAAAAAAATTATTTTTACGAATTAGAATTTAAAAATTATTAACTTACGTTTCTTTTTTTTGTTGTTTGTATGTTAACACTGTTTGCTTGAAATAAATAAATAAAATAAATAAATTACTCGATTTTTTTTAAAAATTTGCAAAATAATTAAAACAATATAAAAGAACGTTTGTTATGATTATATGAAGTCGATCGTGAGGTGGTGTGAAAAAAGCTTCGTAATTAAACTCTTTAATGAACGATTAGAGCTTATTATGGAAATGATAAAAGGTGAAAGGGAGTAATACGTGAATAGAACAATACTGGAACAGAAAGAAAGGATTAAGGAAAGAATAAAATAGTGATTCAGGTTCAGAATAAAAACCTAAACAACAAAGTACTAATGACGAGCTAAAAAGGAAACGAAGCAGATGAGGATATTCTAAGATATTTAATAGGTGTACAAAATTATTAGAACACCGGAAAATCAAAAACAAATTGCTATGACGATGGATTAGAAAAAATGATGGAAATGCTAAGTGCTGCAACACAATAAATGAGAGAAATGAGCAAAGAGAATATAGAGAAGAACTTTTCAAGAATTTGACTATTAAAAAATGCAATTTGGAAAAGGGAATGAAAAATATAAAAGAAAAGTTACTTTCGATAGAAATGTAAAATAAAACAATTGGAAATGAAGCTGGAACGGCACTAGAAAAGAGAGAGGAAAAATAAGGTCGTAGTGAAAAACGTAAACAATACCACGAAACGATAAATAATATTTTGAAGGATTACAGTTTAACAATAATATAGAAGGGATGTGGAATAAATTTAAGTAGTGCTTACGATGGCAACTAGATTTAAATTTAATATTTACACGTAGGTCATTTATGGCCGGTTGCACTACCACAACTTAAACTTAAGTAATGCTTAAAAATACAATTGTTGAAACCATAGCAACGATAAATTTTAAGCGTAGTTAACATTTCAGTTGTGTTGGTGTTGTTTTCCTCGAAACAAGAGAACAGACACTACGACCAAGCCAAATAAATAATCCACCTTTCGATAACAAGTACCCTAATTATACTGACGCGACTTTAATTCTAGATACTTTAGGTTTAGGTAGGTAAGAAAAATTTTTTTCACTTACGGCATTCGCTAGCGTGCACAATATAGGTAAACGTATTACAGCATTTAAATAATAAATGAGATTGTCAACCTACAAGTAACTAAATAATTCGAGGATTTTATTTAATAAACGAATGTATTTCACTTTTTTGTAATAACAAGAACCACCTGAATCCAACATTGAAATGAGGGAAAACTGAAGTCCTAAAAAATAAGCTATCAATCGAAAATCGAACACCAAAGTTTGGTTCCCTAAACACCAGGCGCAAAATTGCTTAGTAGCGACAGTTAATTAGGCAAAAATTCATAATTGAAAGAAAACACCGTCACATGTGAATGCAGATACTTTACATGTAACTAAAACAGTATTTCATCAACTTCACAGGCCTACTTCATTTTCAAAAATCGAAAGCAGGCCAAGAAGGATGGAATGACAGACCATGAAAATGTAATTAAAAATTTTTTTTTGTCATTGGGAACTGAAATGTCAAAATGGCCTTTTTTCAAATGTAGAAAATAATCTACTAATCGAATTATTCGGAGAAAGTAAAAGTAATTTCAAAAACTGTAGTGGTTAGAACGAATGATTTTACGAAAATAATATTGAGATACAATTCAATAATTTGTTATTATTATTTTTTAATGATTGTATTAAGTCAACTGAAATTATAGAAAACATTCATAATATGTTTTACAAATTGCATTGATAGTATTACTACAAATGATATGGTTTACAGAGGTAGGTACTGAATTAAGAGGCACACAATAAAATAGATAAAATTAGTAGTATAGCAGGACGGGTTCTGGACCACATCGGATACTTATGACCACGACTGATACTTTATGATGGGGGAACTAGGATCTAGGTCTAGGACGGATACTTTATGGTGGGGGAACTTTGGACCACACGATGGCGGTAATTTCGGGGCGGGTTTAGGACCACGAAATGGCGGACCACAAGATGGCGGTAACTTCGGGGAAGGGTTCAGAATCACAAAATGGCGGATTACAAGATGGCGGTAACTTCAAGGCGGGTTCAGGACCACAAAGAAAATTTGAGGTGGAGGGGTAGGTTTAGAACCACAAAATGGCGGAACACAACATGGCGGATATTTACGGGGGCGGGTTCTGGTCTACAAAATGGCGGATAATTACGTTCGGAATGGATCGGGATCGTTCAAGGTTGCTTGAAACGTTAACGAGGTTTCGCTCTGTAAAACCGAATGTTGGGATCAATAAAAGACATTATTATTATGATTATTATTAAATCAAAAATTTACTCAACATATTAGATTTCAAACTTAAGGGAAAAATATTGTTACGTCGCTGGGGGAAATAGATGACTTGCGCATATTCTTTGGGTTTTCGAAGGTCGTTTTCTTTAATAAACACCCTTAGCTTGTAGAATCAAGTTGGGATTTCACGAATATAACCGTTGTATAAAATAAATTTAATCAGACTGATATGTTTATCTCAAATAACGCAAGTGTTAATTTAATATTGTGATCAAGGTAGCGAACCCAAAGTGTGTTGGAAGTTTATATACCAATAGTCAACATTCTGAACTCATCGAGACGAATAACATAATTTTTCTACTTATAAATATAAACAGATGTCGTTGTTTGGTAAGAATTCACTGGATTTCTTACACAATATGGCAACGTAATTGAAAAACAGGTCCCTATGGAAGCTGCTAGGCAACTTTATTTACATTTTAGATACAAGAAATGGCAGCGTTGTCACATGCAAAATCCCTAATCTGCATCACCTGTGACGCCATCTATTGAGTCTAATAGAAAAAGTGGCCCCCATTTTCAGAAACGCACTGCAGAATTGTCCCATCAAAATTGGAAAGCTAATTCGTTTTTTTATATTTTATTATTAATGGTTTTTGTTACTTTATTTTCATTTTGTAGAAAAAATAGTGTTTACTATTCTAAATGGATCCCGGTTTTTTTTCGTTCGAGAGATTGCTTCTCAATATTACTCGTGAGTAAAATTTCTCTCTCACTAAAAAAACCGAACTTTCATCTCATACTATTAATTAGAATTTTGACAAATTTTATTGTAAATTCTTTGGTTTTTGAAATTTGTTGTTTTTTGGGTACATTCTAAATTGTTTTTAAAAATATTTTTCTTTCACGATATGATTTTATAAGCAAAGCATACTTCTCGCTTTATTCCTATTTATTTGAATTATGTTTATTATAACATTTTATAAGATATTATTCATCTGTACGGCAGTTTCTTGAGTCATATTTCATTGTTGCTTTGCAACAACATCTATGCCTCTTTTAAATTTAAAATGTAATTTGTTGACAAGTATATAAAACTTGGTAAAAATTTATGTCCTTGTACATTTTTCCACACATCATAACATAAAAAAAAATTTCGAAATATTCTGTTAAAAAAGTTAAAGAAGATGTGCGAAAACTCAATACATCTTGTATTCAGAAACTTTTAGAGCGCCTCTAAAAATACTTTTTTATTCTCAACTTAATGCTTTCCTCTTTTCTTTTCTCAAGTTATTTATACGCAAAATTGTTCGACTCAAAAAAAAACTGTTATTTCTCGTAGAAGAGTAAACATAAACTTTAATAAACAAAACTAAATTAACACTTGGGATTTTAGGGACAACAACTTGTTAGTTTAGGAAAGTTATGATAAAATTAACGTGTTTTGAAAGCGCCGCGTGTCCTACTCCAAAGGGTTGTTTAGTGGTTCTTGTGCAGGTGTGTCCCTTTATTCAAAATTGTGTTAGATAGATTTCGTGGGGTTTATTTTTCTAGTCGAGTTCGGTTTAACGTTGTTTCACGTTTATTGCGAAAATATTTTCGTTGTTAAATTCAGCTATTTTTTTCTTCCTCGTGTTGGGTGTAACCGAGCGGAAAATAATTTTGTTAGAAACAAACAAAATGTACTCGAGATAAACACAACTTTGTGCAAGAATTGAACTTTACAACTTTTACACAAACTCCTTAGGCTATAAAACTGAAACGAAAACAAATTGTCCTTAAAATTACAAGTTGTCTAAATATGATATCTTTATTATTATCAAGTATTTATCGATTGTGTTTTTTTGATGACGGAGATGGACAAATACTAATTTAAGTTTTCGCTTCTTACACGAACTTATTTTTAGTTTGTTGAGACTTTACAGTTTTAGTTTAGTTTTACTTCAGCGCGGCATAAATAAGGCATCTCATGAATAGAAATTCGTCGTTTTGTAATTTTTTTTATTTCGTTGAAATCTTTCCTTCTTGTTGTTAGTGGTACGTGTTTTCCGTCCCATTGTGCTAAGATAATAAAAGTTTACTAGATGCTGGAGCTTATATGTGCAAAATTATTAACTATAAGGTTACTAGATAGATATAAATTATACTTGAAATTAAAAAGTAGTAATTATTCGAGTTGACAATTGTTCGGGAAAAGATGAAACCTAATTGTTTGAAACACCTTTTATACGATCATCAAGTTTTTGGGGGTAATTTACTAGTTTATTTGCGAAATTAGTTTTTACTTACTAATATGGTAGGCCGTTTTAGTGTTTAATGTCATCAATAGAATGAGTACAGGACCCTTCGCCCACTGAGTGCTTTGACCATTTTATTGCCACTTGAATCCAACGCTCAACTTGGACATTTTTCCCACTTTTTTATTTTGGCGCCCAACTTGTACATATCACCCACTTTAATTCGTAGTCACAATACTCAACACATCGCTCAACTTACACATATCATCCTAACATTTCTTTAAGTTATAATACTTTTTCAGTAATGTACTTTTCCGCCAATCGTTCAGAAATTGTGACATTTCTGGCAGAATTTTGAGCGGAAAAGGTCAAGATTTCGCATCATGTAGTCGTTGCTGGGCAACGAACGATTACTGTAAGGCAATATAATTTTTGGCCTCCTGAACTGTAAAGCATATTTTTCAGTTGTTCATACTTGTCTTGAAACTTGATTTTTACACACAGTACTGCTACTATGCGGTAAAGTTGTGGCTGATTTAACTGCTATTTGGGAAGGTTTTAAAAATAAACTAAGTATAAAATCCAATAAATTGATTTTAAAAAATTTACTTTACACCATACTTGACACGATAATGTACAGAATAAGGGCACATTTAATTTTTTTATTGATGATAATATTGATGGCGCCATCTATACGTCAGTTAAACAAATGAACTGACACATATTAGGTGGTGTATGTCAAAAAGGTTAAACAGCCAGTCCTACTTAAAACTAGTAGAAATAATTTTGTTCTTTTTTTGATCGTCGGCCAAAAAATATTATATAAATTTCCCACCCAACAAAGCTATCTCGCTGTAAAATCTTACTTTCCACACTCTAATGTAAATAACTATTCCGCGCTACAAGGAATTACTGTAAGGAATTACAGTAATTAAGACATTGAAGAAATAATAAAATACATACTTGAATATTGAGGAAATATTGGTATCAACATTGATATTGGAATTATTAACATCAACATTTGAACTAGTAGGGTTACTCTGTTGTTACACAGTAAACATTTCGTTGCAAATATTGGTATTAAAATTGGTATTAGAATTATTAACATCAACATTTGAACTAGTAGAGTTAGTCTGTTGTTGCACAGTAAAGATTTGGTCGACATTTCCACCTTGTTATTAAAAGATTCCTCAATATATCCCTCTGCGACATTGGTAGAACTCCATCTCCCGTGTCTTTTCCATGTGGTAACGCCTGCACCAGAATTGACTTAAAATTCTACCCGTCGACAACCCTTCCTTTCTGATATTTGAAGAAAAATTGATTAGTGTTCATGTTCTCCGGTCGTAAGGCAACAAACTTGCGGTAAAGATTTAGGTACATTTCATTAACAACTAATGGTTTCTTGGTTTTAGAATCAGGTATACTAAATGGATTGTAGGTCTTCTATATCTGGTAAAGTCATCTTATTTAATTCGTCTATTCTACAGGCACCCGAAATGCCAAATATTAAAGCAACCTAAAAATAAATCGGTGTGTGCTATTTTTAACTTACATTAATCATTAGATATTCCTTATCTGAAGCGTCTAAAATAAACTTATTGATTTCAGTTTTACTTAAAATCTTGACCTTCTTAGGTCTGTATCCTTCACTTGTTTTGCGAATTTTGATATATCAACATTGTGCTTAATTGCGAGGATTGACCTTAACATTGAGTAATTTGCCCACAAAGTTGACGACTTCATTTTTGAACACAGCTGCAAGAAATTTTTCCGAAAAAGAACTCGTATTTTTTTTTCATTCGAAAATCCATGAAACGCCTGTACGCTTGCTCGTATTTCTCTCTTGATTTCTTTGGAAGCAGATTTAAAGTAGCTGTACTTACTGCTTTCGCAAGTTCTGTTGGAGTTCCCTGGATACATTAATCTTCACTTACAATGTTTATTGAAACACGGCAAATGACGTGGTCTAGTTGATGGATACCGACGTTTCTTATTTTCATTATAAAATTAATAATTTTTAGAATTTTTCAGTCGGTTTTTGAACGATTGGTGAAAAAATCGTATGTGTACTCGTAGGAACAGCAACATTTCTCGACTCTATTCACTTCGCCGGGAAATGTTACGCTTTTCCTACTAGGTATACAGGGTTATTCAGTATAGATTACTCACCCCTAATTATCATTATTATTGCTAGTAGAAAAAAAAGTTATACATGAAAGTTATATGGTTATAACTGAATTTTCTTAAAATTCCATCAATAATTCAGTTACTCGCCGTTTACAGGGCGCAACAAAAATATGATGTATTTTTTTAATGTAACACCTTGTATATTATTACATTTTTGAAGAGATCTAGAGATCTTATTTTTCTGATTTCAAAAATATAACATATGTTGTCTTTATCTTGAGCCGTTATTGAGTTATTAATCGTAGAATATCACAGTTACTTGATACGGAATTGTTAATATTATCAAAGTAAGCCATATAAATGACAAATGTTGTGTTGGATAATTGGCATTTTATTAATTAAATCATCAAAATCGTTTATAGTGAAGCAGAAAAAGGTGGGTAATTTATAGTGAATAACTCTGTACACAATATACTATTTTCTAATTCAACATTCAAACAGGGTTCTAAAAACCAGCATAACCATGAATTAATTGTCACTAATTACGTATTTCATAATCAAAGTAGCGTCAACACGATCTACTTTTGGTAACTAGTTACGTAACGGTTTTTAAAACGGAATATTTTATCACCCTTTTTTTACTTCACATTTTATACATAAGTTACATATTTTAAATTTAAATCAAGTTTTTGATGAACAATAAGACAAACTTATAAATTATTTGTTAAAGTGAGTAGGTTTCGTGTTGAACTTCTAATATTTGATTAAAGCAGAATTAGGACAAGAAACTTAAAAATAAAAACTGAAATACTGGATTTTAAATTTTTGATCGATTTTTTTGAACACCCTGTGTAATTGTGTTTATGTTTTAGCGCACTTCCCACAATTTCTATAAAAGGTATTAAGAGGTATTATAAGACAAAGTATGAAAAAAACATCGATTTATTGCGAACTGAGAGTAATGTTTAAATTTTTTTTTGTGATGTTTACTTAATTTATATTAGCTTTTCATAATTGAACACTCTGAATTTAACGTCTAAATTGATTGGTTGTTGAGTTACCGACAATTAAAATTTAGGGTAATATATGACTGCAATTCGGTATTTTAAACAAAATAAATTCAATTACCTTTTATTGAATATGAGACTCTATTAATTCTTAGTTATAATTTTATCTTACGGTCTTGGCTTCTTAAATAAAGTAGATGGTTTGAAATTTTAAAATAAAATTTTAATACAACTAAAATAATGAAACTTACGTTTTTTATTTATTGATATTTCCGCCACAATCTTTTTTCTGCATATAAAATTTTCGATTATAATATTAACACACTAACTTTGTTTACACTTTACTGATGACGTAATCGGTGCATCCTTCTGCGCAAGCTGACTACAATCCACGGACCGACTACGATGCGCGGCCTTCAATACCACGGCTGAAAATAGCGTAATTGCCTCTGCGCTCGTGCCTGTTTATGAGTAAACTAAACTCTGTAAAGTCCTAAAATTCAATTTTATACAAAGGGGAAACTTTATTGCATCTTCATATAACAACAAAAATAAATTTAAGTTTAAAGAAATTACAATATAATACATGTAAATAACGCCATTTTAAGGTCATTTTTGGATTTTTATCTAGTCTACATTAAAGCATAAATTATATAAAATCTACCCCTATAAACAAGCGTGATAAACCTTTGCCTGTGCAAAAAATATTTTTGTTTATGGTTTTCTGTTCTTGATTAGTCAAAAACAGACAACAGCGCACATGCTGCAATAACAAAAATCCTTAGAATTCGCTGCCGGTAAAGTGTCGCCTTCTACTTTTCCTTTAGAAACTACCCCTCCTTTCGATTATGCTTAGGATAAGAAAACTGCGAATACAACAGAAACTATTCGACTGGTATGAAATTCATTGTTTTGTGCATCATCTTAACTGGAAATCCTTCATCAGTTTTTTTTTACAATATTCAATAAGACGTTTTAAGCAGTTGCTACAGTTTTTTACTTTTAATTGTGTCATACACTGCACATTGTAAAAATGTGGTGTTAATTCTGTGAAAACGTTAAATTTTTAAGAATTCTTATGTTTAATAACTAATTATTTTTCTACTTACACCCTTTAGATGCCATGAACTCGGTAAAAATATGGATATTTTGGGTCACCTAAAATGGCAGTTTCCGCGGTTATTGTTGTTTGTGCGATGCGCAGTAAGAAAAAAATAAAATCAAATGATAACGCCAAACAGCTAATGTTCATTATGGTTAGTGTGGTTATAGGGCGATCAATCCGCAATGCGCTGTCAAGTTAATTATAAACCGTTACTAAGAATTAGGTAGGGTTAAAAATTATAACGAAAAAGTTTAATAACCGACAGTTCTGTTAAATGCCTATTAAAATTCCTGACTTAGAGAGATTTTAATTCTACTTAATTTAGTCACGCTAAACGTTATCTATTTACTGCGGCTGCGCAGCAACATAAAATTAACGGGAAACAATGATAGAGAGATTTTACCTTTATACTGCGACTGCGCAATAACATAATCTTAACTGAAAATGTTAATAACCGATAACGCACTCCTTTATTACGGTGACATTAACGTTACGCTAATAAGCGAAGACGTTTGTCACCGTAATATTGTGTAATTTTGATACGACTAATGTTTTCCCTTAATTTTATGTTACTGCGCAGTCACAGTATAAGGGATAACGTGTAGCGTTACTATATAATCACAGAGTACGTTATTTTTAATGTTATTTAAGTGACCCAAACTTATTTTGGCCCCTGTTGTTAACTTACAACTTCTTCTAAATGAAAAGAGAATTTTTTTGTGAACTAAAGTTATCGCTGACCTTTAACAACTGAAAAAAGAAAGAAGAAACTGTCATTTTTTCATTTTGTCTATCCATTCCTGGGCATCCTCATTGTAGTTTCTGTTCATAATGCCCTGTATATTATTAATAGTGTCAGTCAGGAACTCTTCTATGTGATTAGATTGTAAATATGGTTTCACGTATCTGTATCAAAACTTTTCCAAACTATTCATGTAGGTGTTTGCGATGATTGGGAAGAGCGAGGAACCGATCACTTCCTTCTTGTGTGAGGGCGTTCTTCAAGGTTCGTCGAGATCTATAAAAAACAATTTATCTTATACGAAGGACCATTACAAAATCCTGAGAAGAGAATATTAGTGTTTATAAAATAAAACCAATCTAACTACAGCCTTTAACTTCAGATCAATTTCCAGAAAATCGGTCACATTGACATATACAAAGCAACACTCCATTGCTGGACCATAGCCACAAAATAATATTTTTCTTAAAAATAAGCTCCGTGTCACCGAAACACTCTCAATAATTTTTAACATATAGAACCACTTCGCCTAAGCCTTAAAATATACCAAAATAAGCATTATACGGATAAATAAGAGTTGCGACATCTAGTGTCGACTCGTGTTAACGGAAAACATACGAAAATGCATTTTATGTAACTGCTAACACATTTGTCGACAAAGTTGGCGTTAATGATAAACTTTTAATAACAAAAGATTCATTTAGTTAGTAAGAGACCATATTTGTCTTAAAAATTGTTCTTATAATTTTTTAAACCGGCAAGTTTAATGAGGATTCCATGGTCATTTCTTGTCATTGAAATTTGAACAGTAAAATTATGTTCGACTTTTGCTTGTTTTCAAGATTTTTTCCTCGAGTCCTACTCTAGATTTATCTTTCAATCAAGAATTAATGGTATTTTGAATGTGGTTGGACCGTTCAACGAATTTGTGACGTGGATGGGCTATGATGGGCTTTTTTTTTGTTATAATGGCATATTTCTGCTAACTTCTTGCCGTAACCACATCCACATCAGCTGTAACATAGACTCGGTGACATAAGTTTTTTCACTTCCCCGATTTTATTACACTAAATTCTTTCAGTGTTTTTGTTGCAAATTTTTCAGACACTTCAGAAAATTAAAAAGATATTCGTTTCTCCAAAGTCCAAAATGTGCAGAAACATGCTGGGGGTGAAGATCCCAGAGTAGGACAAGCGTACACTGCTCTCCAAACTGTGCTCAACACGAAGAAGGACGAATATGGGGAGTATATAGCAAACGTTTTCCGACCTATGAACACACAATCTTATGCCTATGTCAAAAATGAATTTGGGGAAATTATTTTCAAAGCTGAAAGTGGCTCACATACTTCCCGTTTTGTGCCACAAGCACAACCCTTTTATCCGTTCTCACCACCTGATTATTCGAGGCCAAGTTCAAGAGCTAGTGACAACAGCTACCGAACATCCTATGTCCCTGTACTATCTACAAGTGGGTCATCGGTTGCTAACCCACAAGAAAATGCTTCGCAATCTCAATCTTTGAGCCAAAGCTCACAATCACACTACCCTGAGCTTGACACCCAAGGAGTGCTACCGTCAACCAATAAGCCTACTAGCTAATTACCTAATCTGCATGATGGGAATGGTGATTTTCAATGGCATTAAAAATTTTTTATTTCGTACTATGTTTTACATAATTTGATTATCACTATATAAATGAACATGCATAAAATACTGGGTTGTTTTCTATTAAGTAAATTCTCAAAATTGAAATGGCCCATTATGAATCACCTTTTCTTTGTACTCATAACTTTCTTTAAAGCAAAGAAAATAAAAACGTCAAAACTTTCATACACATTTGTTATGCAAGTTGTTTGTGAAATTGAAACAGCATTTCTATCGTCTGTAAATTGTAGTTTCTCAAACAAATTCATCCTTTTGGTATCGCGGGGAGTTCATATTAGACCTCAGCTGCAGGTTCACACTGCTTTCGACATGTTTTGCAAACACAAACTACATTGTGGTAGCTACATCGTAAAGAAGTGCTTGTCAGATTAATAATTAATTAATCTAGCAATCAGTAAAGTTAAATATTTTTGGCACCCAACGTGCGCTCTTTCTAAATTCATTGTTATGTATTAAATTTTTTTCAGATATAGCATGTACAAATTGACATTTTCTGTATCTTTGATTCTGAAAACTGTATTTCATAGGAGAATATAGTTGTTACGTCAATTTGTGTATATATGCCACAGGAAATTGTATTATCTCCGTTGATGCATTTTTTAATCTCCTTAGTGAATGTATACGACTGCACTTATTCTAAGTGAAGATACATTTTAAAGTATACCGCTTCTGCTTACATCTTTTTTCATTTGTAAATCGACACTACTTTATTTCGGTTACAATTCAATTACTGTTTACGGACGACAATGTCGCAAATGTATCCGCACTACGACAAATTGTTTTTAATTTTTTCGTATGAAATTTCGTCAAAGCAAGTTATTGAATTTAAAATTTGGGAGATTAACAAATCTGCATTCATGCATGCCAAATTCGAGTGTAAAAAAGAATTATTCGAATACAAATACGGTTATGTGCTGCTGCTAACTCTACCGTTAAGTAATTTATGTGTTTAAAGGACGAATTGTTATTGTTTTTTCCCCTCCGATTTTCGCGTTTGATTTGTTTTGTCGAGCGTTGCATTAGCATTCTTTACGTTTAATTAGGCCGGTAAATAAGTATGTAAAACAAGAGCATTTGCATTGTTATATCGGCGACATAAATATTCTTGGACGTGTTGGTCATCATCTGTTAACGTCAGGTTCACAACGTTGCAATTTGTTTTTAGCCACATATTTTATTCCCGATTTTGTTCGCGATTTGCCAGATATAAGCCGGCCGTCTGTTTGCGATCAAACACAGGATATGGCTGCCACTTTGTTTTATGGCAGTCGTTTATTATTGACCAAGTTTTGATGTTTTTATTATTTCTAACGTTTTCTATAGTTAAAAATTTTAGATTTACGACGATCTATTAAAAAAAATTGTTCGCTACTGAGCTATAGAAATTAATTAAAATAATTTGTCAAAAATTCGAAAAGAAAAAGGGACTGGTTAACGCGAAACCGCCAAATAATTAATTTCACTATACAATTCTTTGGCTGAATTCGTAGTCGTAAATTTAAATTTCTATAAATTACTGGAGCGGTTTATCTGTAACACATAGCAGCCACCCTCTCCAAGTGTTGCAATTGTTCCATTACTCCTCCTGTTGCCATAAATAAATACTTTTCCAACTGTCTCTTGGCGTGGTTTGCCACTTGAGGCCATATAATCTACCTTACATTCCCAGCTCAGATATCATTATTAGGAATCCTTAAATTGGGCCGAGCGCTTCCTCGAAGATTTGCTCTCGCTTTAAATTAGAATTATTTGTTCAAATGCGCAGATCGTCGAGAACATTTTATTTTTTGTGTCCAGTTACGTTGATTGTTTTATCTTTTTTATGTGTACGCTTTTGTAGACATACACCTATTTATTTAATAAGTTTGAGGGCGCTTTCGGGCGTCTAAAATTTACGCATTTTTTTTTCTCGAGGGGTACGTGAAGGTTATATGATTGATATTCGCGATATTACTTTTTAAGCAAAGTTTTTAAAGCGCATGAAATATTCAAAAAGATGAACACGTATAAACTAATATTTGCTTTTAATATTTAATGCGTCTGCGAGCGTTACGTTTTTATTATGAACCCGTGAAAAATAATGTTTCTCTAAAGCCATTTTCTTGGATTACTGCTAATCTTTTTCCTTAAACCCGATTTACTAGAGTGAATTATTTTCCAACCAGTTTAACCTTACCTTCAGCCCTCGCCAGCCTTTTGCTCGGTGATACAGAGGTTCTATGAGTTTGCAATTTTGATAACCGTCGATCGATATACGATGTAATTTTTCTTGCTTTCGATTGTTTAAAATTTATGTCTCGATTGCGGGTTTCGATTTTTAATAATTTTTTTATGAATCTTTGCAATATGGTCTGCAGTAATACATGATTTGTGAGTTATTAAAAGTTCATACCTGTCAAATAAAGCAAGAAATATCATGGACATTGACCTGAGCTTTCAAAATTACGTTTTGTTGTGCTTTCAATGCCTAATTGTTATTTTAATTGTATCTGACTGGGATGTTGTGTCTGTAATTGTTGGTTATTTATTGTTTCGGATGAAATAAAGCTTAGATAAAGTAAAACAATTTTTGTTAAGCAAGTAGGATCGAAAATTTACCTCAAATAAGGACGCTACAACATAGCACACAAACACATAATATACAAGCAAATTTAATGACAACCATGTCAATTCCAGTATTAAATTCAAAATAAGACATAGGTTTTCACGTCGGTAAAGTTGGCACTACCGCTTTGTGTTAATCGAAAAAAAAACGATGATAATTTAGCACTAATTTGTACCCAAAAAATTAGAATTTGTACTCAAATAGATTCACTGTAAATACCGATTTTTAAAGTAGGAGTGCTTCCTTGAGTTCAACCACGCACTCTCTCTATGTCAAAATCAAATTTTAACACTTCCTTCTTTTATCTATTCTCTAAATGAATTAGAGTTAGTGCTTTATAATGGGACAAAAAAATTTTGTTTGATGGCCGGCCGGGACGGTGGCTTCCCGGACGTCCGTTCGTATGTGAACAATATATCAAAACAGCCACTAATGCGATTTTTATGAAATTTTACACATGATTTTTATTTATAATACTGCAGATATAATTACACTTTGGGCATAATCAATTGAGCCGAAAGGGTTGTTAACTAACACAGATATTCAAATTTTTGGAATATTTAGAAAATATTTGTTTTACATTTTGCTTGGAATGAAAGTTGTTTCTTATTTAATTATATACAACTTTGTTTAAACTATTTTTGATCCGATGAGTGATTACTGAAATAAAATATCACGTAACCGTAATTGTTTTAACAATATCTCCACCAATATCAATTATATAATAAAAGTTATGTGAAAAAAAGTTGTTGGAAATTTTATTATCTATAACTTTAGCTTGAACTATTTTTTTTCTAAAACGCAATTTTCATTTTTCTTTATGTACGGGTTTTTTACAAAAAAAAAAGTTTTGAGAGTTACGACTAATACGTGTTACGACATCTAGTATCGACTCGTGCCATCATAACACGTCCGAAAAATGCAAATTAATTTTCGGAGGAACTGCTTACACATCTGTCGACAAAGTTGCTTTGCTTATTACTTGAAATATTTTTTTCCAAAATGCGATTTTCTTTGTGTACGGAATTTCCAACTCGTCTTAAATATCGCGAGTGATACCTAGTCTTGTCCCAACGTAGGAATGGTAATAGCGTAGCAGGTAGACTTCGTATAATGGTTTACCACTTAAATACATGTAATAATTGTTGCCCGTGTAATAGTATTTTACAAATTGCGCGGTGTTCATTTCCTTCTTTCTTAAACGTGGATTTTTTCTCTTCAACATATAGGGTATTTTTTTCACTTTTTTTATCGAAATTATTAAGTTGTGACGCTGTTAGATATGTTTATTTTTCGAGCAAAATGTTTTATATCCCCGCACACTTTTGATACTTTTTTTCACGTTTGTTAGTATCTGAACGATGTATAGTTCTGCGCGAAACGCATCATGCACTTTAAAAATTTCGGCAAGAATTCGTTTAAAAAATTTTCAAATAAAAAACAAAATTGATAATTTTAGTTGCTTAATGCGAACCATTTGCATACGTGATCGCTAACACGAGTCGACACTAGATGTCGCAAACTGAATTCAACCGAATCTAGACGACGATTTGAAGAAAATCAAAACCACGTCAATTTTAATATCTAGAGTGCGATTTTTGACGTGTTAGTGACAGTTGTTGAATGGATCCCTTAATCCTGAGATACTATCCTTAAACATTAAATACGTAATTTTTTAGGAAATTTAATAAGGAATTCAGTGCCGTAAAATTCATCAAATTGGTCAAAAACTATAGAAAATAAAAAATGACGTATCGGAAGTAGGGTCATGCCATTTAAAAATAGATAAGGGTAGTCTTTGAGGGCTAGGGGTTGATTCCACAACTGTCCTTAATACGTCAAAAATTGTCACTATCGATATTAAAATTGACATGTTTTGTTTTTTTTTCAAATTTTTCTATCTTAGCAATATTTACAAAAAATACTCATTTTACATTTTTTTTAAATAAAAGTATTTGTTTTTTGATTCGATAAGTAATTACTGAAATGACAAGAATATTAATTACACATAAAAAAATAAGGAAATTCTCCGAAATTTTATTACTATAACTTGTATCAGACAATCTAGACCCCAAGTTCAAAAGGGGTTTAGTATTTTTTATAAGATTGTAGTAAAAATTGATTATAATCTATTTATTATTATGAGTAAATATTGTGGGTACATATTAGTTCTAAATTGGATATACCGTCTGTTCCATTAAAAAGTTGACAGGTATTTACTATGGTAAATTAAAAATTAACGTATACTGTTTTTCCGGTACCATTCGAACACAATATAACAACATATTATGTTGGATTGATAAAATAAAACAAATAGTAATACAAATTTGTAAAATTTTAAATCGATTTTCATTTATTAAACGGCCTTCGTAGACGAATTAGTTAATTTGTTGCCTAGTAATGCTTTGCGCTTCCTAACCAGGGTTCAATTCCGATTGCAATATTTTTTTATTACCATTATAATACAATTTTGTAAAGTGAATTTAACATTTTGCAAAAATATTAAACTATATTATAAAAATTGTATTAATAGTAACATCCATAACAATTTTATTAATAAAAAAGATTACGGTAATCGGGATCGAACTCGGATCTATTTCCATAAATCATTATAGAAATGGGGAAAAATGCATCTAATGCGCAGTGAGTCTCATTTTTATTGTAATTGCAGGTATCTCCGTTGTTAGTGAAAATATAAGGTTGCGGTTTTCGCCACTTTGTTGAGAATCGAAAGATGGCATCAACAAAGTTTCCATAGCCTTCTTGATTTAAGACATACAGAGTGAAATCTTCTTTATCTCTGTTATACTTTAATATATCGAAAAGATAAAAAATACGTTTTATAGAATTTTTACGTATAATACAGTCTAGTTAGATTATTTTTTTTATTTCGTTTATGGGATATTAAGTAAACTTATGTTTTTTTTTCTAAATGGGACACCTGGTATATTATTTTAGAATGTGATTTGTTTTAATTTTAGCTACTCAAAAATATAGCATACTTGATATTTATTTTAACAAAACAACTTGTAATTCAATTTTTTGTAATTCGTTTTCTCAATCTAGTAGGTCTACAGAAAATTAAAATAAATTTAACAGCTAAATGAGTTTTGTATTTAAGAGTTTTCAATGTTACTAGTTAGATCATATAAAAAATACTTGTACTAAATTGTAATATTACAAGGTGACTGGACATCCATTAGTTCATACTTTATTTCTTTTATTGCATACGTTTTTTCCAAGCCTACTATATTAAAACAACAAATTTACAGAAAGAATTGAATTTTAGTCTTGTTGTTTAAAATAAATATCAAGTATACTATATTTTGAGTAACTAGATAAAATTAAAACAAATTACAGTCTGAAATAATATACCCGGTGTCTATTTAAAAAAGATAAGTTTACTTAATATTTCACAAACTATGTAAGATAAAAATAATCAACCAGACGATTGGATTTCTACGTAAAAAATCTATAAAATAAATTTTATATCTTTTCGATATGTTCAACAATAACTGATACAGGAGAAAAGTAAATTTATTTTTTGCACTTCCTATATTTAATGATTCACTTTACACCCGCTTCCGCAAGCGTAAAACGACTCTTTTCGCTCGATTTACTTTGCGCCCGCATTTTTACTTTTAGACCCGCTTTTACTTTTAGGTCCGCATATATCGTTAAAACCGAATTGATCCGAGAATTTACGATTAATCATTGACAAAATAAGAATAAACGGTACGAAATTATGCATGAGAAACGACATGAGATTCACTACAAATTATTCTTAAAAATCAAATTTTAATTAAATTGTAGAATCTGAATATAAAGCAAAATTTTCTTGTAGAACTGGACTAAATACAATAAAAGCACATTTTCGTTGCTTTTTTAAGTCGACATCATTTTAAAAAGTAATCGTACGTATTTTCATATATTTTGTTGAATTTAGCAAGTAACAAATCCGGAACTATGTTATCTGCTACCTCTTTAATACCGGGAGGAGTTTTAGAAAGTTCTTCATTATCAGTTTCCATGTCCACTGATTTTGGAAGCTTTGTAATTTAAATTTTTAAATGACGTTTAGGAATGCCGGTAAAGAAGAACATTTTATTCTTAATTCTTGTAAGCTACCCTAGAGGTCGCGACCAATTTACGTTCGTAAATTTAAATTTTTAATTAATTTGTTGGTATTTTGGAGGTATTAATTTATTTATTTGTTTTCTAAACTTATTAGTACTATTAATTTAAGTTTTTTTGTATGTATTAAAATTAAAATAAAATATGTAATTAAAAAGTAAATCTGTTTCGACTGAGTATTACTAAGAATTGCAAAAAAATTGGTATGCACTACATGTGTAAAGTTCTTTTAAGCCCTCACATGATTGTTGCCCTCGCCTACGGCGCGTGCAATTTTAAAATCTAAGTTTGAACATATTTGACCATTTATCGGCCCAACAATCGTGTGTACTGTTTTCACGAGTGTTCGGACTTGCAGGCCTGCAAACTATCCTCGCACTCGCAAAAGGTCAGTTCTTTTTTCTACGTATTAGTTCACATTCATTAATAATTGTTTGTCTTAATTCATGTAAACATGTTTGTCATTCAACGGTCATTAAGATCCGAAGAACTCCGGAGACCACTCTATTAATCAAAATCCATCGATTTGAAAAGTTCGCATCCAGAAAACCTCTAACCCGTAGTGAAGAGGTGTTTCATCTTGTTGAAACCAAAAATGTTGTGGTAACTTCCCATTCTTAGAAGTGTATTCCTTCTCCAATAAATCTGAATACTTGTATTTTAATTCCCATTCAAAAATTCAACTAATGTCTGTAGATGCTGGGTATGTGGTTTATGTTGAATCCAATTAAGATTCTTATTTTACCAATAGCTTGAGTTAATGGCGGTTAACTGTTTCATTTAAACAAAAATGTGCCTGCTCGGAAACACGACATTAGATAGAAAATATTCGTTCATTAGTCCATTAAACTCAAACCGTCGGTTAAAATCATCACCTGGCAATTTTTGAACTAATTGCATCTTATACGGATGATATCTTCCCCCAGAAACGTTGACTTATACTATGGTTTACTGCCAAAATTGTGATAGAAGTTTGAGGTGGGTCCTCTAAATAAATTGAAATGTTTTGTCTAATAGTTTCGTCGTATTCCTTGTTTTTGTAAATTTTTTACACTAAAACCCAGAAATAACAAGATTTTTCAAAATCTGCAAAATATATAGGATGTACCATTTAAATGAAAAAAGTTGAAGGTATTTCCGGATAAACCGGAAGTGTATTATTAACAGAAAATTCACTATGGATGCATTTTATCTCATTGCACTTAGTTCTAAAATTTCAAACATATCGTCCATTTGGTTTTAAAGATATTTACTTGCTTCCATATTTTATTCCAATTCTATATAGTGTGATTTCCACAAGCCATCAAACAGCGAAGACTAAACGACGGGGGGTAAAACTGGGTAAGTTATTTGAAAAAAGTCCAGTTGTATTGTTTTACTTTTCCTAATTTGCCAAGGAATCCTAAACGCTTGTCACATTGTGAGGGAACATCTAGCGAACTAGCTTCGGAACTAGCCTAATCTTGCTCAATACGGGTCGATTAGTTAGTAATACATATTGTACATACTTA
This sequence comes from Abscondita cerata, assembly GCA_030710515.1. Classification (NCBI taxonomy): domain Eukaryota; kingdom Metazoa; phylum Arthropoda; class Insecta; order Coleoptera; family Lampyridae; genus Abscondita; species Abscondita cerata. The sequence continues at coordinate 342,885 of JALBCR010000030.1, forward strand.
TTATAAATAAAGTTTGTGATTTTTTTAAAAAAATCACAAAATATGTATGTTTTTATAATGCGCCATCTAGCGAGTGTGGTGAGAGCGACAAGTAGATTCCTTCTAACGCATCTGATAAAACAAGAAAAATACTCTAAAACAAAACTAAGTTTGGCTTTTTATGTTAAGGCGTTTCCAATATATTACTTTGTTTCTAAATCGATATTTATTTTATCACCACGACCTTATTTGAAGAGATACAAAAAACCTTAAGACAAAAGTTGTTCTCAATGAACGTGAAATTTGGTTTTAGGTATATTCGGTATAGCTTACCTATGCAAGTTTTAGACAAAATCGGGTTTTTTTCATTTGACGTGACCAATACGCCTTCTAGCGCCCATTGTAAGAATTCAAAATAATTTTTAGCATTTGGTGTTCTTCCACTTAACTAAATTAACACTTGTTACACTTTCAGCAAACAAAATGGAAATGAATAAAGAAACTGCTTTTGAATATATCGCGAAAGAGACAGAGCCAATCACATTACATTGCGATGTATCTCATGTAACTTTTAATATATTTGAAGTTTAGTCTCCATCTATGTTCTGAAGCTTAATCAACTACAAATCATAATCATTATCATAAATTCCTTTTTTAATAGTGATTCCTAAAATTTGAGTGAGTGGAAGGTAAGATACTACACTTATCCCAAAATTTTCAACATCATCGACAATATTCTTTAGGTTTGGTTTTCACATTTCTTCGATAACTTCAAATCCAATAAAAATAACAACAGAGAATTGATAATATTTCAAGTGTATAGTGGGATTAATATTCCCAATTTTAGCTATTTTTCCTTCTTTCAATGATTTAATCGAACATTATACCACAAGTATACTTTGGTTACGCAGATACCTTACCATCTCTACTGTTTTGCCTTCGTGTTAAGCTGATTCACTATTCAACTTTTGCTATATTATATTTCTTCATTGTTTTCTCTGTTCTTTTTTTAAGTCTTTACTATTATTACCTGTGCCATTTTTATCGTCAAAATTTTGTTTTATAATTTCATCTTCTTAATTTCCATTTTTGTCACTGTTCGTGTTATGCGTTATTCCACCAATTTGTTGATTCCACTTCTTTAATCTTATTTGTTATTCACCCTTTATGAAACTAATGTTGCAGTGTATCTAAGTGGTATAGTAAATATAGTAAATGATCGGCCGCTATTTTTGGGGTCTCATTAAAGGAGACGATAGCCGTATCATCAACTGACGTAGCGATTGAGGTTTTGGCTTCTTTTAGTGTATCAAATATGAAGAGTAGACAGAGTAACGGACCAAGTACACTAACCCTGCGGCACTCCGAAAGTAATTTTATGGTATTCAGACATTGTGAGTGAGTGGTGTCAAGGTCTACGATTGCTTTCATTTTTTGGGAAGCAGTTTTGAAAAAACTTGGACAGTAGGGGGAGGAGACTTATCGGTCTAGCAAGAAGGTTTACAAGCCTTAGCTAGCAATTGTGATGATTTGAGCGTATCATCTACTTGATGCTTAAATGAATCAACAGACGGCTGAAGATCCCAACTGTTTTTTTTTTCCCAACACATTACTCATATGGACATTTGGAATTCAACTGTGGGGCTTCCCATACCAAAGTACTTCAAAGATGTCAGACAAAGATCACTAATAATGTTGTAAATGAAACTAGGGAAACGAAATACAGCGACCTACAGTACTTTACTAAATTACCAAGACATGTAAACTAACTCATTCATCACCTCAGCAAATGACAGACTATCTTGAGAAGATTGAAGAGACAATAACTTTGTAATCAGCCAGATGTAGTGTGAAATTATGTTGAAACCGGGAATCGTCGAATCCTTTTTAGGACACCCTTTGCTTTCCGTCCTTTTCCTTTTTTTGATATCAGTTTTTAACGATCTTAAACTTCAACTACTGTGGAACTTCAGGAGGATTGTAGACAATTATCCTTGAAGTGGAGGGACGAAATTAAAACCACTACTCTGGTTTCAATATACCAACGTTGCGGTCGACCTATGCGTGTTTTTTCAAGGCTTCTTAGGGCGTGACAGTCACATCTTAACATACTAAATTAAACCAAAAATTTATAAAATACATTAATCGGTTAGATTAATGGCCGTCGCCATAGAAATAAATAAATAAATATATGTCATATTGTTTCAAAAATTGATTTAAGAGGTAATGTAAGGGACAGAAACTATCAGACTTAACTTTTGACGAATGTCAAATATATTTAAAGTAGCGTTACGATAGTAACGGTTTGTATTTCTCGCTAAGGTAACTTTATCCGATTGAGATAGTTCAATTTCCTAGATTTTCCCCTATAAATCGAGAACGGATGAAGATATCGCCATGCGGTTTTTACTAAAATATAGCTGACTACATAACGGCTAAGAATCTGTAAATAAAACACTACCGTTCTATTTAACTTTTTCCCAAAAATCACAAAAATATGTAATTGTTGTCGATAACGCCCTCTAGTTTGTATGTTTCAAACTAGATGATTCAACAAAAATATTTTATTATTTAAAAGACTATAAAATTCTCTTTCAAACGATATCAAAAATATTTCAATAGCTTCAATGGTTCTGAATTCAAACACTGAAAAATGATTTGACCTCCCCTCCCTTATTATGACAGATACGGAAAAATGTCATGAGACAAAATGATGCCCTGTAACACAAGTAATAAAACTATACTTTCAAAGTTGGAGCTTATCGTCCAACTTTCCGAGATAGCATTAAGTGTATGTTCTTTTATAGCATTTGTGCCCCCTTGCGGTCGGTTGACGAACTTCAAAATAGTTTCCAGTTTTTTTTTCTTGGCCACTTTATATATAAGAATTTTTTTACAACCCTCTAGGCCTTACAATTGTCGAGATACGGCCGCTCCGTATCCTTATTGGGACACCCTGTACAATTGCAAATAAACACCTAGATTCACTGAACAGTTGCTTCGCAGTTTTGGATTTTTTAAAAGGGAGAGAACAGCAGGCAGTTTGAGACTCAACGCTTTATTGGCATGAATGTTCGAATAATCTACTTTTTGTAATCTGCTATCTTTCGGCAAAATTTTCAAAAAATAGACAACGATAAATACTTTGTATCTCCTTCTAACTCTGAAAAAGGTAAACCAGTAAAGCCGGTAGAGTTTTTATAATTGTGAGAACGGAAGCAAGTGGCACAGGAGCAATAAATATACAGGGTGTCCCAAACTAATTTGTTTACCCTATAACGTGATAACGAATTAATATATTTGAATAAAAAAAAACTATCCTTTATAGCTGCCCATGTACGTTAATATTGGCTGTTAAAATTACCCCTACTTTAAATACCCTTAAAGGGACAACCCCTCCCTTAAAATTTTAAATAGCACTCCTATATTTTTTTATACATTTTGATGCATGTTATGTCTACGACTATGAAAATTTTTACAGAATCAAAATCGGTCACTAATTAGGAAAGAAAAAGACTTTTTTATCGCAAATTTAGCACCAGAAATTAAGTGGCCAGCTCGTTCCCCAGATTTATCACTTTTAGATTATTTCGTCTGAGGAACTTTTTAAAGACATAGTTTACCAATCTAAACCAGAAAACATAGAGGATTTAAAAAGAAAAATCACAAATGCATGTTGCCTCAGATTTCATGCCACATGTAACAGAAATCTTTTAGAAAGATTTGAACATTGTGTTCAGGTAGGAGGATTGCAATTTGAACATTTAATATAATTAATTATCAATAATTTATTACTAAGTCTCTTAAACAAATAACATATTTTAGTTTGATTTGTTTTATTATGCTTGTTCACGTCGTCCATAATGACCGACACGACTGAAACGTATAAATACATGTATAAATAAAAAGTCTTTTTCTTCCCTAATTAGTGACCGATTTTGATTCTGTAAAAATTTTCATAGTCGTAGACATAACATGCATCAAAATGTATACACAAATATAGGGAGTGCCATTTAAAATTTTAAGAGAGGAGGTTGTCTCTTTAAGGGTAGTTAAAGTAGGGGTAATTTTAGCAGCCAATATTAACGTCAATTGGCAGCTATAAAGGATAGCTTTTGTTTTATTCAAATATATTTATTCGTTATCACGTTATAGGGTGGTCAAATCAGTTTGGGACACCCGGTATACATTTTTTTTCGATTATTCATTTTTTTTCGAAAAGTATTGATTCAATATTTTAGTTTTATATGGTACAGATTCATGTCTAATTTTTAAAATTTTTCTAACATGAATGAATATGGGATCAATATTTATATATTGGTCATTTTTATAAATTATTGATTAATTAAGTTTTATATTGGATTGCTTAAAGCTTAATTAATCAATAATTTTTCTAACATAGTTTGCACTTAAAGTTTTTCTGAGAGGAACTTTTGGATGACATTGTTGTTTGCTGAGTTTCGATCTTAGGGTGATCAGACTATACTAAACTCAAATTTCTTTCATTCTAGAATCTGGTTTGGTTGATAAGTTGATTACTTGAACTTTCATTTGTTTGTTTCAAGTTTCTCGCCCTGATGAAGCCCTTTGCAATAGGTGGCGAAACGTTATTGGCAATTACCGTTACCTTTTTGACACGGTCCATTTCCGGAAGACGTTTTTGTTTTAACATACTAGACTCAATTTTAAGGAATAAAAACTTTAACTTCAAGTTAGCCATCAAAATAACATTTCAAAGGTACTTAAGAATCAAAAAATGTATTTGTGACTCTTTTAATACAAGTAACAACATGATAGAAACCTGATAATGTTTGTGTTTAGTTGTTGAATACGATGCAAAACACATTTTGTATATTAATTTATTTTTAAATAATTGATTGGTTATTTATTTAAAATTTTACTCATTAATTGTATTAAATATCAGAAAACACAATCATTTCTTGTTATAACAGGCGAAAATTAATTATTTTTTCTATTGTTTCAGGTAAAAAAATCCTTTAATTTTTTGAGCAAGTACGAACTGGTAAGAAATATTTTTTTTTAAATAAATATGGTCGTGTCACACTGGTTTATTTACTAAAATAAATAGTGAAAATTATCGAATGTGAATCTGGTGTTCTTCCGCCAAACCTTTATTAAAACGAATCAAATAAAATTACAGTTATGTTAGAATTTTATTCACATATATCGAAATGGTCTAGTTTTGAAAATATTTTTGAAATTATGTTCGCAAATCTGCATTGAGATTGAATTTTATTGTTCGAATAAAATCCTCCGTATTTTAAATGGCGCAATTCGAATCTAACTCAATTTCATATGCTTTCTGTCCAATTTAAACAACCTAATGAAAATAAGTCAATTTTTAATCGAAAAAAAAATCGTTCGGTAGTAAAAGGGCCGTTCTACAATTTAATTAAAAATTGATTGTTTTTTTTTCGTACACGGCCGGTTTGATTTTGATGAAAATTAAAATAAGCATCTTAAATTGATCCAAAATAAAAATTTAATTCTGCGAAATAGGCTTGAAACGTTCGAAGAGAAGTGAGCAAAAATGTTGGCGCATTAATTTTACTTATCGCGAAGGTGGAATAATGAAACGGTTTAAATGAGGAGAATTTTGTACTTGAAAACGAAACTTTTCCATTTAATTTCGCATATTTTTCGAATTATTACAACTTCAAACAATAGTCGAAGAGTAAACAAAAACGGGGAGAAAATAACATTAAAATTAATTAATTGAAATTAATCTGTCTAATTACAACTCGATTGTCATATTTGAAGAAAGGTTTTGTACCAAAAGAAATTTTAATTCGATTTGTTTTGTTTATGTGTAATTTATTTATTTTACAATTTGGACGGTGAAGTTTTGTTATCTGTTTTTATAGTACAAATGAAAGTATGTATACGACTATGGTTGTTTTGTCGTCGGGGTGGGTTATTTAATTAATCCATTGTTTTGTTAATTTGCCAGCTAAGGGATGTTTTTTTTTTGTACGTATGTGTGTAGATTAACCTCTTTATGGTGCTTTTCTTTTGTAAAAACTTTCATATGTTAGTTGTTTTGTTGAATAACATAATATTTGTTACAATTTTGTCGTACCCTTTGGGTCTTTGTTCAATTTTGTTTTGTACGTAAATAATAAATGACAGTTATTAGGTATTTAGTGGAAACATTATGCAACGACCGCTTACAGTAGGTAGACTGTATTATGAATTTTTATTATTCATGCACTGTTTTACTCTGAATTTTGCGGTTAAGGTTAATATAATCTCACCAAAATTTCGGGTTATTGTTTTGTGTGCGTGGTCATGTTTTATAAAACTAGAATCTTTCATGTCTTTCCTCAAATTTTCATTATTTAAAGGAATACATGTTTGAATGTTTGTCCAGTCATACAGGGTATTGGGTCACATTTTTTAAGATACTTAATTTGAAACCCACCAACTACAAAATTGATAAACGGGACCAATATTTTGTTTCGCATTATAGCCCAATAAAATGGGAAGAAATTTAACGATTTGTTTTGTGTTTACTTTGAAGGGTTTAAAAGTCCCCTCCCTCTTCATTGAGAGAAACGGGTGTTGGGGGAAGTGTCAAAAAAATCAGTTTGTTCTAAATAACTCAGAAAGTATGAGTTTTATCAAAAACAAAAACGTTAAGAAAATTGTAGCTGACAAAATTCCGCAATTTTTTTTTTATTTTTGTTTCTACGACTAGTAGGAGTCGAGATAGATTTTTAGTTTGCGGCGAAACGGTAACACGTGCGCGCATCGGTCCTATTTCACTTAGATCTCGAGAAAGGCCATATGTATAGCAAAACGCTTCAAATAAAAGTTGTAGAGGATTTAATTACAAACAATTTCCTTTTTTAAAGATTTTCATATGATTAGAGACTTTATTTTTTATATTATTTAATAATTAAAACATGAGAGGCAAGTTTAAAATAATTTAATGTTGACAAAAAATATGTACGTACCGTATTTCACGTCAATTCGTAGCACTCATAAATCAAAGATAATGCTATTCAATTTTGATTTCAGTACAAAATGATTGCACCTGTTGATTAACTAGTTTATTGCTCGTCACAAAAAAATATTGTACAAACCATTCGCTCTATCAAAGCACTCGCGCACTGCGCTCATGCATTCATGCATACCCGCACTCGGTTTGTAAATAACTATTACTTGTGTATCAAAATTCAAGAATAATAAATAGTATACATTCCCCTCATAATCATATGCTGATTGATGTTCGATACTCGAATGAGTGTTCACAAAATATGTAATTAAATGCTGTACACTGTATAAACAAATTCACAAAATTTCTATATTCGTTAAAAATCGCTTTCACTGTATACTTACTGGACCTTTCTTTTGTGTGTATAGAATGTACTATCCAACAAAAATATTTGATCCTATAATGAATTTACTCAAAATGATTAAAGAATAACTTCTGATACTTGGAAAAGTCAAAAAAAATTGTATACTAGCTTTTCTTCGTCTCAAAAGTAGAATTTCTGTTCAGCTAAAAATTAAACATTACCTGCATTTTTAATCTTCAGTTTCTCGTCGCTGATTACAGAAAAATCATACGCGTGTTTTTATGCGAAATTTTATAAGCTTTCAATTAGTTTATATAAGATTTTATCGTAAAATCCATGGAAACCAAGATATTTAAGAAAACCGGAGTACATATGCACATTTTAGTTAAATTCTGTTAAAATATATAGTTTTCAATGATGTATTTTTACAATCAAGTGCAACTTGCGAACGATTTATTTTATTGTATTATCTTTGTATATATATGAAGTACTGAAAATAGGATAAAACTAATTAAAAAAAAAAATTAACTGCCACATTTTTAGCAAAAATTGGGATTCTTAAGAAAATGTTAATTTTTGAGTATACTTTCAAACAGCAATAACTAGCGAACTATTTGTCCAACAAATTTTACAGGTAAATTAATCTTTAAAAATTACAAGGCACTTTACTGTCTACGAGCAGTCAAAACATAGTTATTTGCAAACAAACGTTTAGAAAATGATTTTTCAATACTTCTTCCTCCATCGCCTTATAAAGATTACAAAAATGATATTTCGTGTATAAATGTATATTCAAAATTTAATTCTCTGTAACTTTCATTGTATGCACTAAGTATGTAGAATCAGTAGTTTTCGACTTATTATTGATTTGATTATGCAAAACGTGCATTGATTGTGACTTAGAAAAAGATTTAAATGATTACATCTCTGTCAATATTAATCGTAAGGAAATTCAAAATTGTTTGTAATTAAATTCTCTACAACTTTTATTTGAAGCGTTTTACGATACGAATGGTCTCTCTCGAGATATAGGTAATTGAAATACGCGCGATGCGCGCATGTGTTGCCGTTTCACCGCAAACTAAAAAAAATCGTATCTCGGCTCCTATTGGTCGTAGAAACAAAAATAAAAAATGAAAATATGCAGAATTTTATCAGCTAAATTGATACTTTTTAAGTAATTTACGAAAAAATTAGTTTTTTTACACTTACCCCCCCCCCCCCATTACTCTCGTTTGGGGGTACGAGTGGGGACTTTTAAACACTTCAGAAGAAACAGAAAACAAGCATATTCCCAAATTTTCAAAGCTGTTACCATTATTTCATCTAAATTTTTCCATTTTACTGGGGTATTAGAGATATCGAAAAAAAATTTTAGAATAAGTTGTTACGAACATGGTTCCATTAGAAACAAAACGTATGGTATTACGAATTAGACTTAAAATTCTGTTTGTAGAATCTTTAGAAAAACTAAATGCAATTTTCAAAAAGCTGATTGGACAAACTATAGAACATCTCTTGATTCTATTTTTAGATGGATACCGCCAGTTTCTGATAATTATTTTAGGTTTTTAGTCCTGTTAAATGTGCAGCAAAGAAATCAATTCCACGTGATGTTTGAAAGGAATATGACTCATGTTAGTCGACTGAAACAAACAGACTAAATAATGGAAGAAAATGGAAATGGAATTAATTAATGGAAAATATGAATTTCGTACATTCAAGTCGTAAAAGTTGGTTAATGTTTTAAGCTCAATAAAAGTAGAGAAATCACTTATCACAAAGATGAAAAACTGTTTACTAAAGAAAAGAAAACACCTATCTCAGAGGAGATCTCCAGACTCTTTTACTGGAGAGCTAAAACATGCATTAAAAGACAAATCGAAGAAAGCTGCCGGTTTTGATGGATTATATCCATAATTTCTGAATGATTTCGGACATTATTCTTTGAAGTGGTTACTTATGTTTCTCCATGATATTTACAATACAGGTAAATTACCAACAGATTTAAAGAAATGTAAGTGTTTACTTCACACTTTCTACTTTCAATCAGAATTTTTATGTTTCACTAATATTTTTAATAAATGGAAATAAGTGTTAATTTATTTTTAAGGCGAGGAGCTAAAATGTGTTAAGAGAAGAAATGCAAAAAAAGAGTTAGAATGGGAAGGTGAGAAAAAGAACTACAACAAGAAGTAAAAAGAATAAAACAAAGGTTAGAAGCACAAGAAAAGTATAATAAAAGAAACAATATAATCATTAAGGGAGTTAACTCTCAAAAGAAAATCTAAAGCAATGGGTGCAGGAATTTGTGCAAAATGAAATCGGGACTGTGGTAGAAGTGGATTCAGCATATGTGGTAGAAATACAAAATAGGAAATTGAACAGCTTTAACGAAAAAAATTGAAGTATTAAAGAGCAAAGCCAAGTTATTAGGAAAAATTATATATATTGACAGCTACCTCACACTAGAAGAACAAAAAATACAGGCAGAAATACGGAAAACAGCAAAAGAGGAAAAAGGAAAGGAAACAGAACAAAAGCTGGTTACCAATAGTTGGAAGTAAACGGATGTAAATACGTATGGGACGAAGAAGTAGGAAAAATTACGAAAGCAAAAAACTAGTAAAAACAAAACCGAACCAAAAACTAACAAGCAACACAGATATGAAAATGGATATGCAAAGGGAACCGGAAAAAAGTACAGTAAAAGACAACAATAAAATTATAAGGAAAGCGGCAAGAGACATCGATAACGAAAGACAGGATTTAAACAGAAAGAAAACTAAATAGTGGATTCTTCTTATGGAAGAATTTGAAGCTGAAGAATTGGAATTTTTAGGAATAACCAAAACCAAGAAAAATAGCAGTGGAACCACGGAAATGATCATGTTATGATATACAGTGGAATAGTAGAGGGTAAGGGAGCAGCAACTGGGGTAGCATGCTTAATTAATAAAAACTTAACAAAAAAGATAGACAAATGGAAAGCTTATAGCGAGAGGATACTAACAGTACAGCTAAAAGGAAATGAAGGAGAATTGAAAACGGTAATAAAAGTGTACGGAGACGGGAAAGCATTTTTAAAGACCAATTTTGGGACCTATTAACAATAGCAACAGAATAAAGCAAAGGTACACTATTCGTAGCAGGGGACTTCAACGTTAGGGTAGGAACGGAATGTTTTAATAGAGAATTTAAGTAGGAAACAAATACTAGATGTTAGGGTTAGAAGAAGAGCGGAAATTGGATCTGACCACTATTTGGTAGTAGCAAAGATAAAGAAAACTGAAGGACAGAGAAAGGGAGAGAAAAGACACAAAATAAAAACAAGTAAATATTGAAGTTATACGGTCTTATAAAGTAATTGAAGCGGAAAGGAAGGAGAAATACAAAGAACTCATTAAAGGAGAAATCGAAAAACAAACAATTACACGACAAAAAATTAACGTTAGAAGTGATGTGGAGGGAATTTAAGAAATAATAATTAAAATAGCGAAGGAGGTATGCGGGATTAATAAAATAAGCAACACGAAGAAACAAACAGCTTGGTGGAATGAAGAAGTAAAACAGCAAGTGATAATGAAGAACATATTATGGAAGAGCAGTTGTTAAAAAAATAATAAGCGAATCAAAGGAAAATGCATGAAAAACGTACTGAGACAAACTAGAATCAGAAAGCAAAAATAACACAAAAGCTTCTACAAAATGTTAAAAGGATCAAATAATAACAAAAAAAGTGTTACAAGACAAGTAGAAAACAATGGCATAACTAGGCGGATGCAGAGTATTCAAGAAATTCGGGTCCAGCGCTCAAAGGGGCTCTTAACGTACGTAATAATAGTAATAATAATAATAATAACAATGATACAACAGATGTCTAAACAGTTACATAAGTCGATCTTCGATTGTTCTAGCCAACTAAGTGTTGGCAAAAATAACAATCTCAATTCGCCTGCTATAAATTTGGAAGAGATATGGCTATTAATAAAATTACTTGTAAGCTTAGTTTATAATTATTTTGGTTTCTCCAAATTAAATATAATACTTCGTCTTAAATTTGCTTATTTGTGTTGCTACAGCAGAAAGTCATTCTCCTATTTAAAATTAATCAAACGATATTTAAGAAGTATAATGTCCTCCATGCGCCTTAATAGATTAGCTACTCTCTCACGTGAAAACTAAGAAGCCACAAAAATTGTTATTGATAAATTTATAACTACGTTTTCAAAGAAGAAGACAAGGGAATTGACTTTACCTAATTTGTATTTAAATTTTTCCACCACCCACCCGTCACTGATCGACATCATCAACCAACTATAACAGAACATCTATATATATAAAATTCTCTTGTCACAGTGTTTGTCCTCGAACTCCTCCAAAACAGCTCAACCGATTTTAATGAAGTAGGTCTGAGAATAGGTTTTTATCTATTTTTTATGCTCATAAGTGCAATTGTTTAATAAATATTAATAATTTATTCATTTTCAACCTCGGTCGATAACTGTGCAAGTGATAATTGATTAGTTATCACCACCAGCTGATATCATAATCATTCAAATGTAAATAACATATGAGATAGAAAAGAATATTCTACCAGTGTTTGGCCCAAGGTCTGCATAGTAACAGCCGGTCCGCCAGCCCTGGCCAATGGGGGCGCTTCCTACCCAAGCCACGCCAACGTTACTGACGGAAGAAACTGACGAGTCTCCTGAAAGCGTTCTATGAATATCTTGCCAACCGGTGTAAATAAGAAGAAATAATAGTATTGTTTACTTAACGTACATACATTATAGTATTCTGTAAATATTATAACATTATGTAATTTTACCGGTTTAAAAGGTGAATAAATATAAAAATGTTATAAAATTGTTGAAATACAACAAAAACGCGAAATTTGCCACTTTTTAGCCGTTTTTCGTCGCACAGTGGTGTGCATGTTTCTGAGGAGGTCGAAATGTACTGCTAACAATTCTTTAATTTGCCGTAGCGAAGCGCGGGGGACAGCTAGTAGGTATATAACGAGGAACAGAAGACAACAATATCAGTCTCTAGAGTAACTTCTGAATAAGCTAACAACATGTTTAGCGAAACGTCAAACTCAGAACGTAGGAGGGAAGGACGAATACGGCTCAACCCGGTCACCACACTATACAGGTTTATACTGATCTTCTGGGGCACCGTACATAACACTTACATCACAATACAATAATGAAAATGTACCACACGAATCAATAAATAAACCGTATAAACATCTGTATTCCTTTAAATAACGAAAATAAGAGGATGTTTAAATGCGACACACTGTATACTTTAATGTGTCATCGCCCAGATTAAGATATTGACGTCTAAGATACATTAATATATTTTAGATATTTGCGAGATTACTTACTATACTTTAAAAAAAGAAACGTCGAGTTGGATAATGACCGACCTGATGATGAAGAGAAAGCTAATGGATTTTATTAAAGTAAGAAAATGCCGTAATATCGTAATAGACACTACATGCAAAGGTAATTGCTTTAATGGATGTTGTAGGAAATGTCTCAACGTAATATTTAATGGTTTTTTAAAAATATATTAAACTCGCTCGTATATGATGCAATATAAAAGTGTTTTCTTGAATAGATTATAAAATTAAAAATTTAAGAAATTATTCAAAGAAGATACAGTTGCAAGCAAGTAGTGGGTAATATAACTTTCACCCCTTAATAGAATAGAACTCAAGGCGGTTCTGCTGATAAATGCAAACAAATTTATCTTTTCGCGAGTTCGCCCTCTCTAACTACAGAAGGATATTGAAATGCAAATACCTGGAAATGAACAAAAAATAAAGTTTAATTTACGAGCGGTTACGAATATGCAGCAAAAGCAAAAGGGATTATGGGAGATTGTATGCATTATAAAAATAATTTTATCTATATGGATGGAAAATTTTGTAAAACAATTATTTGGCGCACAAGACAGACTGGAGAGGGATTACGTTGTAGAGAACGGAAGAGCAAAAGCGTTAATTCAATCGCTGTCGAAATTTTGAAAGCAGTTATTAATCACGTAGTAAATAAATTTGTTGATTAAATTTCATTTAAGACAGTACTTATCTAATAATTGGAATTTGGGATGGCCAAATTCGAAGTGTCATTCATAAAAGTGGCGCGATTTTAAGGGATGTAATTTATCAAACGTGTTGCGGAAAACAATAAAACTGATTAATTACAAACATACATCTCTCTCGAGATTCAACGTATGTTTAGAACAGATTCCTCTTGTTGTTGATCAAAACGAGACGTAATGATCATTTCCTTAATTACTTAGCTTATCGAGGAGAGAATAATTTAATCAAATTCAAATAACGGAAGAGGCAAATAGAGGGAAGAGAAAATTAAAGAACGGTGATGAATAGACTGTCGCTGAATTGATCTGGAAGTAAAAACATTATAGCCCATTAAACTACAAATTGTTTTACTTGTAATTCGAGTGCATCGGATTAATTGGATATTGTTTAAAACTTCTTGAAAGGAACGGATAATGGCTTTAAGAGTGAGGAATTGAATACCAATTGACTCGCTAATTCGACATCCATTCTACATATAGATGTCTCAAATTCTAACTTTTAAAACTTAAATATATATTTAGGCGCACAAATTGAAAATCGATTTCGACGAATTTTCAATTATTTTCAATTCAATTTTCTAAAACTGTATTCGTTCTTTTCTTTTCTTTATTACACCATATTAGCATAAGACAAACGAAACTTTTCTAATAATCATATTCGCAAAATGGCTTTTGGTTATTTTACATCCGGATTGATAAAAAGAAAAATTGAAGAAATAATGTTGTCAATTGCCGAAAACTAAAATCTTACAATTAGTTCATTACAAAACTTTGAAACCAAAGTGGTGCCCATTAAAAGTTTTTGTAGAATAAAATTTTTATATGCGGTTCTTATGAAAAATTCCTTAAAATGAATAAATATTGATTATAAATATTTATTTTGATACCAGAATCATGTTAATCCTTAAGAATAGCATTGATGTCCACATAACATTTTTAGCTTAAAATTACTTCCCGAATAAGATGGCGTAGTATGTTAAACCTATTAAAAAAATCACTCTGTATACAAATAGCGTGTCCGCGTAATTTGGCTACATATGCAAAACTTTTTTATCATTGAATTTATGAAAAACAGTTATTCTTCATTAAAAGTTGTTGCATGTTCTGAAACCCAAAATTCAACCGTCATATATGAAATTATACCAATCGTATAATAATAATAATAATTTATTATGACCATATCGAAAATGTTTAATAAGAAAAGATGTTGCGGATGAAAAATAAGTTTTAAATTTAAATATTGTTTATTTACAATTAAAAATTATTATTATGTATTAATTTTCAAACTTAAAGTTTCAATGTTACTCCAGAGAAAATGTAAAAATAATATTTTTTAATTGTAAATAAACAATTTTGAATATTTAAAACTTATTTTTTATCTGAAACAACTTTTTTTATTAAAAATTTTCGATATGGTCAAAAATGAAGGTACTTTACTCTTGAACAAAAATGATATAAATTATTATTATTATTATTATTATTATTATTATACGACTGATATAATTTCATATCTGATGGTTGAATCAATAATAACAAAGTTTTCCATATGTAGCCAACTTACACGGACACGGTGTATATGTTTGTAATAAAAAATGTGTAATAACTGATAGTTTCCGTTACTATGTAATTTTGATTTGACGAGTCGTTGGATCAGAGTATCCAGCAGCATAGATGTGGGTTGATTACTTTGTTGAACTAATTGTTGGACATTTGAAAATCTTCTATCATGAGGTAATGTTTAATAACTAAGTGGCATTCCGTTTTATAAATTTTAGAATTTTGGAAATTTAGATGACTTTTCTCTAGGTATTAACTTCTTTTGAATTTCCTTATCAGTATACATTCCTTAATTACAGCTTTAGTAGTTTTCAAGGACGATATGCAAGAGAGGAAATAAAAGAAGATAAGAGATGGAGGAAGAAGTATGGAAGAAGAAATAGTACGGAGAGATATGGATACACAGGTACAGGAAAGAAGAGCAAAAATTAGAGAAAGAAAATATAACGCAAAGTATGAACAGTTAATAGAAGAAGGAAAACCAAACTACATAACAGAAAGAATGGGATTGATAGATAAAAAGGTAATCGCAAGATTCAGAGTTGGGAATGAGGAAAATGAAAACAAGTACTGGTGAAAGGACGAAGATAGGAGGTGTAGAATGTGTAAGGATGGGTGGGAAAATATAGAACATTTGAAAGAGTGCAGTGAAATAAGAGCGGAGGACAGAGGGAGAAGAGTATTGGTGGGATAGAAAGGGTAGGGTATTGAATGGATGACGAATGTGAGGAAAAAAAGAAAATGGATGAAAGAAATTGAAAGGGAAATAATGAAAATAGAGTGAAGAAACGAATTAGGGAGAGTTATTTTTTATTGTTGTTTTTCGTTTTGTCTGTTATTATAAGAATTGTAAATTTGTAAAAAAGCCGAATCATTTGTTAATTTATTATATAACAAATAAATTGAATTGAATTGAACAGTTTTTTCAAGATACATTGTAGAATCAGAATTAGGAAGAGAGAATTATTCATCCAACCGCCTCATTAAAGAACAAATCGAAATAGAAAGACGTCCTAGAGGTAATGGGTAAGGTTTGCCTCGGATAGAAGGTCTTTAAATATGCAACAATTAATTAGTTCAACAAAAGCAACATTAGCGTGTTACCAACATCTAATGCTATTGGATACTTTGGTCCAACGACACTTGATAAAGATGCGTGTTAGCGTGGCGAAAGTTTGTAATTGTTATTAATTATTACACTTTTTAAACCCCAAAAGATGTTTTATTACAATTTTGTTTATAAGTGAAGCAAAATCTTAAGCAGCATTGCCCATTTAACCAACACAATCCTTCTCAATTTGGGACACACTGTATACGTGAAAGTAGCCAATTTTAATGTAAAATATTATGTAGAATTGAATTCGGATGCGATTTTTATAATGAAAATAATTCTATTTTATAAGTATTGATTTCGATACCAGAACCTTTCAGAATTATAAATAATTTAGTTCAAATTCAAGAATAAAATATTAAATTAAAATCATTGATATTTGCACTTTTAAGATTCAGTGTACTTTCAGTACAAAAATTATTTTTTCTTTAAATACTGTGTGAATAAATGGGTTACAAACTGTTACTTTATCATTTAGAACTAAATTATAAGCAAACAATTATTTTTTGATTATACTAATTAGTATATTCTATATTTTTGTATAAAATTTGACTGAGAAACGAATGAGAATCCGGTTCTTAAAATGAAAAAAAAAATCATTTGAAAAGTATTGATTTTGAAACCATAATCATGTTAACCTTTAAGAATTCTGTAAATAAATCAATTCGAATTGAAAAATACTGTTAATTTAAAATGTTGCATTTTTAAGACTCTACTTTGAATACAAAAAAAATTTATTCTTTAAATACTGTTGTGAATAAATCGGTTGTTTTATCATATCAAAATAAAATATAAATAAATAATGTTTTTTTCTTTAAACATCAATCAACTTAGACTTTTACCTACAAATTTTTTGACACTTAAGATGCCCTCTTTTGTACAAATCCGGTTGCTATTAGCAGCTGTACTAAAAGTGCTTTTACTGTCGTTCTAAGCGAAAGTAAAAGTAAGTTAGCAACAAATAATTTTCAAATTGAATGATGGGTGCTTGTCGATATTAAACAATATACCTTATAATAAATGTGTAGCAATTTCTGTCAATAATTGAATGAATGGTTGACAGACACATACTCCTTCGACCAGCGGCTTCAGAAAGTTGTGTTAATTTTTGAACCAACTGATATCTATCGATACGGTTCATTCTTATGTTTTGCATATTTGGGTCGGGAAGTGTAGTGTATGGTCGTCCAATCAAAAAATGTGCTGGCGTAAGCGTTTGCATGGCATTAATATCAGTTGTTAGGGGAGATAACGGATGAGAATTTAGTATTGATTCAATTTGTGTGAGAATAGTATACAAATCTTCAAAAGATAAGGGAACACCGCCTAAAACTCTCTTAAAGTGGTATTTTGTGCTTTTGAGTTCCGCTTCCTACAGCCCCCAAAATGTGGAGAAGAAAATTGATTATACTTACGTTATCCATATTTTGTTTCTCAGAAACATATTTGCATATTTTAAAAGAACTAATTATTCTGATCACATTTTGTAAAAAAAACGTTTCTTAAAAAGTTTTAAGTAATTTTGTAAAATAATTTGAAATTCATAAGAGTCGTGTATTATACAAGTATCTTTTGAAAATAAACGAAGTCGCATCTGACAGAGGTCCTCCGAACATGTTATTCGAAGCTTAAAAATATTTTTACGATTAGACGAACTTTACAAGCAAATAACGAAGACAAACAAGACAAAGTGACAAAATCCCAGGAACTCGATTCGAGTGAGTTAAACCTAAAATATTCGTCAAATTTTGAATATAAATGACTTCTATCATTAGAAACTTTGTCAGATCAACATTAACCTCTGTTTTAGAAACGTGTCGTCGTTCTGGGTGAACAATTACGGAAGTCAAAACAGTATCTGTCAACCAGTATATTCAATTATTGACAGATGCGTTTATTTTCTACATGTATAATACGCGACGCTTACCAATTTCAAATTTGATTCTAATGGGACCATGCCACAATCCATTGACTACAAACACGGGTCTAGGCTGTAATCGTTTTGACCAAATTTAAAATAAAATAAGGTAAGCTAAGACTTTTTACAAAACTTTTTGTAATTTTTAAGGAAAGTTATAATTTTCTACAAAATTTGTTCAGAATAATTATCTCTTTTTTAAATATGGGCAGCTACGTTTCTGGAATAAAATATAGATGACTTCAACCTTTCAGTTTCCAAGTTTTGAAAAAATGCAAATTTGGTTTCAAATGGATTTTGCTTTTTCTTATTTAAGAATTTTTTTTGACTTTCCTTTTAATACGACATCGAGTATTGCTTATCCTGCACATACGCATTTATTTTTTACTTGAATACCATCAAGTTTAGAGAAAAAACTAAGGATATAAAAAAATTTGTAAATGATCCATGTTTTCAAAATTTAAAATTCTAACGCACAAAAAAGTTTTAATAAAAATGTTGTACCTCCCTAAAACCCTGGGGAGAGAAAATATTCAAAAAATACACTTATAGACACATTCAAAATTTTACGTCTCAATCTTGACTCATTTTCAAGAAAAATTAAAAACCACAGTATACATACTAACGTTCAGTAGCAACCCTCATATTTTACTCAAAAACGGACATACATCAAGATCCACATTATTCAAAATGGCGTATAGGTATCAGCTGATTTGTGTTATTTGTGTTTTTGTAGTATTAATTCAACATTATTAATTGACATTGACTAGTTTTAAGTGTTTGACTGTTTAAAGTATTAAGTTACTATTCATTTAATTTCAGAATTATTTTCAGTTTTATCACGAGTATACATACTAATATGTCTAAACGAGTTTTGGGCTACATATTAGCAATGCAAGGTTGCTTATAATCACGGAAATTTCATAAATCAAGAATACATTGAAAACTAAATTACAATATTATTAAATAAATTAATGTTAAAATTCTGCGTGGAAATAAAAATATCTTGTGAAATTGGCTTGAGGAAGTACTTACTCACTTGGAGTACGAAACGTGGCCAAAATAACAGAAAGTTAAATCTTATCCTCTATACGTAACTGTTTTTAAAACAGGTGTAAAGATTAAGTTAATAGTGACAGTTAATAACTGTTTAAAGAATCATATGTTCAGGAACGATTTAAATAAACATTTATATGCAGAAGCATATCCTAATGTTGAAACTTTCGATCGGTCGTGTTCAAGTACAAGTAAGGAAATTATTATTTAAAGTATTTTTCCTTCTTATAGAAGGGGCAGGGTAAATACAAACGCTGTTGTAATTTGTAGCGACGTTTCGTGCACAATGGTGAGCACTTCCACAGGCCTAATTACATGTGCTTCTGTGTCAATTATTATTGAAGAATCGACTATGTAACTGCTTTACATACCTGTCGGCAAAGTTGCTAACATTTACGTACGTGAACGCTTTCACGAGTCGACACTAGATGTCGAAAAACTTATCATTTAAATATTGTGATCCCTCCAGTAGGGCATATAGTCGACAGCGCGTTTGTACAATAGTGAACTTACACTCGAGTTCTCTCACTCCCGATGAGTCCCAAAATGACGAAACAGCTGTCGGGTGATTCTCAGTGTTTGCTTGCTATTGTACAACCTCTTGCGTACTTTACTGCAGGCGATTCGAAATTTTTATACTTGCCAACTGTTATGTTGGCTATAATTATTGAAGAATCGACTATGTAACTGCTTTACATACCTGTCGGCAAAGTTGCTAACATTTTCGTACGTGAACGCTTTCACGAGTCGACACTAGATGTCGAAAAACTTATCATTTAAATATTGTGATCCCTCCAGTAGGGCATATAGTCGACAGCGCGCGTTTGTACAATAGTGAACTTACACTCGAGTTCTCTCACTCCCGATGAGTCCCAAAATGACGAAACAGCTGTCGGGTGATTCTCAGTGTTTGCTTGCTATTGTACAACCTCTTGCGTACTTTACTGCAGGCGATTCGAAATTTTTATACTTGCCAACTGTTATGTTGGCTATAATTATTGAAGAATCGACTATGTAACTGCTTTACATACCTGTCGGCAAACTTGCTAACATTTACGTACGTGAACGCTTTCACGAGTCGACAGTAGATGTCGAAAAACTTATCGTTTAATATATATATATATATATATATATACATTATTCAAAATGGCGTCAAGGTTACTAAAACATAATTCAAACATTAAAGTGCCACTGAGAAGTTTTGTTACTAGTCATTACCATTAGTATGTATAATGTGTCTGTAGTTACCGTACTCACATCTTAAAAAATATTGCTTTTAAAGAGACTAATTATTATATTTTATTATGAAAGTCTTTAGTTCAGAATTGGTTAATTGCAACAAAAATTCTTATGTGTGTTTTTTAAGGTTTACTTATTTTATTACATACGTATTTCTGTTGTTTAAATTATTCAATTCCTTAATTTTTTTCTGGTAAAATATGGAGTCGAACTAAAAAATAATGTGTATAATGTAACACTCCATATTATACTGCAATCATAGTGTTATTCTTAAAATGAATTTAAAATATTTTATAAAAGGGCATAAACTTTCATGACGGCTTGTTAAAATTAAAAATTTCATTAATATTAAAAAAAATAGTATCAACAAAACCAGAATATTTAAAAAAAAATAATTAAAAATTTTAATTAATTTTGTTATATACAACTTTTTTGATTGTGTTTTTCCTTTTTTTAGTTTCGCCTAAAATTTGTCTCAACGTGAAATATTTAATATATTTTTTATTAAATTCTTATATAAAATAAAACCAATAAAATTAATAATAGAACGCTTTCTTTTTTATTTTTGATGGTTTCAGCAATAATTTCATCGCATCTTTTAAATAAAAATTAAATAAAATTGTATTTCGTTAAATACTTGAAATTCGGTACGCGGCTATAATTTAACATTTTCGTTCTACCTAAAATATTTTCAGGCCTTCAGCTATACAGGGTGTGCCAAAAGATGCTATCAACTTTCTTATTTGAAGTACAAACCTATAATTCTTTTCCCATATAGGGGTGAGATTATAAAATTAAATTAATGCAGCAGTTGACTGAAAGTCGAGGCTTAAACTGGTGATTCCATTTTGTACCATACGGGCACAGGCAATTTTCAAATATCACAATCAAAAATGATCAAAAAATCAATTTTTTCAAATAACACCTTCTGCGTTTTTTACATTCTGTTCTAGAGGAACAACCTAAAAAAAAAAGAAACAACAAACGTAAATACGAATCAATGTAGCGCACTAGGTTTGTGGAGAATAAGGTATTTATAATAGTTAGAGCAGCAACGTTTGGCTTCGTCGTAGAGTGGGGGGTCCTGAAAGAGTTAAAGAAGAAATTAAACTGCTGTCTAACAAGGCCCCACCTGATGGGTAAAAGAAAGAAATAAAAAGAACTAACAGAATATTAACAGGTTTTACCTAAAACCTAATACGCTAGATCAAACACAACAAAAGAGAATGACAGATAATTCAGTAAAACAACAAACAAATCTTATTGTAATAGGTGAATGTGACAGAAATAGAGAGACTGTCGCATATATTCACATACGTTAGCAGTAGCTTCGCATTATAATAAGTAAGGTTCGCAATAATGTGCCGGAAGTAGAAGGTGCCATTTGAAAAAATGGACTTTTTGATCATTTTTGATTGTCATATTTGAAAATTATCTGGGCTCATATGATACATAATGGAACCTTCAGTAGGACATCAGGAGTAAGCCTGGATTTTCAGCGAACTATTCTATAAATTTTATTTTATAATCTCAACTGGTTTGCGAGATACACTATTTCAAAGCAAAATTTTTTTGAAAAAAAAGACGTTCAAAAACAGTCAAGGATAAGATAACATAATTTAGGTTATGTAAACTTAGAATTATATGGCCAATCGACCAATGTAAAAGGAATTATAGGTTTGTATTTAAAATAAGAAAGTTGATAGCAACGTTTCGCATACCCTGTATAGCTGAAGGCGTGAAAATATTTTAGGTAGTACAAAAATGATTGATTATGACCGTGTACCAAATTTCAAGTTTCTAATTTTTCTGCAGGTTAAAGAACTTTTAATGCGCGCTCTATCCAGATCACCCTGTATATTGATGCCTACTTTTTATGGAAAATTACAAAATTTCAGCTAATGATAGGGATCCTGAAATAAATTGTAGAATTTATGAATTATTATTTACTAATTATATTTTCTGATTTGTTTGAACCTACCTAATTACTTTGAATTTGATTGTTGATTGGATTAAATTATTTGAATTGGGATTATTTAAATTTTGGACCTAGGAATTATTTTTTGATTTAAAATGTTATGTCCTTGTTTGTTTTTTCGTGTGCGGACATTTAAACAAACTTTGTTATTTTGTTCTGTTGTGGCTTAAAATATAAAAATACTTTATAAATAATTTGAAATTCGAAGATTCGAACCCGGAAGTGAAATTTTAATAAAAGATACGACCTTTAAAATTAAATGATGTATATTGCGGTTTCAGTGCCACAATCATATAATCTCTAAATATTGGTTTACGTATCATAATCATGTCAACCTTTAAGCATTGTTTGTGAATAAATCAATTAAAAATTTTAAAAATTAAACATTAATTTGAAATCTTTGATATTTTTATTTTCAAGGTTCTTGTTTCTGTATGAATTGGGACTAAAGTAGCATTTTAATAACGAACACAATTATTTAAAAGAATTTTATTTTTGGGACCCGAACTATATAATAAACAATTAAACAATTTTTTGTTATTAAACCTTGTTATGAAAATCTTAGTTGAGAATTGAAATCAAAACAGAATATCTATTAATTAAAAAAAAAATTTTTTGTATGTTTTTCGGTACTACAGTTTGTGAATAAATCGATTGTTAATCACAAATCCAGAAACAGCGTATTTGCGAGTGCGAGTAAGGATTGCAGGCCGAAGCGGTTTGAATACAAAACTATAAAAAAATTGCATATTTTTTGCAATTACGAATGCTATACGAAAATTTTTTTCTTTTTTCATAAAACATTAATATCCTTTGAAATATATCATAAAAAATGTCACCCATGTTTGCGCAGAAACAATGATTAGTTAAAAGTTTAAGCAGAAATTTAGAAAAATATTTTTCAGTTAATAATCATTTCGGAACTACAAAATATGATTTATTTAAGATTTATCTTTTTTATTAAATCATGATATGTGAGGTAATCAAATTTAAAAATTAAACATGAATAAGAAACTTGATGTTTTGGTAACAAGAATGTCTCGACACTTTGATTTCTCTTTTGTATTAAATTAATAACTCGAGTCGTAAACGAATAACGTTAATAATAAAACATTATAACAATTTTATTAAAACTGGTATTAAACGTTTTATTGTTTAGTTTTTTAACGTCCTTGTTTCAGTACTAATTTTATTGCAAATAAAGTTGGATTTTCTCGAAAGCTCATCAAAGTTGAGAACAGAACTAAAAAATGTAATTAAAATCGAAATACTCATCAATTTTATTATGTTCATTATTACGAAATGTGATCTTTACTATCAAAAAATCTCGTTAAATAATATTTTGCGAATGAATTGTTAAAACAAGTTTTTCGTTATGTTGAGAATCCAACCAAAAAAAATCTATAAATTGTTTTAGATTTCGATACAACCTTCAAATATTTTATTAGTACATCACATACAATATTTTTTCTTTGATACTTGTGAGGTGAAGAAATAGTACAAAAATCACTTTGTTTAAATTTTTATATACCCAAAAATCTTTACATTTCTGGGATTCTGAAATTAATTTTTCATTAATTTATAGATTTTAAGTTAATTCTTATTACAACACTTTATACTTTGTTTAATACAAAAATTGATTAAATGGTTTGTCAAAATAGATCTATTTAAAATATTTTTTCTTCAGTAAATTTTCATTTGGTTAAGAACGGAAAGAAACAAGTAATTTGAATGTTCTTATTATTAAAAACCTATGCATAGTGAGCTTTATATTTTGGTTACCATATTGTTTCAACCCTACATATTTTTTTAACAAAACGATTAAAAAATGATTTATTTTATGAATTAACTTTATTAGATATTCTTTAAAAAAATGATCTGAAAATATTACATTAAACTTGACGAATTTTTTTTATAAATACTTCTCCTACGATGGTAAATGATCGATGGTGTTTCGATGTCTTTGATTTTCATCTTTGAAAATAATAAAACAATCTGAAAATATAATACACACTGCAAAATAAAGCAGGGAAGTAGTAGTAACCTTTATTGTCAGATGAAGCATCAAACATGAAGTTATCAAACTGTTCTTTAAAACCGTTGCTTTCCTGGGTCTCGTGACGTTTACATTTTTCTTCAGATTTAATAATCCCTTTATCATCCAATGATGAGACCATAACGAAGAACTTTTCATGTTTTTAGCCAATTCAGAATAAATAAGCGAGTAAAACGTTTTCGGAATACACGGTTATTTTTTATTGTACACGCTATTTCAAAAATCTTCTGTAAGACATTTCATAGGAGTCACTCGACTTGGATGGTGGCAAATTTTCGATTGACGATCTTGCTGATTGAAGAAGTTCAGGAGGAGTGCACTCTTAATTCCGAATCTGAACTTTCTCTAAACATACAAACTACGGCAGGTTTTTTTAAATTAAATGTTGTTAATTGTGGGATTAGGTATTACCATAGGGTGTGCACTTGTTTTGCTTTTGTTGGTCTAAACAAATAGTTATGTAAAAGTCCTATTTGTCTGGCTACTAAAAAAATAATAGTTGACACTCTTATCTATGACTTGACAACTTGAACCGACAGCTTAAAGCTTACCTTCTGAGGTAATCTTTGTTTCCTCTGCCTATTCTCTGATATGTTAAGAAAAACACTGTTGGTATTTTAATATACTTTTTGTCAAATTATTTAGATTAGGGCCGTGTTGTGCACCAAATTCTAATAATTGAACTTGATGAAGGTAGGTATTTAGTATGTATATTTGTACTTAAAAACAATTTGAAAATAATACAAAGAATACAAAATGAAAAATTACTGGTTTGAAATTTCAGGGCGTTTAAAAAAGTTTTTTACCAACGTGGCGGCAGTCTAAACAGTTTTGTGATTTTAAAAATGAATTTTCTTTATTTTTAGGGTGCTAATTTTCTCATACCACTAAAAATTTGATATTACTATAAGTACTAATAGTTATTTTAATAAATTTAAAAAAATTGAATTTAGCGGGTAAAGTTGTATAGTAATTACAGAATACTACTTTCATAAAATAGCATCATAATGTGTAAGGCCGGTAGATGGCAACTGCAACTTAATTCTCTGCTTTCTCAACCCTCCCTTATCTCTGGAATTACGATTAATTCTCTTAATTTTTAACTCATTCTTTCTAATTTTTAGTTGTACCCACTTCCTTGTTAAAAAAAATACTATATATTATTCGAGCAATAATGACTTTATGTGCTTCGGTTGCCTTAAACTTTACCACGTAAAACCTATTTTTTGCTCCTAATAATATTAATACTATTAGAATCAGGTAAAAATTACTAAGACTTCTGTCGTTGATTGAAATATTGGTAAAGATAGTCAACCTTACGGGATTATGCGACCCCGAAATTTGTTCTAAACATCAGAGGTCGGTAGTATCGCTTTGTGCTAAGAAAATACGTCAATTGTATTGTAGAATTTACAGAACAGTATTGCCGATAAATGTGAAATAGAAAACTGTAATTTTGCTGATAGTTTATGCTAAGGCACGACATTGTTGCCAATGCATCATGCCGTTGATTGAAATATTGGTGCATTGAGTCAATGTTGACAAACAAACAAAAACATGCGTTCTACAATATACAAGAATTTATTGAATTTTTGTCGACGTACTAATTAAATGTGTGTCCTTTGTTATATATTTTTTTCTATTGTCTGTTAATTGTTCAATGTAATAATATTTATTTGTATCTTTCTTACGTAAGGTTATAACAATGGTTATACCATCATGACAAACACATATATGTACAAAGATTGTATACATACACATGTGAATAAAGTTTATTATTATGAAAAAATCCTGCAGATTTAAAAGTATTAATTTCGTAAAGAAATCGTTGAAAAACGTTCTCCCAAAAAAAACAATTTCTTTAAATACTTTTGAAAATTCCATACTCATATATTTATTACATTAACATCGTTTATCCGTTGAAAATGTTTTAAAATCTATTAGGCTTACGCAAGTAAATTTCTAAATTTTGGTCATTGAAATTAAAATTTTTAACATAGAAACGCTATCCCTTTTTATGTTGGAACGAATGTTGAATTTTCTTATATTACAATCTAACGTACTCAACTGTTTGCATCTAAACAATATTATAACAAGCCTACTCATTTACTAAAGGTGTTGCTAAAAGTATGCAATTGTAGAATTTCTGACTAAGCCGATAAGGAATGTGACTCATAAACGATAATCCGGAAGCCTCACAAAACCACACCGTAAAATAAGAATATTATCTGCATAAATAAGTGTAAATGTTTGGATATGTTTTATGTATAGCATTGTATTAGGTACGTTATTATTTATGTGTAAATTGTTTGTAAATTATTACTATTATTTTAGATCAGTTGGAATTGTAATTTTTGAAACAATGTTTATAATTAATGAGCTATTTTTACTTTAATTAAACTATTTTAATTCGAAACCATGATATTTTGATACAGTTTCAAAGAGTAAAATCCTAACTTTTTATCTCTACTAACAGATAACAAAGTGTCACTTTTCGTAAATTATTTTTTCCCTCGGGAAAAAGTGAGTACTATTTTTAACACCAAATTTCCCTCAATAATTTTCTAATTCTATTGTAATATGATTTTTCAATATTAAATCGTCATTTATTTCGTCACAGAAAAGAATAGTGTATTATACACGTATTATCCGCACCGCGTCGGGAGACAACACACCTCAAGCTAAAATCTAGTACTTTTATTTTTAGAAGTAATAGGAATAGGTTTTATTACCAAGTGAATTTAAATTTGAAGGTCTAGTGGAACCCACTTTCCCTAAAAAAACACGGTAACTTGTTGCCTTTTGAATTGAAAAATTTGAAAACCAATTTTTATTTAAAATCCTTTTCAACTGAACACGTAAAACAAGTAGATACAAAAACCAATAATTTTGCGTTTCTGAACTCTAGTGGTATTTCTCCCAGTATGTTCTACTTTATTCCTAACGAAGTTATTAAATGACAAACAAATGTCAACATTATTATTTGCAAGTTAAAAAATAAAGTGCAAGCATAATTTGTAAAATAATTGTTTCTTATTTATCTAACACCGACCAAACCAAACTGTTTTAACAAATAACGCTTAGCATGTATTTTAGTAAATTATTAAAAAAACATTGTCATTAAAATCCAAGATATGTATCATCAATGGTATTATTCATAAATGAAAAATTCGTCACTTTTAATTACTAGTTAATACGTTTACTAAATATTTGAAAACGTTGCAACATTGTATTGACAAAAGTAAATTTTACGGATTGTATGTTGCGCCATTTTTACAACGGTGGAATAAATTGAACTATTCTATTTCAAGAATCGTACACATTATAACTTAGCGCTTCAGTACAGGTGAAAAATGTAAACAAAAACGCAACCTAACATGCATATGTGAATTACATCCGTGATACAAGCAAATACAATCGGTTGACTATCTTTACCAATATTTCAATCAACGCTTCTGTTCTATCACTACTCCTATAAAAATCGAATATGTATTATCAAAAGTCGATAGCGCAACTAGATTTCAAAAATCTTAATTAGAGCCATAGCACAGCGGTTAAAAAGTTCACTTCATTTCAACATTAAAGGGACGATATCTCCAGAACGGTTGCATTTAAGTTCTTAAAACCTTATAACATTTTGCTTGTAAATGTGATGAGGAATCGATATAAAAAAAACATTTGAGGTGTTCCATTTAAAAAAAACACACCCTGTTTGTATGTAAATATTTTTAAAATGTAGATCTAATAACTAAGTATTATCTTGCCAAAGATAGTTGTGACATCTCTAATAGTTCAGGAGCAATCTTCCGTCCACGCACTAAACACCCACCCTGTATATAAAAATTTAAGCTTAAAAATATAAAAAAAAATTTTTTGTTAAAATAATTTGATAAAATCCCTATCAATTTCTTACTTACAAAAAACTTTTTAGGGATGAGATTATAAGATCTAAAACCAAAATCAAACAAACTTTTATACATTTTTTCATAATAAGTTAAAAATGAGTTAAAAAAATATAATTGTTTCGCTTAATTTGCTTAACAATTATATTGTTTAACTCTTAGTAAAATAATCTACTATTTTTTAAAATAGATTAAATGGGTTAAGTGGAAGAGCAGCTTCCTCAGAATATCATATATAACGAACATCGACAATCATTCGACAGTTCTTTTTACTTCACGAAAGTACGAAACAGTTGTTGGGTGACGTTTGTTTGCAATTATACTTGTCAATTCATAGCAGGCTATTTGAGAAGGTTTTATAAGTCAACGCTTAATTGGCATCAACAATTGAAGAATCGACTTTATGTAAACTGCTTACACATCTGTCCGCAAATTTTGATAGATTATTATTTGGACATGCTACGTTAGCACGAGGTTGTGGCACTAGATGTCTTACCAGTACAACTTTGAGTTTCAAGTCAAATGGATATCTGATGATGATTTATACATTAATCAAGTTGAAACTCCAATCATATAAATAAATAATACAACATTTAGTATTGATAATTGTATAAGTTATTATTATACTTATTTTTAATAACCAATACATTAATAATGGATCCAGTTACCATTTTAAATGCAAAATATATTGGTAGCGGTATTGAAGCTTTTTTTATTCATTCACAGTCGAGAAGGTGATGAAATTCAAGAAATTTGAAAAAAACAAAGAAACTCTCACATTTTTGCAGTATCTATATTTTCAGACCCTTTTTTTACAGTAGTCATACCTCAACTCACATTTCAATTAATTTTTGAATCTATAAAATTTGTTGATGAATTCGGGGTTTATGGAAACAAAAGCTGATCGACACGGTTGGAGGTGTTCAGATATAGCTGGACAATACATACTGAACCAGCAAGTGGGATGATTAACAAACAACAAGAGAAATGTAATGATGAAGATACAAGTCAGAAAACGACACTTGACTTTTAGTGGAATGATGGATATGGCTGCTCTAAACGCAAACATAAAAAGTTTTATGAATGGAAGAACATATAAAATATTTCGGGAAACTGATATTGATTATTTCGTATAAATGTTTTTTTTTTGGCGATCATAACAAAAAAATGAATTTTTAGTATTCAAAAGCGGCAGAAAAATATGTGAATTCAATTATTGCAGTGCTTAAGGATCCACGCATTAAATTTAAAATCTTATTTTATAAAAAAAATTTAATTGTTGAATTTTCTGACTTGAAAATGGAAAAATTATTTTTCGAAACTGTGGTCGTAATGTAATCAATAATTATTAAAGAAAGTTAAGGAATATGGTGTACACTCATGAAATTTAAAACTTGGACACTACAATTTCTGTAAACAAAAGTTTGCACAATGTGAAGCGGGCTTAAGGGTATCATTTACAATTCTAACAGCAGGTAGTCTCAGCAGGGGTTATCTTATAGAGAATGAATCATTACACTAAGCACGTTTTAGAAAATAGGTAATTTACGTTGCTTACTTAATTTTTTCTTTAAAGAATATATTTGAAGGTATCGCTAATTAAACACCATAGCTCGATTAATTATCGAATCAAAATTTTGTTTAGGAAATGTTTACAAAATAAAATTAGAAATAATTTTGATTTAAAAACGTCTACAAGCAATAACTTTTAAATTAAATCAAAAAACTAAACATGGTTATTTGGGTTGACTGATTATTACTTATTTTTAAATAAATCTAACCTACTAATTATTGTAAGTTATTAAAAAAATCATTAAACTCTCTATTCATAATATTTAGTCCTTACAAAATGTATATTTTATGACGTTTCATTTTTTTCTGTAGTTAATATAAAAAGTGAAAATAAAAACTAAGGCAATTCTTATTGTCAACGTATATATTTAGTTTTTTGACAAGAATTTATTACATAATTATAATTAAGATACCAAGTTATAGTTTAAAATTAAATGAAAACTTTTTTTTAAATAAAGGTATTACTATATAAATAAATATAAGAAATCAATAATGGGTGTGACCTCCATTATTATTGATACATTCTTGGAGGCGTCTGCTCATTGACGCTATCAAGGTATCAATATAATTAATATTAATCGTTTCCCATGCGGTATCAATGGCTGCAATTAGTGCATTACGGTTTACTGGTATAAAATTTGGCCCTTGTTGTCTTCGGATAACAGCAAGTATTCGAGCCCAAACATTTTCGATAATGTTAAAATCTGGGCTTTTTGCTGGCCAGGGTAACAGCTCCAAGTTATTTGCTTGTATCCAGTTGCGCACAACCTGCGAAGTATAGGGTCATCATATCCCGATAGTTAATTATCGAATGTTCCAAGAAAATATGTGTAAATAGTAAATGGAATCTACTAACGTAACGTTAAGTCGTTAATTATAGTTACATAACTCTCCTTTCATAAGATATAGTCCATATTAATATGCTTATTGTAAAGCTTCGTACACACCTGAACAACAAACCGAGGAACAAACAGAACAACGAACCGAACGGCAATCGGAACATTAATTTGGACGGTGCTACGTACGAATTTTAGAACAGATTCGCAAGTCCTGATTGTTCCACGAACGGTTTGCGGCGTTCCCGCAACTTGTCGGTTTTTTCTCCGACATCAAAGAAAATGCGCGCGAATGCGTTTGCAGGTTTGGACGAATCTAAACAAAACGGCGAACAAACTTATGCGGGAGAATTAAATTATTTACTCTTCTTTGTGCGTAAAAATTTGGTTGGCACTATCTTCTTGTTTTCCGCAATTTTCTCTTATCAATAATAAATATATATTTACTGAAAACTACTGAAAATAATTATGGGAACAGCACAAACGTTCCGTTTGTTGTTCGGATTGTGGAAATCATAAAATATCGTTTGTCGTTCTGTTTGACTTTCGGTTCGTTGTTATGTTTGTTGCTCGGTTTGTTGTTCAGGTGTGTACGAAGCTTTACAACTTAAGCAACAATTTTTGGCGAATAAAGATTAGTTTGTGATGTAATATTAGAAACACAAATTTATATCATATCAAATTTATGACAACTTAAAAACCAAGAACGTGTATGTTATTGCTAAGAAATTATTAAGGAAAAAGCGCAATTGCAGTGTAAATATTTATAATTAGATATTTTCGAAAGTTTATAAGTCCTCTATTGTAATCTTAATACTTAAAAGAAAATCCTGTCCATTAGCATTATAAGGAAATGGCTTTTACTTTATGAATAAGTTTCAATAACAATAGAATATCCTTGCTTGTTTAATTTACTTCCTTTGAGTCATATTGCTCTAAGGGTTGTTACATTGGTCATTAGAAGTATGTAATAAATAAACAATTACCTACTGTTTGAGAAGGGGTAGTGTGAACCAATAAATAAAGTAAGAAATGTAAATTCCATTTTAGTTTAAAATTTCAAGTGTTGTGAAAATGCCACCTCATCTCGGTGCTGATTTGAAAGCGCGGATTGTTTCGGAATTAGCGGCGGGCCGTAGCGTGCGTGAAATTTCACGTATGTTAGATATACCAAAAAGCACCGTAGGGCATTACCGAGTAAAATGGAATCTTGAACACACTTTGGAAAGAGCCATCGGAAGTGGTAGACCTAAAGTATCTACACGTGCTCAAGATCTCGAGTTGTTTCATTACGTAACAGAACAACCATTTGCTACATACTCCAGGGCTATAGCAGATACACATTTTCCCGGATTTCCCTGCACAAAAAAGATTAAAGGAGATGGGAATAAAGAAGTATAATGCTGCTGCGAAAGAAGTTCTCAGTGACGAAAATATGAGACGTCGTCTGGAATTTGCAAGGCGATATGTGAACGAACCTTTGGAATTTTGGAATCGAGTGATTTTTAGCGACGAAAAACGTTCAATAGCCGCAACGATGGACCACTAAAAGTTTTTAGAATGGAAGGAACTCGTTACGAAAATAATCACATATGTCTTAAAAAACTGAAGTGGTTTTTTTCTGTGAATGTGTGGGGTTGGGTTAGCGCGCGGGGTCCAGGAGTTTGTTGGGCTATCGATGGACGTCTTGATTCTGCTGCGTATTTAGATATTTTGGAAACTATTATGAAACCTTCAGTCGAAGTGTTTTATCCAGACGAAGATTATATTTTCCAACAAAAAGCATAAAGCCCAGATTTTAACATTATCGAAAATGTTTGGTCTCGAATACTTGCTTATCCGAAGACAACAAGGGCCAAATTTTATACCAGTAAACCGTAATGCACTAATTGCAGCCATTGATACCGCATGGGAAACGATTAATATTAATTATGTTGATACCTTGATAGCGTCAATGAGCAGACGCCTCCAAGAATGTATCAATAATAATGGAGGTCACACCCATTATTGATTTCTTATATTTATTTATATAGTAATACCTTTATTTAAAAAAAAGTTTTCATTTAATTTTAAACTATAACTTGGTATCTTAATTATAATTATGTAATAAATTCTTGTCAAAAACTAAATATATACGTTGACAATAAGAATTGCCTTAGTTTTTATTTTCACTTTTTATATTAACTACAGAAAAAATGAAACGTCATAAAATATACATTTTGTAAGGACTAAATATTATGAATAGAGAGTTTAATGATTTTTTTAATAACTTACAATAATTAGTAGGTTAGATTTATTTAAAAATAAGTAATAATCAGTCAACCCAAATAACCATGTTTAGTTTTTTGATTTAATTTAAAAGTTATTGCTTGTAGACGTTTTTAAATCAAAATTATTTCTAATTTTATTTTGTAAACATTTCCTAAACAAAATTTTGATTCGATAATTAATCGAGCTATGGTGTTTAATTAGCGATACCTTCAAATATATTCTTTAAAGAAAAAATTAAGTAAGCAACGTAAATTACCTATTTTCTAAAACGTGCTTAGTGTAATGATTCATTCTACAGCCCTTCTATAAGATAACCCCTGCTGAGACTACCTGCTGTTAGAATTGTAAATGATACCCTTAAGCCCGCTTCACAATGTGCAAACTTTTGTTTACAGAAATTGTGGTGTCCAAGTTTTAAATTTCATGAGTGTACATTTCTCTATTACCGAAAAGTCGCTCTCATTTTCGGCAGCTCTAAGGTAGCGCCACCTATCGATATTTTCTAATGTATCTACATATATCTTAATTAGGAGCAGTTTTTCAATCTCTGGTTAAGGTTAACTTTTGGTTTATTTCCAAGGAAACAATTGTGACAATAATTATCACCATAACAGTAAACCGAAATTTAAGTTAACCAGTGAATGAAAAACTGACAGTTAACGATAACGAAAAGTGATAGATTGACATTGACATTTTTAGTAATGAATGTGTAACCAACATAACTTTGTTTCAATTAATATCTATAATTTTAATAATTTATTTTTACCAAAAGGAGTGGTTGTCTAAAAAAGTTATGTGTACTGCGGTTGTAAATGTTTTTTTTTTCGACCTCTTCTGATATGCTGATCAGAAAGTCCGAAAAAAATACTTTACAGCATTGATATAGAAATAACTATTTTTGCAAAAGATCGAAAAGCAATTTCTTTTCTGAAAAAAATATAATGATATAATTGAACATTCAACACTTCAAAGTTCAGGAGAGTTAAAGGAAACTTTTTTGCCCCCTAAAGTTTTTTGAGCAAGTTAATCGTTTCCAAAATTGTGGCGATTTACTAAGAATTTTTTCGTTTTCTTTTTCAGTTTTCCTCAATAGTGGAAATCTATATACGACATACAAAAATATCTTATTTCAAAATTTTGTTGAAAACTTAATTGCGAACATGTGTTTTTTCGAAATATAATCCTATAATTAATTATACAGAGGTAGGGCAATCATGTGACGTTTATTTCGTTAACAATATCTTTATTAATATTAATTTTTAAAAAAATAATGAAAGGAACGTTGTTGTAACTTATACTGTTTTCAATTTTTATTTAAATTTTTTTGGCAACGATCGTTTTTTATTCACTTTTTTTAGCAAAAATAATTTCATGGATCTCAA
The DNA here is from genome assembly GCA_030710515.1 of Abscondita cerata. Taxonomy (NCBI): domain Eukaryota; kingdom Metazoa; phylum Arthropoda; class Insecta; order Coleoptera; family Lampyridae; genus Abscondita; species Abscondita cerata. Next base: position 377,178 of record JALBCR010000030.1, read on the forward strand.
AGACTATATGAACAATTTTAATTACCCTATGTATACACTGTTTTTATGATGCTGGAGATTAGATCAGATTGTATTTATTATCCAGGTAGAAGAGGATTTTAATTTTCTAAATTCATAAAGTTCTAATAAAATTAAAAATAAAGAAGCGTTTAATTGCCATAAGAATTTTATTAAATAACAATCTTTGTTGTAATGTTTCTTTCTATCAAATTGTTTCATCACGTAAAATCGATAAAAAGAAACATTTGTTAAGAACAATGGTGAAAAGCATGACTAGTATTTAGTTCTTCGTGTGCTTTTAATGAATTTGCTTTAAAAATAACTTTTAATGTTATTGATGAATACTTGAACTATCGATTTACTAGTTCAAGTTGTTTTATGCCGCGTCCGTAACTCTTTTATATCTACCGTTAAACGAAATTTTTAGAGTAAAAGGAGTAATCGAAAAAGAAGCATTTTGTGATGCCATTTGCACTTAACGAGATACAAAGTTAGTTGAGCGGAATTAATAATCTATTAAGAAAATTATTTATCTAATTATTTCTGTTTTGCACTTTTAATGAGTTTTTTTTTATTTTAATTGATTCTCTTCTTGACGTATCTCTGTTGCGCTTATTCGATTTGCGTATGTACATATTTATGTCATTATCGTCAATAATGTTCCCCGGTGAAAGCTGTTTGTAATGTGAGATATGCGTGTTGAGAGAGTACCTCACGGTTGCATCCAGAATTTGTGGCTGCAGCAGCTGTGGCCAGAGGTCAATTAGTGGATTTATGTCACCCCTGCTATTTTGTATCCCTTAACCACCTTCCGCACATTATTCATTCCTTGGTCCTTGCCGAATGACTGCCCGCACACAAACTACACCTTTACCGCAATAAATTGTACTTTGATCCTGTCTAATTTCCCGAACTTTCTCGTTTGTTTCTTCAAACATTTTATACGTCTTTGTCGAATTTGTTGTTTTATGCTTATTTGATTTCGTTTTACAAACGAAGAATTTCATATATTTAGAATAATAACAACAATATGACAGACATTTTAATATACCTTTAAAATAACAACTGGTAGAGTTCCCGATTCTGCTTTTGATGCTCGCGTCTTATATTTTCTTTTTGCAGTAATAAACAATATTAGATTATAAAGAAGACACGAAATAATTCCGGAAAGTACAATAACACAACAAAGTGCCGCGAATATAAAGGCACCTATGGCAGATTTTATTAATCTTGTAATTCTTTATTGCCAATTAATTTTAAAGTTCAAAGCTGAGCAAAATTGCTCTAAAGAAAATTAAACATTTAACGGGGGCTTTTGTTTTCGTTTCGACGCAAATCTCGAATGTTATTTTTTATTACTCGAGCAAGATGCTGCCGCCTCAATCTTCTACGGCTTTTATTTTATCAGCAGAAAACTCTTGTTGTGATATGTTTTAAATTGTTGCCTTGGGGATTATTTAAATTAGTTTTTATTTTACTTTTATTTTTCTCGACTTTATATGCGACATTTTATCTAAAATTCTTTTATTCTCGATGAAATCGTCGATCATTCGTAAACGCGTAAATTGGCGGTTTCAACAAGACGGTGCTCTATCCACATTTAATATAATTTAAACGAAATGATTACATCGAAACAATAACTACTTGAACAGGTTTCTTATTATAGGTTTTTGAAAAAAAAGTTATTCTTGATAAAGTTCGACATAAAATGCAACCATCAGATATCAATTTTTTAAGTCGTATAAGTACGAAGTTTGTCAAAAAATATGAATTTTGCTCAAGATTAAAGTACCATTATTTTTACAATACAGAAGAATGTTGTAAAGATAAGTTTGATGAATAAAGTTTTACATTATAAATATTTGAAGTTATAAATTGCAATACTGAATGTATTTCTCTTATCTGTTGAAAATATGATAACCTTTTCATTTGTTAATGATTTTGAACAATCTTGCAATTTAAATACGTAATGAATGCATAATAATAATTATTTGATTAAAATGATCAGTATCAGCCTGTATCGGATATAAACAATATGAAGTGTCGAAATAAGGTTTTCTGTCATCGGAATCAAAAAGAAAACACAAAATCTATCGTTATTAACCATCACTTTCGCTGATGTTGATAAATCCAAACAAGTTTTCGAAACCATATTTTATTTCCTTTTAATTGTCGTTGATGTACTCGTATATATTTTTAGCAATATTTCATCAAGTATCTGTTAGCCGTTAGGGTCACTACTACAAATTTCATTGATTCAATTTTCATTTGTTCTGTTTTATGTTACTTTAGTAAAAATATTGAACTCTGTAGCGGTGAATTAGAGGAAATAGTAAGGATTCAAAGTTTTCGAATGTATGGATGTTGTTCCTTCTTCTTCATTTTAACCCACATCATTCCCCTTATTTTGGTCGAGGGCTTGTTTAACTTTGATATTGCATTTATGCGTTTCAACTCTCGTCACTGAGTTGTCACTGCTACAGAAGACATGATGATCGCAAGCTTTAGGCGTTTGTAATGATATTATTTGCAAAAACTAGATAACTCTTTAGTAATCAAATTATTTTTTTAGGTGAAAGGTACAATACAGTTTAAATAAATTTTATTACAAAACTAATTATAAAAGTAATAATTAATATAAAAATAATGTGATTGGGCGCCACCTAAATTTTCAGTTGATAATCTTCACGCTTTAAAATTTAGGAAAATAAATAAGTATTACTATTACAAAAAATTATAATAACAATTAAACATGCAACCAAAATGTATCCAACCATAAATGTCAAATAATAAAACAAAAAACTTTGTGTCATAGTGTATAATCTTTAGTTTATCTTTCAACACCAACAACAACGAAGTTGAATCAAAATATCCAAAAATTAATCTAAGCAACAGAGTTTCAGTTTCAAGTAAAAAAAAAACTACGTTACACGTATTCGAATACCTGTGTCTATGACTGTCAAGGCGTGTGAAATCGAACATCTTATGGAGCATCCACCGTGTGAAGTGTCTGTTAATGTCTAAATGGCCGCTTTTTAGATTTTCACCTTGAGATGAATGTGCAAAGTTCGGTCACAGGGCCCTCCTGCCGTTTACTTCCAGTTGAGCCATTGTTTAACAATTTTTTTCTGCTACTTTCTTATTATTATATATTTTTTACAAGTGGTTACTTAGTTGTAACCGTTAATAAGTGAATGTAGGAATATGCATGAGGGCATGTTGTTTTTTTGCCATTAGCTGTCATTCGCCGTTCTTGTTCTTTTTCTAGCATATTTTGCAAAAGCTTTCATTGGACACGCCTTTTCTTCCTAATGAACGGATGTACGTAATCTTCTCTTTCTACAGATGATACATGTATTACGTATTTTGGTCAGAATCGATTGTGGCTGAACTTTTGGATGACTTGATTTTTTTGATTTTCGTAGTATTATCTGTAGTTTTTAAGTAATTTTTTCTCCGCTGGTTGTTACTTTTGTTTCTGAGTTTTTTGCCGTATCTTTTATTATCATTATTTCCATATCTCCCATAATGTTGATTATTTGGTTGATATCTTCTTTCTTTCTTTTCTCTTTAATCATTTCCTTCTCCTCTGAATCTATATTTAAAATTATCTTATAAGTGCTTCTATTTCTTCAGTGTTTTCAATTCATATTCTTGCTTTCAATTCTTCTTCAAAATGTCTAGCAATACATTGTATTATGTCTTGTTCTCGGTATGGTGGAGTGAGCTGTAGAACCTGCTTTTTCTTTCATTGTCCTCCGAATGCATCCTTTTAGTCTATTTATTTCTGTTAGGTATATGTATTGTTGCTTGTTTCCAATGTTTGATAAACTTGCTTGTGTTTGTCTTATCATTTCCATAAAATTGCATTCCATCATTTACTCTTTCATTATCGACAATATTCATTAATTGATGCGTATAATGCAGGACTGTGGATCTTCAAAAACTGCAATCACACTTTTTTTACTAGATTTTGCAGCATCTAGTTGCTTAAACGAAAAATTGATGGCACTTTGCGGTGGCCAACACACTAAACAAAAAGAAGATTGATACACTCAAAAAATGATTTAATTTGCACATTGGCTATTGTACATAAAAAGAAAGGTGAATTTGTCTTGCGGGTTTTAACACAGCAATAGTCGTTTGTGTTCTCTTCGAGGGGTGAGCGTTGCACCCCCAGGTACAAGGATTCCGGAATGAACCGAAAACCAGCGACACATTATTAACTATAAATATAAAAAATGTCGTTCTTAACATGCCCTCGGCCTTGAAAGGCAAGACTTTCAAAAAAAAAAGAGAGGGCTAACTAAAACTAACTAACGATACACAATCTTAGAAATACGAAAGTTACAGAGATAGAGTCTGTACTAAAGCTAAACAATTGCCACTTGTTAGCACTAACTTTAATTTATTAGTAACGGACAAATTTTGGGAAAGGTTTGACGCACTTCACCCGACAGTGTGCGTATGGACGCCACTCTGTTCACACCATCACCAGCAGGGTATAGTTTTACATTTCGTCCTAGCTTCCAGCTTAATGGAGCAAAATTATCTTCTTTAAGAAGCACTAGCGCACCCTCTTGTAGATCCGATGAGTTGGCTTTCCACTTTGTGCGTGGTTGAAGCGTGGAAACATATTCTTTGCTCCAACGTTTTTATATACGTTGGTGCAACAGTTGGATACGTTGGTAGCACGCGAGTCTCGACTCCTTCAGTTCGCTGACGTCCGGATCCGGTAGGGATGTTAGAGATTTCCCAATGAGAAAATGAGACGGAGTTAGGGGCTGAAGGTCATTAGGATTGGAAGAGAGAGGAGAGAGTGGGCGGGATTTAAGAACAAGCAAAGTCGCAAACTCTTCGTACGTTACAATTTCATTGCCCACGGTTCGCTTAATGTGATGTTTAGCCGATTTAATTCCGGCCTCCCATAAACCTCCGAAATGAGGACTATGTGCGGGGATAAAATGCCTGTTAAATACACTGTATAGTGTTGACATGTTTGAGGGTGATTTTTTCTTCGAGAATATTGGTCTTCAACCTCTTTGTTTGTTACTGAATCTACATCCGTTGGTATTTATAAATTTCATTTTCGTCCAATAAATTTTTTGTATATCCTCGTATACAGGGTGTTTGTAACCTAAAATATTGTAGTGGGCGCTTTGTTACTCAATTTTAAGACGAAAAGTTCTTATAAACATGTGTGATAAGTCTTGTCGTTAATGAGATATAGGGTGTTGAATTTTTTGTAATAAATAAGCTCTGACTGTAAGTGAAATTTATTTTTCCTGGTGACGCTACTGGTTTTTCGAAGTAATACCAAAGCACATGCTTGTTCTAAGTGGCCTTTGGAATAATGTTGACAAATCATATGTCAAATATAAAAACCAACGCAAAAAACGAATAAGAAATTTTTATCATACGAATTTTTTGTGTTAAGTTAACAGCGATGCCTGCGTTTACTAAGTCTGAAATGGACTTTTTGTATGGATTAGTGAACTATTATTGGACGACCCAGAAATGTGAGAACTCCACAATTAGAAAACCAGATTCTTCAAATTATTGACTAACATCCAGAAACGAGTACCAGAAAAATTACTGATGAAGTAAGTGTTTGTAACAGAACTGTTTGTAACATTCTGAAGATAATTTATTGTATCCATATCATGTACAACGTGTTCAACATTTGATACCTGCTGACTATCCGCTCCGTATACAGTATTGGCAATGGATTTTAAATAAAATCGCAAACAATCCTAATTTTGCTGTCAATATTCGGTTTACGGATGAAGCCAACTTTTCAAGAAATAGCATTATGAATTTTCGTAATGACCACATATGAGCAGATGTAAATCCACATGCCGTAAGTGTAAACGATTCCAACAAACATTTTCGGTCAATGCTTGGATTGGCATCATGGAAGATTATTTAATAGGACCATTTTTCCTTCCTGCACGGTTGACCGGTGAGACATATCTTTATTTTCTAGATAAGTAACGAACTTTCGGTTCTTTTGGAAGATGTACCTCTTATTATACGAAGGCGCATGTGTTTCAGTATGACGGTGCCCCTCCACATTTTGCAGTGATTGTACGGGAGTTTTTAAATAACGTTTTTTCAGACAATTGGATAGGACGAGGATCTCCACACCCGTGGTCCCGTGGGGATATTTAAAATCACTTATTTACACAATCCCGATATTAAACTTAGAAAATCGTATCATACAAGGCTGCAATGTTATTCGTAACAATCTTGGTATCTTCAAACGTATTCAGCAATCCATTAATCATCGAGCGGATGTGTGCATTTTAGCTGGAGGTGCACATTTTGAACATATGCTCTGAAATGCGTTTCGTCACTGATTAGATAAATAGCTATTTATTAATTTATAACCACATGTTTCTTAGAATAAAAAATTAAATTCTAAGTTGTACGCTTAGTGGGTAACAATTTAACTTTATTAAAATTTCGTATTTATGCAATGAACGCCTTTTAAAACTTTCAAAATACAGCTCCATGTTACGAGTACCATTCAAATATATACGGTGATTTGAAATTGTTCAAATAAAAAAAACAAGGGTTTACCACAGAACTGTACATTGCCCCGTTCAGCGAAAATAATATTGTGTTTTAAAAAAAATGGTTCAAATAAAAGCTAAAGACAATAGAATTTCCAACAACTTTCTTCTTTAAATTTTTTTGTAAAATTGATATTGTTGAAAATATTGTTACAATAATTAGTGATTGTTATATCTCTGTAATTACTTATCGAATCAAAAAATAATTTAAACCTAAGTTGTGTATAATTAAATTATAAACAACTTTCATTTGAAACAAAAATATGTGAAATGAATATTTTTCTAAAGATTTCAAAAATTCGAAAATCTGTGTAGTTTAACGGTCCTTTTTTGGATACATACATTATGCCCATAATCTAATCGTATCTTCGGAATTATAAATAAGGTTTTTGTACAAATTTTCATAAAAATCATACGGCTGGTTTTTTTGGAATCTTGTTTACATACAGCCGACCGGCCGTTGGAATAAATTTTTTTTTTTGCTTCATTATAACGTACTAAGATTTTCCGTTTGGAAACCGTCGCATAACTCCCCATCTTATTTCATAAGATGAATTTAGGAATGAAATTAAAATAAACTCAGGGTCTTAAGAGTCTTCAATACCAGTCGAATAGTTTCTGTTGTATTAGCGGATGGGAATACAAGGGTGCCTTTCAATTTTCTTATCGTGAGCATAATGGGAAGGAGGGGTAGTTTCTAAATGGAACGTAGACGGCGACACTTTACCGGCAGCAAATTCTGAGAATTTTGTTGTTGCAGCATGTGCGCTCGTGTCTGTTTTTGACTAATCAAGAACCATAAACAAAAATATTTTTGCACAAGCAAATGGTACAACATTTGTTTATAGGAACAGATTTTATATTTATGCTTTTAATATAGACTAGATAAAAATCCAGAAATGACCTTTTTACATGTATTATACTATAACTGCTTTTAAACTTAAATTTTGTTTTTTGTTGTTATATAAAGGTGCAATAATGTTTCATCTGTAAAAAATTGAATTTTAGAACTTTACAGAGTTTGGTTTAGTCATAAACAGACACGAGCGCAGAGGCAATTCCGCTATTTCCAGCCGTGGTATTGAAGACTATTAATTCGTTTTTTTATAAATAAAAGAATAAATTTTACTTATTAACAAACAAAACTTGAATACGCTAACATTCTGGTTACAAACAAAAAAAATGAAATGCAAAAGAAATTTGTTTTTAATTAGAATAACGCGTCGCGTGCACGTTTTTAAAAAAAAACAATTAAAAACAAATACAATTCTATCTATAAAATTAAACCGACCTTATGCGCTCGTATCCAAGGTTATTAGTTGGTGATGGTTCCACTTTTGTTTATTTAATTTAGCTTACACTTTCGCACACGCTTTCGCTCATCTCCAGATAGGAGCACAATATTCTGCTGTAGAATAAACTAATGCCAATACAGCAGTCTTTTTGCATTTGTTCCCCAAGTGATTCCAGAAAATTTTTGAATGGCAATATTTCTTGTTTTCATTTTTTGTTTAACTTTTTCTAAATATTTGTTGTAAATTACAAACGTATCTAAAGTTACTGCCAGATAAACTAGGTTAAAATTGTGAATTCAAATTAAATTAAAATTAAACATTTTATTTTTTTCTATTACTTGAACGAAAAGAAGAAACCTCCGTCTTTTAAGATTTGAGCATAATCGCCATTTTTTGAAATAATTCCATAATACGCATATTATCATAAAGAAAAATAAATTAAAAAAAAAATTTTTTAAAATCCGAATGTTGAAATAAAATTGCCATATCTGTTAGCTGTCATCTTCCATCTGTCATATGTCTTCTGTCATCTTAAAAAGTTTGTGTCTACGCCATTATTAAAAATGTTGTAATAAATAAATCATATTTCAAATGTGTAGTTGTTAATTAATTAATTAATTAATTAAACATTTTATTTTTTAAGAGAAAGTTCATCGCCTCAAAAATATGTTGCCGAGACTATCCGAAGCTCCGTGCTTTAAAAACTATTTGCAAGAATATCGAAAACTGTAATTATGAAAAGTTGTTTGGAATAAAAAAACTACGTTTTAATATGCAACCACATTCTTCTACTTAATTTTTTTTTACAAATAATAAAAAAGTTTTCCGTTCCGTTCAGAAACGATTAAGCAAATTTATTTATAAAAATCTAATTAATATACCATTACAGTAAAAATACGTTTACGAAATGATTCAACAAATCCTCCTTCTCTGTCAATACTGTTATTGTAGAAAACAAAGAAAAAAATTTTTTAATTGGATATAATTTTATATTTGAACGTTGTTTTTAGTTCTGATCAACTTCTTTCAATAACAAATTTTGATAATAATAATAATAATAATTATATTTCTCAAAAATGGGATACATGTTTATCACTTTTTTGACGTCTACTTACTACTACAATTACAAGGTGATATTATTTACAATAGCTTAATTCCATGCATCTTTATCATTTAAATAGTCTATAGTTGTATAATAGGCCTTTTTACAAGTTTTGTTTTATAAAAATTTTAAATTTTTTTACAAACAAATTTTGTATTTCTACTGGGATTTTATTATAAAAACATATACATCGACATTTGAATGATTTATTAATTATTGACAGTCTTGTGTGGACCAGAGCAAGTTTATTTCTATTTCTAGTGTTAATGTTGTGAGTCTCGCCATTCTTTTTAAATTGCTCGATATTTTTATGTACAAATATTAAATTATTGAATATATATTGAGATGGTAGTGTTAATATATTAATTTGTTTAAATTTCTCCCTTAAGGAGTATCTACTAGGCAATTTGTAGATTGCTCGAACAGCTCTCTTCTGCAACGCAAACACTATTTGTACATCAGCTGCATGTCCCCAGAGTACAATGCCGTAAGACATGATGCTATGGAAGTAGCTAAAGTAAACTAACCGCGCCGTATCCTCGTCTGCAATATCTCGAATCTTTTTACAGCAAATGCTGCAGAACTAAGTCTGTTTGATAATTCAGTTATATGTGGTCTCCATTGAAGTTTTGCATCTAAAGTTAAGCCTAAGAATACTGCGGTGTCTACAAGATTCAATTCTTCCTCATTTATATGTACTCTAGGTTTTACATTTTTAACATTAGGTGTTATGAATTTAACACATTTAGTTTTTTACAATTTAACAGTAAATTATTGACACAGAACCAGTGTACAACTCGAGATAAAGCATCATTTACGTTATCTAAAACCGTTTCGTGTCTTTTTATTTTAAACAAAAGTGATGTATCGTCCGCAAAAGAATTATTTCATGATCATCTTTCACGAAATGTGGTAAGTCGTTTATATAAATGAGAAATAAGAACGGACCAAGAATTGATCCCTGAGGAACTCCCATTTTTATTATTGATCCTGTGGAACGCGTCCCATTTATATCAATTGTTTGAATTCTATTATTCAGGTAAGAAACAATGAGATCTAATGCCGTATACCTAACGCCATAGTGTTTTAGTTTCATAATTAGAGTGTCATGTTGAACGCAATCAAATGCCTTAGATAAGTCACAAAATACACCCAAGGCATCCATGGAGTTTTCCCAAGATTCAAAGATGTGTTGAACAAGCTTAATACCAGCATCGCTTGTTGAACGTCCCTTGTAAAGCCAAATTGCTTAGAATTTAATAATGAACTGAAGTGAGTCATCATTTGGTTTAATATAATTTTTCGAAAATTTTGCTGAACACTGGTAGCACAGAAATAGGTCGAAAATTAGAGGGGTCAGAAGTACTACCTGATTTAAATATTGGTGAAATTTTGCCAAATTTCATTAAATCAGGAAATATACCGCAAGTAATACATTTATTAAATATTAATGCTAGTTGAGGGGCAATTACAGCAATTATAGTTTTAATAAGACTAATAGAATGACCCCACAGGTCAACTGTATTTTTCATTTTTAACGAATTATATACTGTGATTATATCAATTGGACCTATAGATTTAAATGAGAGGAATCTAGAGTATTCTAGTACATTTTCTTTTAAAATTGACTCAGCTAATAGCGGAGAGGAATTTAGAGATTTAGTCAGCTCAATCGGAGTATTAGCAAAAAATTTCCAAATACTGATGCAATCTCAGAGTCTGATTTAATTGTTTTACCATCGATGTTTAGAGAATATTCGTTTACACGAATTTTAAATCTACCTGTCTCAGAATTGATGATACTCCATGTTGTTTTAATTTTATTAGTACTTTTCTTAATTTTTCATTTAAATAATGTGATTTTGCTAATTTACAAACTAATTTAAATTGTTTGGAGTAATTTCTGACATATTCCTTAAATTCTTCGCTTTGATTTAGTGTTCTCTCATTATATAATTCATATAGATGCTTTCTACTTGTATGGATGCCTACAGTGGCCCATTTACTAAAACATGTATTTTTGTTAACAATTATTGTTTTTGATTTAAATATTGAATCATACTCTTCATTAAAAACTTTAAAAAAATTTTCGTATTGAATATTAGGGTCGTTATGTTCTACTAGCAAAGGAAGTTTTAAAATTAAAATTTTGCGAATTTTTTCAAACGTCCTGAAGTTTTTGGTATTATCGTGATTTTTTTCTTCTGTGTGTTTTTGTAAGGCAATTTAATTTCAACTAATTGGCCGCAATGGTCAGAAGAAAGTTTGTTTATGACATACTTTTTATCAATTAATTCAAAACAATTAGTAAATAAATTGCGGAATTTGTTGCTATTCTAGTAGGCTCCAAAAATATATTTTTACAATTAAATGACTGAAATAAACTAATTAATTTTATGCATAAGGAGGAAGATTGTAACAACAAATCTACATTAAAGTCGCCGCAGACAAGTACGTTTTTTTATTTTTTTACATGTTATAGATAGGACTTCTTCCATCTTATTTTCAAAATTATTATAGTCTGTTGATGGTGGTCTGTATACACTAATAATAATAAAATGCTCTAGTTCCACACAAGCTATTTCAACAAGTCGTTCAACTGAGAGGCTTACAATGTCTCTACGTTCTTTATATTTTAGTTCTTTATTAACAAGTATTAAAGACCCACCACGTTTGGCACCTTCCCTACTAAAGAAACTACCAACAAGATGGTTATAGAAATTTAGCATGAGCTGGTGTGGTTTTAGCCAATGTTCTGTAATACAGAGAACATCTATATTATGACTATCTAAAAACAACTCTATTTCTAAATCTTTCCCTAGTATACCTTGTATATTTTGGTGAACTAGGGTAAGAGATTGTACATTTATTTTATTTTGATTTAATCTAAAAGTTTTTTTATTTGGTAAAATATTCAAGCTAGAGAGTTTCTCTGTTGTAGGCTTAACTAAAAAAAATTTTGTGGAATAGATTCCAAAGTCTTAGAACTACTATTAAAACTACGATTCAAACTACAACTTTGCTCGGAAGGGGCAGGTTGGTAAATAATTTTTGGCACACTTTCCAAAATCCGTGTATTAAAAATAACATTTTCTGTAGTCAAGTCAGTTCGATCAACCAATTCATTGTCTAGGTTACAACTATTTATATAGTAAGATAGTGAAAACACAAATTGTCTTTTCAAATATTTTGAAAATTTAGAATCGCAACTTTGTCAGCATACTTACTGTTGACAAATCGATTTACGTCAATCAAATGAAATTTAGCATTATATTGGCACATCATATACAAGGACAGATTTACATTTACATTTTTATAGTGACTAATTAATACAATGACTATGCTGGGACTACAAAATTTGTAATTTCTAACATTCTCGAGAATGCCATGGAAAGTACTGTTAGGCATACAATAGTTCAAAATTGACTGGTCTAAACTCGCGTTTAACAATTTTCCCATGTCTTTTCCAATCTCATCACTGAACATCACTATGTTATATTTTTTATTATTTTCGACGGTTACATTGTTTCTATGAGTACTGCTACACAGGGAGATGGTGAAGGTAGTGTATAAATAGGTTCTAAGATATTAGATGGTTGACATCCATATGTTGATTGCTGAGGCTTGTAATTAATTTCTTGGAATTCTTCGAAGAGCGATTTATTATTACAAGCAGTAGTGGCTTTACCTTCAACATTTGAGTTGAAATTCCGGCACCAGCCGTTTGCCGTTGGATTCCCTTTCCCAGATTTTTGGAAGAAATTAAAGTTTGAGTGCACGCATCTGCATCTGTAGAACGTTTATAAGTTTGACTAGATGAATTCATAACCAACGTATCGCTGTCCGTTTGTGTGCCGAAACACCTCTCTTCTGGGGACTCACCGTTAATTTAAAGTTACTAAGTTTGTCATTCAGTACTACCGTATCTCTGTGTAAATTTTTATTTTCCATTTTTAGATTATATACTAATCTAATCAATTTAGTGTTTTCTTCTTGTAGCGATTGTTCCATCGACACGCTATCGTTCAAGTTATCATCCAAACGCCTTTTTAATCTATCAATTGATTTCAATAACAGCGTAATTTCATTATCTCTTTCCGTAATTATCAACTTTAACGCGCATATTTCGTCTTCTCTTTCAAAGAGCTTGTCATGTAAATCATCTATTGAAATAATAGAACGTCCTATGTCAACCTTATTTAAGTTTTTATAAGAAGACATTATATTAGTGAAAAATTTATAATTAAAATTATAAATTATAAACACGATTCCCGGAATAAATATCACTTATGTACCAGACTATCCATATATATCAAAAATGTACTCACACAATAGAAATCGTTATCAGCTTCTTGCATGCACAAATGGTTCACTCACATCTACACAATCAATCAAAAGTTTAAATGTTATCTATTATTATGGCAGTTGCTTGAACACAATTTGTTAGATTTAAATTACTAAAATAATTGAAAAATTAACGTTTATCGCTCCTTTTAAAGCTTATCGCGTACTAGACCGGCACGGCACGGCACGGCGCTGCCCAGCGCTGGACAGCGACGCCTGAAGGCACCGCGCATTGTTCCGGCTGCAACAGACAGGTTGCGTGCGTGCGTTTTCTTTTTCAGTTTGATTGAAGTAGTGACTGATCGATCATGTTTGACAGTGATAATTCTGATGAAGAATTGAGCGTAGTGACTACGTTATTAGCAGATGAGGAAGAGAAAAACAAAAGTAAAAAAAAATGTGGGTTCATCCCATAAATAAAAAACGATCAAAGTTTGGAGAGTTTCATCATCTGTTTGACGATCTGAAACGGGACGAAATAAAATTTTTCAGTACTTTAGGATGTCGTATGAAAAATTTTCTGAATTAGTTGATATACTACAGTCGGAATTGACATTCCAAAATACTTCATTTCGAAGAGCTATATCTAAAGAAGAAAGGCTTGCTGTAACATTAAGGTAAACACCATTTAGTAAATCATGGTGTGTTTCATTTATATACGTTTATTATATATTTGATCGATTTTTAATGTGAAACGAAAATGATACAGTCTATTCTTAGAACAAAAAATATTTTAAAGTGGATAATCTTTAATACTTGATTGGTTAAAAATAAAACATTGTCACTTTAGCACTGCGAAGTATTATTGTCAGTGTTTGGAACACTTTCGTAATCATCCGAAGAGGAAGGCAAAGTTGTTATTTGTTGTTGAGAATATCTTGAGGAATCTTGTGTGGCCTGTGGTTGACGATATACATGTTGCTGTAAGTTTGCAGAATATGGCGGCAATTGAAATGGTTGCTGATGTTGCTGATACTGAGCTTGTGACCTAGTTACCTGATTTGCTTGACAAAATTGTCCGAATTGAGAGGTTTGCTGAATATGAGTGGAAAAAGCTTCTCCTCGACTATTCATAGAGTTAATATTCAAATTTCTTGTTTCTGCGTCACTTACTATTCCGAATATTTTTGATTTGACTTCTATTTGCAATTGTGGAGATAACGTTTTCACCGTTGCGGCAATGCAGTCGAAAAATTTTGTAATAGTCTCTGCCGGGGAATCTGATTCAAAAGCTGGATGTTTTCTGTTACTTTTTTCATTCAAATAATTTTGAAGTACTTCTGCAGTTGATAGGTTCGTTTTTGATTTAAGTTTAGACTTCCGTGACGTTGAAATTTTCGATTTGTCTGAAACATCAACACTGCAAGGTCTTGAAATAGAGGAACCACTTGCATTGCTGGCGGGACTGGCAACATTATCAACATGGTCTTCTTCGATATGATAATTTTCCTGCTCGTACCTTTCACTTTCTGATGAATCAGAATCATCAACATTGCTGATTTGCTTCCTATTTGCCATGAAAGGCCGAAAAAATGTCATTTGTTTGTCATATCGCCACAACCTTTTTTTTAATGATCCTTGTCCACTTTTAGTTTCCTGCGACTTCAAAGACTTTCGAAAACTGTCTCTCAACGAAGCCCATCTTTTTACATTCGGAAACTAAAAAAAGAACTTAAAACCCACATTTTTGCTATTTAAAACTGTTTTGTTTTAGATTCTTTGCTACAGGAGACACGTTTCGAACCATTGCGTTTAGTTACCGGCTTGGAGAAACAACAGTTCGTGAAATAGTTTATCAAACTTGTGATGCTATATGGGAAATATTACGACCACTGGTCATGCCATCTCCTTCAGAAGAAATATGGAGAAAAAATGAACAAGAGTTTCAGAGATTATGGAATTTTCCAAATGCCGTTTGTGCCGTCGATGGAAAACACGTAGTTACTGATAAACCGCCCAATAGTGGCTCCATGTATTTCAACTATAAGAAAACGTTTAGCATTGTTTTACTTGGATTTGTGGATGCTCATTGTAAATTCACTGCAATTGACGTAGGCGCTTATGGAAGAAACAGCGATGGAGGAATTTTGCCAATTCGACAATCGGAAAAAAATTATTGGCAAATGTGTTAAAATTACCTCAAGACAAGCCTTTACCTGGTACTAATGACATGATGCCTCATGTTTTCGTCGGAGATGAGGCTTTTCCTTTACACAGAAATTTAATGAGACCATATCCGGGAAGGGATATATTGAATAACGAAGAAATTAAAATATATAATTACAGACACAGTAGAGCCAGACGAGTATCAGAAAATGCTTTCGGAATTTTAATAAAAGATTTCGTATTTACCAAAGACACTTGCAAATTATTCCTGAGCACTTGGATAAAGTTGTACTTGCTACATGTTGTTTACATAACTTTCTTCGAAATGATACATGCAGTTGGACCGAAGCAGACGAAATTACTCAACCTCCACAAGGTTTAAGAAATATATCTGGAATAGGAGGATCTTCAACTAGAGATGCATTGGAGACTAGAAATAAATTAAAAAACTACTTTTCTGGTGTCGGTTCAGTGCCGTGGCAAACAGAAATGGTTAGAAAAGGCAAAAGAAATATTGAATAGTTGGTTTGTTTTTTTTAAATATGTGCTAGGTTATTTCAGTATTAAAATATAAATAAAACACAGAAAAATACTTACCGGGTTTCTGCATTTCTTTTGCAATTTCCTCCCATATATTGTCTTTTATTTGTTGGTTATGGTAGTTCTTGCTGGATACATCATAAATGTCCGTATATTTCTGAACCAACAATATTAATTTTTCCTCGTACATTTCAATTATATTAAAATAAACTATATTATTATTAATATAAGAATACAATACATGTGTATCTCCATCAACTTCTATACAAAAACTGCCACACACTGCAAAACAATGACAAAAAACACGTGATTGAATCAGCTAAAGCCGGCCGATACCGATAGGTGACCCGCACACTTGTCCGTCACCGCACAGCCTGCCCCGTTTTTTGACGGAAAGGATCGGAGGCGAGCAATCCGTTCCGGCGACATCCGTGCTGTGCCGTGCTGTACCGGAGTAGTGCGCGGTCACCTATTTATCTGCATTAATTTAATCCTGACCGTTTTTTGACGGGACGCGCCGTGCCGTGCCGTGCCGGTCTAGTGCGCGATAAGCTTAACACGATGTAAACTGGTGGAACACAATTCTCAACCGACTGTCGACAAAGAAGTCAAACATAAACATAACATAAAGGTACTTTACTCTTGAGCAAAATTCATATTTTTTGACAAACCACTTATACGACTATAAACATTTAATATCTGATGAGTGTATTTTAGAACATGCGGAACTTTTTATAAAAAATAACTTTTTGTAAAATTAATAATAACAAAGTTTCATAGATGTTGCTTCTTGTTTTAAAGCATTTTATTCTTAAACGTGTCATTTGGTTCATGGAAATGGATGTAAAAACAGATACCTACGCCTTAACTCCGTCTAAACAATTGGATATATTTACACGTTTACTTTTAATTTAACTGGTAAAGTTGATTGTTAAACTATCTGCTGTAATTCTGAAGAGATCTTACAATTGCAATCAAACACCGAGAATCATTCGACGGCTGTTTCGTCCTTTTGCAACATATCGGTTTTCTTTTAACTTTTTTATATGAATTCACTTTCTAAACGTTCTTACACGCGTATTATATCGGGGTGAATGTGAAATTCTGCGCGAAAATATTTTTTAATGTTTATTGGTTCTAATTTCAACATTGGTTGGTACAAAAATTTTTGAATTGGAATTTCATATTTTGATAGGTTGTTTTTTAATTTCAAGTAGACATTGTTGGGCAAATACTCATTTCGTTTCAGGTAAAGTAGCAGCACCTTTATTTCAAAGAAACAACGTTTCACATAACAAGGGTAATTTAATGTTAATAAACATTTGTTCTTTGGAGCAATATCGTTAAAATGCAAGGAACGTCGTGTTGTACGAGTAATTATAATTTTATGAGCGATGCATTTTTTTAATTTGTGATATATTGCCTTACCCTGAGACGTAATGTTACTAATTAATTTCGACGCGAAATTAATTTTGATTAAAAATAATGGCTTCCCTTTTGCATATTGCAAACATTAAAACTCCGTTTAAATTGCTTTCGCAAAATTAAAACATTGGAGTCAAGTCAGACACGAAACTATTAATTAATTATGAAATTAATTATTTGATTAATTCGTCACGTATGTGTTGTTATCAGTAAGAAAGAAATATTGGTGTTGTGGTGTCATGAAAATGTAGGTACTTACATTTTGCTTTATTCAATGGGATTGCATTAGCTTGTAATTACCGCCATTACTTTTATTGTCTAATAGCAAGAGATAATTAGCTTTTAGTAAGTAATTTGTGCACCCTTTAAATTCATAAACACTGACGATAATGTCTGCGTGAAAAAGTAGGGACGAAAATTAAATGATTAATATATTTCGAACGATATTTTTGATAAACACATAAATCATTTATATTCAGATTAGACTAATTTTGTAAAAGTTTACCCTCCCGCTAATCGAAATTGAATAATTTTGTTCGCCGAATTTATGAGTAACTTTTTGCTATTATTCATAGGAGGTGTCAGTGTATTATCGCGATAAATTTTAAGAGAAACGGTTTGATGCCTGCGCTGTATGGTTGCTGAAGCTGAATTACGAAGACGTGGAACTGAATACTAAACTTCAAAAGAAACGAAGAAGTATTTCGCGTCCGCTTCTTGCATTTACTAAATTACCGGTGCACTATATAAACACATCTCCATAAAACGCCAAGGATTGTGTAATTTGATAATAAACTTTGTTTAGAATTTTGTTGACGTTGATTCAAAACCCGTTTAATGCTGATGTAATTCCTGTAAATGTGTTTACTTTGATATTGGTTTGCTGTTTAATAGTTATTGCAAGTTATGATGAGTCCATTATTATTGCACGCGGTGACATTTCAATTAATTTACCTTGTATTACATTGTTTGATTTCGATTTCATTTGCGTTATTGTGGTTAACTGGTGCTAAAAATGTTGAAGAAGTACGATTTAGGAAGTAATACTACCTTTAATTAATTAACACCCGGGTAACACAATTTTCCAAAGAGCGTCGTGGTTCGACAGATAGTATTAATAGATCGATCAAAACTAAAATTAGTGAAGCGCCACTTAATTTTTTAAGAAAAGTGAAAAAATTAAGAAATTCGGAAGGAGTTTTATCAATGCTTATCAATACAACCAGTGGCGGCTCGTGGTCAATCATACTGGGAGGTCAAAAATTAATTTAAAAAATAGACATACTTAAAAAAATATAAATAACTCAAATGCACCGCAAAATTTTATACAATCTACAATTCTGTTCAAAATATAGCGATTTTTCGAAACATTCTCATTAAAATCTCTAAGGGATTTTCTGTAAGCATTGTCTAGCTGTGTACGAATATCAACATTTCCTACGGTGGTTGCAAAATTTACCGAGCATTTCATGTGTTCTGCAGACGAAGCATGTTTTTTTATTTCCTCTTTTAAATGTTTTAAATCTCTTACACCGGATTTGCACTATAGCGAGTCTGACGAGTCTTTAGAAAATAATAAACAAACCAAACAGTAAAATACATTTAATACTTCACAACCACATATCCAGTTAGCTAAATCGTACATTACCTTGCGAAAGTTTCGATGAACATCTTTATTTTTGTCTTTGCTAGTTTGTCGTAAACTTAGTTCTGGCAAAGGACGACTATTTGCCTTGAACTCAACTAATTTTGTAAAATTAAGTTTGTTAGCACTTTTTAGTTGTTTAATTTTCTGCACTACCGACATTTTCTATTATAGCGCATGCACACGCGAATCAAAAATAGTATTTTTACAAAACAACACAACAACAGTAAAACATATCAATATAAATTCTTAAATTGATTTAAAACACGCGAAAATCGAATCAAAAATCGAGTGTAGTTGTACACCCTATACGAAGTCAACGTAAATTGCGGGACTCGGCTCATGACCCAAAGTTGATTATTGTTTCAGACGTTCGCGTTTATTCGGGCGTTGCACGTTTTTCGAGTTTTTCCGGGTAGATCTAATTCAATGAGGACAATTCGCACCGCCAGCCCAAGGTTGAAGAGGATAAATTACGAACGACGGCCGATAAATTTTAGGTTATTGTACTTGCGACTTAATTACCTATTTTAATAAAACACGTAATAATGAATATTTTTTATATATTGTCAAAATTTTTGGGAGGTCATTGACCAAATGACCATATGGACAAACCGCCACAACGGGAACATATATTTTATGATTTCGTTATACTTAAATAGAAAATACAGAAAAGGTATTACGAGCCCTGTCCCAGTCATAGAAAAATGTTTTTCTTACATTAACGATCAATTGGAGAACCTGCATTTAATTGCATTATGATTTTTGACGTTAATATTACTATATTATCTCTTCTTATATAAATTGCAACATGTGTAGCAATTTTTGGAGAAACCCGCTGGATATTTAAGAAGACGTAAACCTACTCATGTTTAGTTAATTTAACGCACAAGCCATAATCATATTACCTTTGAGCGTTGATTGAAATATTGGTAAAGATAGTCAACCGCTTGTATTTGCTTGTATCACGGATGCAATTCACATATGCATGTTGGGTTGCGTTTTTGTTTACTTTTTTCACCTGTACTGAAGCGCTAAGTTATAATGTGTACGATTCTTGAAATAGAATAGTTCAATTTATTCCACCGTTGTAAAAATGGCGCAACATACAATCCGTAAAATTTACTTTTGTCAATACAATGTTGCAACGTTTTCAAATATTTAGTAAACGTATTAACTAGTAATTAAAAGTGACGAATTTTTCATTTATGAATAATACCATTGATGATACATATCTTGGATTTTAATGACAATGTTTTTTTTAATAATTTACTAAAATACATGCGAAGCGTTATTTGTTAAAACAGTTTGGTTTGGTCGGTGTTAGATAAATAAGAAACAATTATTTTACAAATTATGCTTGCACTTTATTTTTAACTTGCAAATAATAATGTTGACATTTGTTTGTCATTTAATAACTTCGTTAGGAATAAAGTAGAACATACTGGGAGAAATACCACTAGAGTTCAGAAACGCAAAATTATTGGTTTTTGTATCTACTTGTTTTTACGTGTTCAGTTGAAAAGGATTTTAAATAAAAATTGGTTTTCAAATTTTTCAATTCAAAAGGCAACAAGTTACCGTGTTTTTTAGGGAAAGTGGGTTCCACTAGACCTTCAAATTTAAATTCACTTGGTAATAAAACCTATTCCTATTACTTCTAAAAATAAAAGTACTAGATTTTAGCTTGAGGTGTGTTGTCTCCCGACGCGGTGCGGATAATACGTGTATAATACACTATTCTTTTCTGTGACGAAATAAATGACGATTTAATATTGAAAAATCATATTACAATAGAATTAGAAAATTATTGAGGAAATTTGGTGTTAAAAATAGTACTCACTTTTTTCCCGAGGGAAAAAAATAATTTACGAAAAGTGACACTTTGTTATCTGTTAGTAGAGATAAAAAGTTAGGATTTTACTCTTTGAAACTGTATCAAAATATCATGGTTTCGAATTAAAATAGTTTAATTAAAGTAAAAATTGCTCATTAATTATAAACATTGTTTCAAAAATTACAATTCCAACTGATCTAAAGTAATAGTAATAATTTACAAACAATTTACACATAAATAATAACGTACCTAATACAATGCTATACATAAAACATATCCAAACATTTACACTTATTTATGCAGATAATATTCTTATTTTACGGTGTGGTTTTGTGACATCACTGTAATTATAGCTATTAGAAATATGTTTATTAGCCTCCCACTTTAAGGTTCGATATAGTTTTATTTTAACCAACTGATCGATAATTAACAGTTTATGAGTGTCGCATTCTCTGAACCATGAATTCACACTGCTGTTGAGACATTTTTTTATACGGAGTTTAATTTTTTCCAATAAACCATTAAAAAGATGAAATTCTTCAGTAAAAAGTTTCAATAAAAAAAACACAAATTTTGAGAATTCGGGTGATGGTCTGTGTAAGTATTTAATTCCATCAGATTTGCTGTAATCTTTATATAGAATTAATGATTCGTTCACATTGAAAACACTTGAGTCGTTAACTGTTAGCATTTCCTTACACGTATTACAATGTACTTGATTGTACTACTTGATTGTAATATTTTCATTGTAACAAATAAACAGATAATCATTAAGCTTTGCATAGATGCTTCTTTAATGCGTTTATCATATCTTAAAATATAAGTACACCTAAAGTTGATATTGAAACAAATGTATTACGAGGAGTCTTCCGGATTATCGTTTATGAGTCACATTCCTTATCGGCTTAGTCAGAAATTCTACAATTGCATACTTTTAGCAACACCTTTAGTAAATGAGTAGGCTTGTTATAATATTGTTTAGATGCAAACAGTTGAGTACGTTAGATTGTAATATAAGAAAATTTAACATTCGTTCCAACATAAAAGGGATAGCGTTTCTATGTTACAAAATTTTAATTTCAATGACCAAAATTTAGAAATTTACTTGCGTAAGCCTAATAGATTTTAAAACATTTTCAACGGATAAACGATGTTAATGTAATAAATATATGAGTATGGAATTTTCAAAAGTATTTAAAGAAATTGTTTTTTTTGGGAGAACGTTTTTCAACGATTTCTTTACGAAATTAATACTTTTAAATCTGCAGGTTTTTTTCATAATAATAAACTTTATTCACATGTGTATGTATACAATCTTTGTACATATATGTGTTTGTCATGATGGTATAACCATTGTTATAACCTTACGTAAGAAAGATACAAATAAATATTATTACATTGAACAATTAACAGACAATAGAAAAAAATATATAACAAAGGACACACATTTAATTAGTACGTCGACAAAAATCAATAAATTCTTGTATATTGTAGAACGCATGTTTTTGTTTGTTTGTCAACATTGACTCAATGCACCAATATTTCAATCAACGGCATGATGCATTGGCAACAATGTCGTGCCTTAGCATAAACTATCAGCAAAATTACAGTTTTCTATTTCACATTTATCGGCAATACTGTTCTGTAAATTCTACAATACAATTGACGTATTTTCTTAGCACAAAGCGATACTACCGACCTCTGATGTTTAGAACAAATTTCGGGGTCGCATAATCCCGTAAGGTTGACTATCTTTACCAATATTTCAATCAACGCTTTGAGTTATGGAACAACTGAAAGTAGTTGACAGCTTCCAGTAGTGATTGTTCTTGTCAGAATATTAATAAAGTAACTTTGCTCGACATTTGTTGTTACAATGGTGCGAGGTAAGCCTGTTACTGAAGATGTGCGTAGAGCAATCGTTTCCTTGTCGCAATAGGGAAAATCTGCGTTTGAAATCGGAAAAATTGTCGGTTTGTCAAGATATATAATTCGCAACATCGTTAAGCTAAGGTAAGTTATTTTCCCCAATTTTTAATTTAATTTAAAAAATTTGTCTTTTTTAGGCACCCTTCGGGGTTGGAGGTTGTGGTTTAAAAATTTAAAGTTTAAAGTAGAACTGGCCGACGTTTCGCCCCTCAAGCGGGAGCTTTTTCAAGGCTTTGTTCAATAAATGTTGATAGTTACAAAAAATACATTTAACATCCATAAATAAATAAATAAATAGATAGACGTCACATTAATAAAAAATAACGTAATATTAAAATAGTACATGCCTCTGTAAATTACACTTGAAAACAAACAGAACGAATGATATACACTGAATGAAGAAATTGAACAAAGCCTTGCAATAGCTCCCGCTTGAGGGGCGAAATTTTTAAACTACAACCTCCAACCCAAGGATCCCTAAAAATGACAAATTTTTTAAATCGTTAAGCTATTAAAAACAACCAAGTCTGTTGCACAAAAGACTATTACTGGAAGAATATCTGAGGTTACTAATATTAACCGAACATCCTTACGTCGAATTATACAACAAAATCAAGTAATTTGTGGAGTCGAGCAACAGGAAAACAATTTTTAAAGTCCACATTCGAGTGATGAGGCACGATTTGAGTTTGTACACGTGATAGTCGGAGTAGGGTTATACGATCCAAAGAAGAAGCTTGACATCCTGATTGTTTGAAAAGAAAAGTTAAGTTCCCTGCTTCTGTAATGGTTTGGGGGTCGACGTCGTCCAGTGGAGTAGGTAAACTACAATTTGTAGAGGGAATTGTAAATGCAGCAAAGTACATTGACACACTGAAAGATAAGCTAAAACCTGAATTTGAAGAAGCCAGGCGAGCTGTAATCGAGTTAATTTTCCAGCAAGACGCGCCAGCCTGTCACATGGCCAAAAAAGTGAAAAAATTTTGTGTGCATCCTGCAAGAACTGTATCAGAGTTGCGCTCTTGGCTGCAAAATATCTGGGACAATTTTACAGTAGCTGAATATCATAAATTGGTGAAAACCATGCCTCGTCGGTTAAAAGCAGTTATACAAAAGAAGGGGATAAAGGATAATCATCAAAAAGCGATTAATTATAAATTGTGAGTTTGTTGAGTTGAGATCAGTTATTTATTTTATTTAAGGCATTGAGTTATAATACAATGGAAATAAATTAATAGGTGTTCCCATTTTTTCGTAAACAAGTCATTTTAGTGATTTTATGCAACTGGGCCAACACTTATGGGACAGGCCTCGTAGTTATCACAAAGCTGGATAAATTATTCCCAAAAAGCACCAAAATCCCATATAATAAGATGTTAATCACTAAACTACGTTCATCGGTGACGTCTAACGCAATTATCATTCTTAATTCGATCTTAAAATTAATGTTTGATTGAACGTTCACGAACAAAGTAAAAGAGACTTAGCTGCTATAAATGCCAGCACTATCTGTGGTGTAAACGGTATCAAACAAATGATTGACATCAAACCGATTTCACCAAAAACTTGATCAAAACGTCATACATAAATTTGACAGTCCAAATTCTAATACCTGAATTAAGCAAAGAATTACGAATATCGTTGAAATGCAGTGGCGCTTTCAAATCTACTGGTAAATTAGAAACCGAACGATGAATTAGAATCCAAAGGTGAATTTGAAATTGTACAACACAATATACCAACTGGAAAACGCTTGTCTAAAAAATATGAAGAACTCTAGTTCTTTTCTAATCTAAACGCAATATCACTCTATTACCACATTCAGAAAATAATCTTCATGAGTTAAGTTAAATTTATAAATGAAATCTATTTCATTTCATTTACGATCATTCACCAAAAGAATTGAACTAATTGAGTTTGATGAAATTTTCTAAATTTTAAATTCGTTTATATTTTGAAGAAAGTTCTCAGAACTATTTAAGGAGGGTGTGAAGTTAGCACCCCATTTTTTAATTACTATTTTCGGTATATATCGGTATGAAATAATTATTATAATAATTATTCAATTCTATTGCAACAAAAAAAAGTATTTGTGATAAACGCTTAAAAAAGAAGATTACATTCAAATTTGTTTATGTAAAACGTGAAAATAAATATCAAAAAGTCAATTACGAAACACATAAGATAAACAAAAATTTTACATTCATTTTGCGGTAAGTTGTTTTCATTTTGCAAAAAGCGATGGGCCTTGAATAGTTTACGTCAAAAGTGACAAGTAAAAAACTATTATGGTTTAAAACCGTTGATTTATTAAAACTGTAGTAACAAAATAACTTCGAAAGATAATAGTTGTGCTATCAATTACAAAATTATGTTTTTTTATAAGCGTTACAAAAGTATGACCTTGGAGGTCACTTTTAATCCTAGGAGCTAAATCGGTAATTAATAGTTAAATGGGTATTTTCGCTTGAAGAAAAAGTTAAGTATTTCAATCGGATTAAAAGTGCCTTTTTGTGATTCACATTTAATGTTGCTCATCACAAAAAGTGTCACTTTTAATCCTAATAAAACATTTGACTATTTTCTTACACTAATTTTCATATTACTACAACTCATAAAGAATTACTTACTATATGGAAACCGTATAACAGCTATCAACGTAGTCGATTCTGTATCGTGACGAATCAATTTCAAATTTTATGTTGGAGTATTCTTGTTTTTAATAATATTTGATCTCCGTCGTCAAGATTACTGGAGAAGTTATTAATAACATCAAATAAGTGGATGACACAGCCTTTGTTGATGGAAATATTGATTACCTGCAAACACTTCTTAATCGTGTAAACCAGGCATGTAGGCACCAACGTTCTCAAGACGAAATGGATGTGGGTAGGCAAAATCAATTTAGAACCGAATACCACACTGCTGAAAACAGCATCATCGAGAAAGTTGAGTGTTTCAAATATCTTGGCTGATTGATAACTCCAGCATCGACTTCAGACATGGAGGTGAGAGTCAGAATCCGAATGGCAAGAAACTCGTGTAACACATGGAAAGCTGTTTTGTCTAATAGACAACTAACATTGAACACGCGTCTAAGAGTGTTAAAATGCTATGTATGG
Organism: Abscondita cerata; assembly: GCA_030710515.1. Lineage (NCBI taxonomy): Eukaryota > Metazoa > Arthropoda > Insecta > Coleoptera > Lampyridae > Abscondita > Abscondita cerata. Next base: position 403,098 of record JALBCR010000030.1, read on the forward strand.
TGGGTTTTGCTGTGGGTTAGTGAAACGTGTACCTTGAAGATCGATACTATGAATAAGATAAAAGATAAGGCGTTTGAACTTACCGCAGAATGTTACGAGTAAGCTGGACATCCCATACTAACAACGGAGAAGTACTGAGAAGGATGAACACAGATCGTGTATTATTATCTATAATCAAAAGACGAAAACTATCGTAATGTGGACTTCAAGTAGAACAACTTTTTAGAATTGACACAGCCCATGATGCATATCACCAAATGATTGACATGGTCACCGCCAACGTTTAATATACGAGCAGGGTACTAGAAGAAGAAGTCATATTTTGCATTTGCGTTAAGTTCAAATTCTCGCCGCTAGGGCAAAAGGGTCACATCTTTTAAATGAAATCATGAGTCGAGTAAGTGATTTTATATTTCGTTAATTTTAATGAAAAATAACAGTAAACAATAAAAAATACAGAAACCATTAAGAAAATTGATTAAATTGACGTCAATTTCGCTTTCGAGATTAGCGTACATCTTGTAGGAAATTGAATTGAAATTCCACTCAACTGAACCACGTCGTTCATTACAATTTACAATTTTCTACAAAATATTCATTTTTTTTTAAAAGAGAATGGGTTTCATTTTGAAATTGACCGCCTAAAGTACATGTGTTTTTTTCTTTTGGGTTCATAGTCCATTAAAATCTATAGCTTTCCGTCACCAACCTAATTATTTAATTATTTAATTTAACTTGAGGGTCTTTAGATTTAATTGGTTTAATCGAATAACAAATTTAATGGAATCTAGAAGCATTTCACAAAGAAAATACAATATTATTAATATTAACGACCTTATTATGATGCGTGCTCGAACAATGAAAAACCTAATTAAATCTAATACAATCTTTTTGTTATCGGAATTAAATATAAACTCATTAAACTAACTTTTACAAATCTTTTCTTCATCCCATATACTGGATTTTGCGGTTTCACAAAGTCAATGAGGGTCTACCCATACCTTTCTTCCGGGAAACATCGGACTACCTTTACAAATATTTGTTGATATTTTGACCGCCATGTAGAACTTTTGTTTTTTTCCGTCGACATGAAGAGTTCTTCTTGTTTTCGATGTTTTATTCATTCTTGAATTTAAAATTAAGTTTATTTTTGGTCACTTTATCTTAACAATATTCGGCATTTATTTGTTTATATTGTTTCGAATTCAACTCACATTGTTCGTAGCAACTTTCTAGAATTTTTTCACTGTTTTTAAACCATTATTAAAATTTTATGTACGATAACTTTTACGGAGTTTAAACAGTTTGATTTTATATCCTTCTTTACATTATCTTTCAATTTTCCATGACTATTTTTGATATTCGAATTTGATCTTTACTCCTCGGCTTTTTATTTGCGAGAATAATTATTTATTCCATGTTGACTTATCTACTGTAAAACTATCCGTCTAATTATTTTTTATGTTGACTCAGCAAACGCCAAACTGCAAGTGTTTCAAAACACGAATTAATTATTTTCATGTTGACTGTCTTACTGTCAACTACCGACTGTCCCTATTTGTATTGATTTTCTTTCTCTACTTTTAATTAATGTCTTTATCCTTGGGTTCATTTTTCCTTACCAAAAGGTCAATTTTCACTTCAAGAAAATACATTTTACAACCCACACATTAAATACTTATCAAGAATAAACATCAGTTCTAAACTAAACTATTGCAACTAAACAAAAGCATTATTTACACAAATAAATCGAATAGCTTTCTTAAATAATTATAGGTCGGTTTTGAGAAATCTTGAACTTGAATTGCCTTAATTTTACGTTTGATTTGAATATAACATTCATTATAAATTCAATATTGATTAAATTTCGATTCTGAAATTTTTGTATTATTTAAAATAACTTTTTTAACGCAATTTCTGTTGCCGTGGTGGTTTGTTTTGCGATGTAAATAAGAATATTCACTTCGTGAATCTTACTATAGTTATCAAATAAAATAAAATTTACGGAAAATCTTTGAACTCCCAAACTGTCTCTACAGTTTTCTTTATTGTTATTGCTTTTAAGAAAATATTAATAGCAATACAAATAAGATGCAAACCACTTTAGAACGAAACCGCGAACTCCATCTACAGTGACCGGCAAAGAGTTTGCGTCAAATGGGAAAAATTTTTGTAATTGAGATATCCGAAAATTTCTTTTGGCAAATAAATTCAGCATATTGAATGACAAAAAAAAGCATTTTGACAAATCTCATGTGACCACTGTCATGGCGGCAAATTTAAAAAATATTCCTTAAATATGTAAAAAGTGAGATTAGATGACAAGATATTAAAAAATGCCTAAGAGAAAAGTTGTTCAGAATTAGATTATATGTTTATGTGCAAATTTTCAAAAGAAAGTAACGACTTTTCAAAAATATCAGTTTTCCGGCATTTTTTCCGGAAATATGGAGAAAACAAAATTTTTGCGTTTGATTTGCATAAAACACAATAAAACCAACAAATAAACTTCACAATCCAGTAATTTTTATTTATTAGTCTACTAATGGACGGTAAAGAACAAAAAACGTGGAGAAATGTGTATAAGGAAGAGAATTTTAATTTACAGTTTGAAGCTTTTTATGATACCTTTAAATATCACTTCTATACGAATTTTCCACTTTAGAAAAATAAAAACAAATAACTCTAACATCAGTATTTTCAAAAATTTTCGAATATGCCATGCTGGATAGGTAGACTGAAACGCCAAGAAATATTAAGATCAAATCAGTACGGGAAATCACTCCATATAAGCCTTCGGCTTCGGCTTATCTGATCGGAAACGATATATTGAAGTGTCATATATTAAAAATAGTAGTATGAACATATATAAATTGCTTTCATAAAAAGTAGGAGTACGCCAGGGACCGATATTGGGACCAGAGTTATTTACTTTATTCATAAACGATGTTTGCACGATATCGAATAATATACCGATGACACCTCACTGATTTTAACGGGCAAAAATATACACACAGACAGTAACCGTGATAAAATGGATCAGTGATTCTCTTTCGATAAACTCGCTCTAAACACTAATAAATCAAATTATATCAGATTCCATACTAGACAGGAGTCATCTACTAAGTTTAATTTTAATTCAAATATAAATATAAATAAAATCTTCTTTGGTATGAACACTGTAATTACTTAATAAAACAATTAAGTAAATGTTACTTTCAAATAAGAACACTGAAATGTGTGTTTGAGTTGCAACAAATGTATTTCGAAAAGTTACATTCTAAGTTGTCTTATGGAATATTGCTTTGGAGATCATCGGCATGTATGTCAAATGTTTTTATTATGCAAAACGTATTATAAGATGTATGGCCTCTGTTTCTTATACGTATACCTGCAGATTAATGTTTAAAAATTATAATATTCTTACTGCTCTGTGTATTTATATATTAGAGCTACCATTATTCAGGGTGTTTCTTTAAGTACAGGTAGTGGGCTTCTAAGTGATTCTAAAGTACCCCCATATAACTGAAATACAGTGTTTTATGCAACTTTGTCGACAGGTAAAAGCAGTTACATAAGTCGATTCTTCGATAATTATATCCAACATAAGCGTTGGCAAAAATAAAAATCTCGAATTGCCTGCTGTAAATTCGCAAGAGGTTGTACTATAGCAAACAAACACTGAGAATCACTCTACAGCTGTTTCGTCCTTTTGGGACTTTTCAGGAGTGAGAGAACTCGAGTATAAGTTTACTATTGTACAAATGCGTCTTATCGACAAAGTTGCTTAATGCGAACTATTGCGTACGTGATCGCTAACACGAATCGACACTAGATGTCGCAAAACTTACAGTGTTTTATGTATTTGGTCCATTTCTTTAATGGCTTATAACTTACGATCCGCTTTGTATATATTTTAATATTTAGGTTACACATTTTTCATATATGTCCAATCCATAAAAATATTCATGAAAAAGAAAATCCAAGTCCGGCTTCGCAAAAAGTTTGGTTTCCATATTCGAATAGAGTTTGGTAAGAATAGTTCACTACTTCTATTTAATATTGAAACTGTTTATTTATTAAAATTTTCGGAAGTCAAAATGAAATTAAAGTTTACATTTTATTTCATTTTAATGACAATTATCTGATCCTAAACACTAAATATTGTGAGATAAGAGTTATTTAAGGTATTTTAGCTTACTACGAATAACATTATTGCAGGACCGTATTAGGGATCAAACGTAACAAACATGTAAGGAAATGTGAAACACCCTGTATAAAAAATGACGTAACCTATTAACATAACGATAAAATGAAATTTAACAATTAACCAACTTATAAAAAAACAGAAACTAGGAAAAAAACTACATTACAAAACACTCAACATTTATGAATCACGCTGTATATCAATTTTTCTGATTCTATCGTCATTCAATATTTGAGAAACTGTACATGTTGGACGATGAAAAAGTCAATGTTCGTAGTTGTAACATTTGTTTTTAGCAACAACATTACATAATGCGCTTTTTTTTATGTAATCTTGCACGATTTTGAATATTATAAGGTACAAGAACTATCTCGAGTAATCTGATTCCATAAATTATGTGTAAACTAGTTGTGCATATCTAGAGCATTGTCGCTTATTTATTATTTAACCGTCAACCCTGCAATACGGTCTCGTTGCCGTTCTTGCAACATGGAAACAACACTCACAAATGTTTAACAAAGACATCCGATCCATACTCGAAATTATCTGAATAGAGGTAATTAATTAATCTTTGTAGTCTGTATCGATCACGCGCGATCTTAATGCTTTTGGCTATCCTTTAGTTGTTGAGCTACTACCGCCCTTAAATTTTCACTATCGTAACCCCCACGAGAACTATTACAAAGTACGCTTATTCTACACATCCATTTTACTTGCATTATTAGTTACAACAATGCTTAAAACTATTCTAGTTTTAACAAACTTTTTATGAATTAATTAATATTCCTTTTACAAAGCGCATTTCTGCATTACGCGCTACCGTTTTATGAAATTAATTTAAATTTTCTTTATTAAAAGCAACGTTTATTTATATTCGTAAGCAAAACATCGTTACATCGAAATAAAATTTAATATGAGGTAGTAGTTTTGCAAAAGGTCCGTATCAACTTCGCTCAGAGAATTTGATACTTTTCTTTTGTTATATAAACGACAACATTAACCAAAAATATTGAATTTCCATTATAAAATTGTCACAGAAAAAGTTTGGTTGAGAAATGACGAAACATTTTCTGTTCGAATTTTTTATTTACACTTTATTCGAATTTCATCTGTTTCTGAGCTTAAACCGTTTTTTTTTTGTTAGAATTCAATATGTGAAATTTTTTTGTGTGGATTAATGAAATTGATATTACTTGTCTTACCACAGTAGTTTGCTTTGACCCACTGTTTTTAACTGTTTTATTTTTTTAAACAATTTACATTAAGTCGATTGTACCGCTTTTGGTAAGGTATTCGATGTGATTATTAAATATTATTTTTTTGGTAGGTGAAAGTATACAACAGTACGTTACAATTTGTTGCTTCGAAGCAACTATTATTATTTTTATAGGTTACATTTAAACAGAACAGGACGGACGTTTCGCAAATCTAGTTTGCTTTTTCAACAATATAAAATCCAAAAATAAATATAAAGAAATTGTTAGTAAAATTTAGGTAAGCGAAAAAATCATAATTCCTACGCACCTGTATTAATGATATGAAAGTCACATGTTTTAATTTTATATAGGTTATTAAGAAATATAAAATTTTTTTTGAGGTGGAATAGTTCAACACCTCTATCTAATTGCACTCATTTTTTAAATCTTGACTCTTAATAGCAAAATTAAATAACAATTAATGTTAATGGTTTGACGCAATTTATTAGAGTAAAGTTAGTAGGTAAAAAAAATTTTGACAATTATGTAGCATTTTATAGGATCTAAAGTATTTTGTTAATAATAATTCTTATTTTAATTTTTTGTGGAGAAAATTTATTATTAATGAAGAGTTAGCAAATAAGATTATGATACAATGCATTTAGTTTATCTATATCTGTTTTGTAATTAACAGTTTTGTGTTGATTTTTTTAATATGGATCATTTCTAGCAAAACTCTATTTTAGTAGTTATTTTCTTTATCTAATATTATAGGATTTTCAAAATCAAAATTATGAAAATTATCAACAGCATGGTCACATAGGGCTGTGTTAGGTTTATTTGGAAATTATTTTTTTTGTTTTAATTGATAGTTTATGTTGATTAATTCGTTTATATAAATATTGTTTAGTTTAGCCTATATATGATTTGTCACAGTTTAGACAATTTATTTTATAAATTATTTTTGTTTGTTGTAAAATTTCTGTTTTATCTTTTAAATTATTTTTTAAAGTATTATGATTTTTATAGCTGGTAAGAATATTATATTTTTTAAGTTCAGATTCGATTTTATTGGATAAATTTGGGATGTATGGAATTAAAACATAATTTTTTTGTAAGTTTTGAAAAGTAAAATTATTGTTAAATTCAGTTCCTAAAAAGTTGGGTTGTAATAGTATATATTCAAAATTATAATTTTTTTTTGTTTGTAATTTATAAATTCTGTTATTTATATGTTTTATTATGAAATTAAGAGGATACATAATGAATTGATAACACTTATTTTGTAATTTTTTGAAGTAAAGGAATTGAAATTTAAAAAACGTTCAGTTTTACAATTTTTCTATACCAATTGGTTTCTAATTTTTGTTCATTATTGATTTGTAATGTTAGATCAAGAAGATTTATTGATCTGTTATTATTTTCTAATTCTATTGTGAATTTAAGTCTTGGGTGACAATTATTAAATTTGTTGTGAATGTTATTTATTAGGTCTTTATGTGCAATAATAATTATGATGTCAACATATCTTTTATATAATAAAACATTTAAATTTTGGTTAAGATTGTCATTTTCTATTTTTTGTAGAACTAGATCAGATATTGTACTAGACACGTTGTAATTTTTATTCTGTATGTTTAAAGTTGGGTCTTTTTGGAATTATTTTGTAGGTATTGTCTTCATTAAGTAATTGTAACATTTTGTTATTACAATTACTTAATGAAGACAATACCTACAAAATAATTCCAAAAGATCCAAATTTAAACATACAGAATAAAAATAACTAACTTCATTAAAAACTACTTAATATTAATGCTATTGATAAAAATACTTACTCAAAATTAATTTCTAACAATGGTAGTATTCCTAAAATTTATGGACTACCAAAATTACATAAACAAAATTACCCATTAAGACTAATTGTTGCATCTTATAATAGTCCCACTTATAAACGATCTAAATATATTTCAAACATACTTAAAAATATCACTACTAAAAATAAATACAACCTCAAAGATTCTTTTTACTTTTAAAAAATTATTAAAAATATTTCAATACCTAAAGATCATAAATTTTTTTTTACGAGATGTAGTATCCTTATATACAAATATTCCAACTGATTTAGCCATCGAATCAATAATTTTTTATTGGAAAAAAATTGAAAAATATACCAAAATACCTAAAACATATTTAACCTTCATACTAAATTCCAGTTATTTCATATATAAAAATCAAATTTATACTCAAACTTTTGGTGTTGCCATGGGTCATCCCTTATCTAGTACAATATCTGATCTAGTTCTACAAAAAATAGAAAATGACAATCTTAACCAAAATTTAAATGTATTATTATATAAAAGATATGTTGACGACATAATTATTATTGCACATAAAGACCTAATAAATAACATTCACAACAAATTTAATAATTGTCACCCAAGACTTCACAATAGAATTAAAAAATAATAACAGATCAATAAATTTTCTTGATCTAACATTACAAATCAATAATGAACAAAAATTAGAAACCAATTGGTATAGAAAAAATATAAAATCTGAACGTTTTTTAAATTTCAATTCCTTTACTTCAAAAATTACAAAATAAGTGTTATCAATTCATTGGTCGATAGAGCAATAATTTTACCAGAAAAAATATCACCATTCTAATATAAATATAATTAAAAATATGTTAATAAAAAATATGTATCCACTTAATTTCATAATAAAACATATAAATAACAGAGTTTATAAATTACAAACCAAAAAAATCATAATTTTGAATATATACCATTACAACCCAACTTTTTAGGAACTGAATTTAACAATAATTTTACCTTTCAAAACTTACAAAAAAATTATGTTTCACTTCCATACATCCCAAATTTATCCAATAAAATCGAATCTAAACTAATATTCTTACCAGCTATAAAAATCATAATACTTTAAAAAAAACTTTTTTAGTAATTTGAAAGATAAAACAGAAATTTTACAACAAACAAAAATAATTTATAAAATAAATTGTCTAAACTGTGACAAATCATATATAGGCCAAACTAAACAATATTTACATAAACGAATTAATCAATATGAACTATCAATTAAAACAAAAAAAATTTTCCAAATAAACCTAACACCGCCCTATCTGACCATACTGTTGATAATTTTCATAATTTTGGTTTTGAAAATCCTGTAATATTAGATAAAGAAAATAACTACTATAAATGAGTTTTGCTATAAATGATCCATATTAAAAAAAAATCAACACAAAACTGTTAATTAGAAAACAGATATAGATAAACTAAATGCATTGTATCATAATCTTATTTGCTAACTCTTCATTAATAATAAATTTTCTCCACAAAAATTAAAATAAGAATTATTATTAATAAAATATTTTAGATCCTATAAATGCTACATAATTGTCAACTATCAAAAATTTTTAACCTACCAACTTCACTCTAATAAATTGCGTCAAACCATTAACATTAATTGTTATTTAATTTTGCTTTTAAGAGTCAAGATTTAAAAAATGAGTGCAATTAGATAGAGGTGTTGAACTATTATACCTCAAAAAAAACAAATTTATATTCTTAATAACCTATATAAAATTAAAACATGTGACTTTCATATCATTAACACAGGTGCGTAGGAATTATGATTTTTTCGCTTACCTAAATTTTACTAACAATTTCTTTATATTTGTTTTTAGATTTTATATTGTTGAAAAAGCAAACTATATTTGCGAAACGTCCGTCCTTCTCTGTTTAAATGTAACCTATAAAAAAATAATAATAGTTGCTTCGAAGCAACACATTGTAACGTACTGTTGTATCCTTTCATCTACCAAAAAAACTAAATATAATAATTTATACAACATAAAATAAAATAACAATAAATATTATGTTTTCTTGAATTATATGGATTTTTTATCTTTGGTGCTCTTGTGAAATTTCAATTTACAAACTTGCCTCATCTTAAGAGGAATAGGTACTAGCAGTGCGCCATCGCTAAATCGTGCATTTTAATGCGTCGAACGGTCTTAAAGTGCCTATAAAATTGGCTCACGTTTTTAAGTTATTAGCAATATTTTGATTTAAATTGGTAAATATAAGAAGGACCTTTGTCGTAGTTGTGATAGAATTTTGATTTTGTATTTACTTTTATTAAAATTATGGTGTTAAATATGCTATAAAATGTACAAATTCAAACATAAAACAAACAAAAAGTAAGCATTTTGAAAAAAAAGTGGTACTACACCGACAAAGGCCCAAGTTTTGTCTTTCATAAAACATTAAATTTTACTTCAAACATTTAAAATTAAAAGTTGTTTTAAAGGTACTTATAGGGCACGGTTTTTGCGATGGCACGCTCCTAGTATGTATTTTACTATTTTTTTTTCTATTGTGGAAGAAACGTTTTAACATATACCTAAAGATTTTTTTAATCTCAAAGGAGGTTATGAAAATAATATTTATAAATCTATAGTATGACACCAAATCGATACTTCCTTACTCATACAAGTTTAGTATTTATTCGTTTTCACAAATCATCTTGTTATTTTTTTTTATATCAATCGATTTTTGTTTTCTAATTTTGAACGTATGGATACGAGATAATGATGAATCCACTTTGCAAAAGTATTGGAACGTTTGCATTATTGTTTATTTAAATATTGATTATTGTTTGCAACTGATACTAATTTGAAAATTGAAAATTTACAACTCGCATAATAAACATGTAATAGTACCTCCGCAATTATTATATAATTATCAACAATACTAAATACTAATAATAATACGTAAAACACATTAGAAACTGTTTCCGTCAATGTGGTTAATAATCCATTTATTTCATTATCAACAAAACACGAACGAGTATTAAGTAGTTGTTAATATGAGAGAAAATTACATAAACAATGGTATTGTTGTAACATCCCACAACTAATTTCAGTATATCTACTTTGAGTTTATTACATAGTGTGCCCGTTATAAAGAAGAATTTGTAAGAATTATGGTACTTGGGGAGATTTTTGTTGTCCCGGTACTTTTACTTTGTCTGCAGATTAATCTTATACAGAACCGATAGTTCTAAAATGACTACATTTCTCTATTTAATTTAGTTCTTTTTCTTTCATGACGACTGCTGTATATTACGTTTTCTATGTGTACTTGTTTTTCTACATTTATTTTAAATTCAAAGTAATAACGTTTTACTGCGAGCACGTTCTACTTGCATGCCTTTGCACAGGCAAACGTATCGTGTTATTATATTTGCTGCCAGTCTTGTCAGTCATTTCAATTTCAGTCTTTATTTGTAGGACGCACTTGTTGTTACACATACTTTGTTGTGCACGTTCGAACATGTAAGAATTGCCGAGAGGCTCGTTAAAATACAAGTTTAATTTGAAACGTGTGTACACCGACATTATTTGTATTTGTTTTATGATTATTATGATCTAATTAAACTGATGTATTAGCCAAACATGTCGGTTAATTAAATCCTCTAATTAGTACAATTTAGTCCGCAGTTAATGACGAATGTGGTCGAATGATTAAAACTGCACAACCAAGATTAAACGAAAATTGTATGTAGACGTGTTTGTTGCGAATTGAATAATGCGGTTTTGCATTTCGTCATGTTGTATTTGCACTATAATATACTAAATACTTCTTCTTGGTGCTTTTACATTTTATGATGCCCTTTTTTGCGATATAAATCTTTAGGGTTTAGTTGATTAATGACACTATTTATGTTGGTAATTAACTTTTAACTTTTAATGTATGCATGGCGATTTTTTATTTTTACATTTTGTTTCTTTTCTTTGTTTTTATATAATTCAAAATTGCTATCATTAGTTTTTTGCTAATGGGTTTTTTGGCCGGAATAAATAATATTTGACTAGATGAATTGCTTTTTTTGGAAGGGAAGGAAGAAATATGTTATCTACTTTTTGAAATTTTTAACTAATTAAAGTAGGCCGTGTCTACATAGAGATGTATGAAAAGGTTATGTTAACAATTCACGTTTTAGATCGTCGAATCAAACACCTTTTGTTTGGATCTCTCGGTATCTAATTACTTGGCGGATTTTAATAGTTATTTATGTAGCAAGGGCGTAAAGTAGTTGTTTTAGGCCTAGAGGAATGTACGTTGTGCCCGAGCGTAAACGAGGGCACAATCAGGATGAGGGCTTAAAACAGCTTTACGACCGAGCTGCATAAATAATTTTTACATGTTTCATTATTTACGTATACAAAAAGTAAAATCATTTACAAATTGCGTTAATTTACTGTATTATTACCATCATAGGTGCCTTACATAATTTTTCATTTGTCACTCACACTGAGATCAAAAAATGTGCTTCTAGCATATTTATTTGAGAAGTCAGAAGTATTTTAATCATCAACACCTTGGTCGATTTATTCAATGTTGAAGGCCGCTATCTCAATTAATAAAAATCTAGAAATAAGCAATCTCAAAAAAGTAACTGTATTCCTAAAAGAAATTGGGACGGATACAAAACTAAAAAATTAAAAATTTTAACAAGGGGACAAATTTTAAAATTTATTATAGAATCTCCAAATAATAGATTTTTAATGATGAAAGTAAGTAAATAGTTTTGATTAATAATATTATACCTAACATAATATAAAAAATTAGGTGTCTTTAATCATTGGAATTGCTGGGACTTGCCGCAGAGAGGAATTGTCGCAGCTATCCATTGACGACATTGACAATTTAGGATCTGTTTTAATGATTGTGAAAGTCTAGTTTGGCCTGTGTTTTGGAAATAAACGACCTAATTTGAATTGCATTCCACATGTTGTTAATCTAAAATACAAGCAGAGTATTAATAATAAATTACACACTTATTTTATGCTTACCCGAAACAAAGGTTTCGAAATGTGTTTAGCCTTATAAAAATTGTCATACAGGAATAGGATTACGATGGAAATAATAAAACAGAATGCAAAATCATAAAGAACAAGCGACAACAGGTCTAAAATAAGCAAATAGAAAATAAAGGAAGGTAAAAGTAGAAAAAAAAATGATTAAGGTTAGGTTAAGGAGATTACACTACTAAAGTTTTAAGAAGGGATGGCTGCATTCATGCAGTGAAATAGAAGCACTGTGAAGTGTGAAGTGCGAATTGCACATAAACGTTTACAGAATACAGTTTTTTAACAAGCGTATCAATAATTACAATACAGGGTGTCCCACCGGAACGCCATCGATAGATTATAGAAAAACTGTACATGGGAAAATTTGAAAATTTGGTAGTATACTAACATCGACGGGGGCAGTTCCCTAAAATATTTTCAAGATGGTGACACTTCCGGTTATACCGGAAGTATGTAACAACTTGCTTATTTTAAATGGAACACCCTATATATTATTCTATTTTTGAATTTTGCCCAAAATTCTAGACACATTTTGTGTATAATGTCCTATACCTAAGTCTAACTGTTTTGGACTTATTTTAAATTTTATGTCAAAATGACGTTTTCAGGCCTAAACAAAATTATAAAATTTTCCTATACTAATGCCTTTATTATTTAATTGAAATAGGTTTTCTTGTAGCAGGGGACCTATTTTAGTGGGTTATGTCGATATTTTGATAATAAATTAATACAGGGCGATCAAAAAAAAAGATTAAGATTAAATTCAAAACACGTCAAAAGTCATTTTTTTAAATGCAAGCACCATGTTTTTATAATTTTATTTTATTTAGCATCAAAAATAACGTTGACTTTGTACAAGGTTGTCTATTAAAAAATTCATGGTTTTCGAAATATTGGCAATTTAACTTTTTTTGTTGCACAAATGCTATTGTATTTCTTTTAATATGAATGGTTATTCCTAGTTGGCCATGATGGCGTTAGAAAACAATCATCTGTCAAGAATATGTCAAACTGTTAAAAATTGTCAATAATCATGCCGGGACGCTTAAATTATACAAACGAAGATTACTTAAATTTATTTATTATTTATGGACAATGTGATAAAGTTATATTAAGAACATGTGTTACAGTTAACTGTACCGACTGTGAGTGTTAAAGTGCATATCGTTACCAAAGCGATTACTTTAAATGCTTGAAACACACGTGTGTCGATAAAGCCAAGTGTTCTTTCGTTGCGTGTGTAATACTGTACAAGTAATTACTTGGCTTTATCGACACACGTGTGTTTCAAGCATAATAAGTTATCGTTTTGATAACGATATGCACTTTAACACTCACAGTCAGGTACAGTAACTGTTGGCATTTCTTAGTTTGATACACACAGTTTGACATATCCTTGACAGATGATTGTTTTCTAACGCCATCATGGCCAACTAGGAATAACCATTCATATTAAAAGAAATTAATAGCATTTGTGCAACAAAAAAAATGTTAAATTGCCAATATTTCGAAAACCATGAATTTTTTGAATAGACAACCTTGTACAAAGTCAACCTTATTTTTGATGCTAAATAAGATAAAATTATAAAAACATGGTGCTTGCATTTAAAAAAATGACTTTTGACGTGTTTTTGAATTTAATTTTAATCCTTTTTTTGATCGCCCTGTATTAATTTATTATCAAAATATTGACATAGCCCACTAAAATAGGTCCCCTGCTACAAGAAAACCTATTCCAATTAAATAATAAAGGCATTAGTATAGGAAAATTTTATAATTTTGTTTAGGCCTGAAAACGTCATTTTGACATAAAATTTAAAATAAGTCCAAAACAGTTAGACTTAGGTATAGGACATTATACACAAAAGTGTCTAGAATTTTGGGCAAAATTCAAAAATAGAATAATATATAGGGTGTTCCATTTAAAATAAGCAAGTTGACACATACTTCCGGTATAACCGGAAGTGTCACCATTTTGAAAATATTTTTGAGGAACTGCCCCCGTCGATGTTAGTATACTACCAAATTTTCAAATTTTTCCCATTTATAGTTTTTCTATAATCTATCGATGGCGTTCCCGGTGGGACACCCTGTATTGTTAAAGTTGATTACAGAATAGTCAATACAATATATACCAATAATGGCGATTTGGTTGCATCCAGCAATACATTAGATCAATTTTGACGATTTAAAAACCAAAAGCCCGCCCAAAAATGGGGTTAAAAAAGTCAATTTTACGCTTGATCGTGTAAAAAGAATATTTTGAAACAGCATTTTACTGACCCAAAGAAAAACAATCCAGCGTATTCGCTTTCACGAACACAGCTACATTTACCTTGAATAGAAAAATTTTTCTTGTGACAGGTTCGTCTAACATCAATACTTTCAACAATTTTATACCAGTTAAAACTTTGTTTTGTTGTATATAAAAGTTTAATAATTAAAAAATTAATTCTCGTTGATGTACCTATCATTTATTAAGAATCATTAAGAAAAACTTAATCATAACCTACATATTTTTAGTGAAGGTGTCACCATTTCTTAGTTAAAACTAAAACAATGTTGGTAACTTGAGGCTATCGGTACGTAGTGTTTAATAAGTTGGCAATTTTTTATAAAATTTGTTATGAACCCTGAGACACTGAAGTTTCACTAATTTTACGTAAAACTCCTGCATCTCCTAAACGTTAAACTTAACTTAAAATAAAGAAAATTTTTGAAAAAAAAACAAAACTGAAGAATATGAAAGAATGTGATTTCTTAGGCTTTATCAAGTACATCACTGCGACTGAATCAGTATTCAAATTTGTTCTGATGAGAGATACGAGGTCATATCCAAAGAAAACAAGGAAACGTTAGAAAACAAATTTAAAAGTATACATATGCACCTTGGTTCTTCCATTAACTTTTAAAAAATAATTCAGCATCAACGACGTTATCGCTTACAATTTTACGTCAAGTGTATTTTCATTACTTTTCGATTGAGAATATAAAAAACTTAATATAAAACAATTATACAGAGCGACTACGAGATAAAATCAAAACAACCTAAGAGCAAAGGAAGGTAAAACCACCAAGTCGGTCTGCAAACCTCGTTTTCTTGAAGTAAAAATAGTCGTTGTGACATTCACGACATTAGAGAGATTTCCGAATTTCTTCCATTTTCCTTAAAATATAAAATAGTGTCCAGCGGAAAAACGAACAACGCGTCTTTATTATTATTTACACACATACATTGTGACAGTAATTTTAAATTATGCCGCTCCTTTCGAATAAAGCGTTAGATTATTCATGAATTGCCCCTGGCGACAGGCAACCAATCTTGCTTTTGTCTAATTTCGAAGACATTGTCTACAAAAATTCTGGTGGGAACTTCTGTCTTCATAATTGGTATTGTCGACGTACGATTTTGAGCTCCTTGAGGTAACTAAATTCTTTCTATTAAATAATTAACTATAAAGCCATTATTCACTATTAGTTGTGTACTTGAAGTTGCAAAACAATCCTAGATGACTTATTAATTCCGACCGCTTGATGATCACCCCTAGTTTGACTTTTATTTCAAAACCCACATGTGGATATACCGCTATCTTTCAATTCTAGAATTTTCACATGAAATAATTTTTACCTGAAAATTTTTTTAACTGGAATTAATTTTTACCTGAAAGAGTTTTCACCTGGAAGAACCTAATTACTAATCCTCGTTATCACTGGACGACTTGTTCGAGAGGTGCAATGATTCTCTAAGCACTGAGAGATGTACGTCCGATATTTCTAAAAATTAATATCTACCTGGGGTCACTCCGAAAAGGCAGCTCGTTATCTTATCAGAATTCAATATTTAACCTGGACCTACGTGTTCTTTATTATTTATATTACTATTTTTAATGCGAGATGCAAGACGTTCTTTAAATTACGATTTAATTCTTTTGCGTCCTTAAATAAACATTCGGCCACCGTCTGTGAACAGAAAGGCTTTAAGGTAAGCGTTCACTAGGGCGGGCCGGACGGGGCGGGCGTGACGGAAGGGTCGCATGAATATTTTCACCTGCGTTCATTTGGTCCGATACATGTCAGACGGATTGGGTGCATTTGCAAAGGAAACAAATACATTTATTTGAAGGTACGGTATTTGATACATAAAAAAGAAATACATTTTCAAACACTAACCTGGTTGTTTAAGGATTTTGCCAATTTCTTCCTAAATATTATCCCTTCTTTTCTGATCGCTATATTTAGGTGTTTAAGATTATACAGCTCCTCATAATTTTCTACTAACGTAATCACCGTCTCCATTGTAATAGACTGTCCACCAGCCGCCAGTGCGCCTGGAATCGTTCACTGAGACTGATTTATGGGCGGGACGCAGCGGGCTGAGCGGCGGATGGATTTTGATTCTATTTCGAGCAACTCAGACGTAAAATAATATGTCATTAATTTATTATTCCGACCCGTCCGCCACGCCCGCTTCGTCCGGCCCGCCATAGTGAACGCTACCTTTACAGTGCAATTAAGCCGTTAAAATTGCATTAAATACCACTAAATGTTGCGTGATCGAGTGTCGCTGCGAGCAATTCACTTAATTTTGCGCCAGACGCTGACACATATTTTGTGGCGTCTATACTAGATTTGTATAGAACTGTGATCAAGATATTTAACTGTGATAACCTATACTTGTTTTGTGCGTTCCTTAATTTGAATTTGTATTATTTGTCTTGTTGTATGTTACTTGATACTCGTCAGAATACATTCTCTATTCTCTGTTCTAAAAGTTTGTGTGTTTTATTTTCCTTAAAAGCTACGACTTAAGGATATTTCGCTAGGTCTTTCTAGGTGACTCCCATGGTCGCATTAGAAAGTTTACAGATTTTCTTCGATACCTTCCTGCGACCCACTCACCGACAACAACCTTTGGGTAGGTTTCTAAGCGACTTCTTAAGTATTATATTTTTTATTTATATTTGCATATCTACACAACAAACTTGTAACAACATTTTATAAACAATGATAGTTTTACAGCTACAATCCTTATGCGCTGTGGGCGTTCTTCAACAAGTCGTTTAACACGAAAGATCGAAGCAATTCGTGAATGCTGTAATACTGAGATTCAGAAACATTTATTAATCACCCTGATGAAAAGTTAGACATTTCGAAAACCTTACGTTTATAAAGTTTAATTTACGCAAGAACTGAAATATACTGACCACAGCGCATTTTCAAACAAATGATCTGGCAGAAAATCCTCGAGTGTTTCATCTTCTTCTTCTTTGGTTCAGTCTTTTATATAAAGATTATCGATCATTTGGATAAACTTTGCTTTGGCTTTTTCTTTACACTGTTTACATTCAAATTGGTTTATTCTCTAATATTATATCTTTCTTGCCTATTCCTGTAATGTCTTGCTACCTGGATGTCAAGTATTATTCAAGTATTGTAAATATCTTAGTTATTGAACAGTTTATAAGTTATTGCAAGTGCTTTTATTGCTTCCAGGTTTACCATTCTGTTTCATGAAATATTAGTTTTATGAAAGTTTACGAATGTAATCGTTCTTCTGCTCTGCTTTTGCTTTTGGAAATTACAATACATATTGTAGATATTCGCTTTGGCTTGTTAAATTCGGTTAAAAATATTTTGTTATATATATAACGCTAGCTTTCGTTTTGATTCGTCGTACAGGCGTCAATAAGTTAACATGTTCGTTTAGCGCCCATTAGTCTGTGAAAACTCAAATTTTTCGAGTTTGAAGTTAGATAAAGGGTAATTACCCTGTTTCGCCAAACGCGATTTAAGTAATCTTCAATCCGAAATGGTATGTTGTTTACAAAGTAACTGGGAACTTGATATTTAATCCAGAGTTTCCTAAAGCGGTTTCATAGAATTTCTCGCATAACGTTCGCATAGATCTACTTGGGTAGTTTATGCTTTAGCTCGATACATCAGGTATTTATAATCGTTTTAATAAAGTAAACAAATTGAAAGCTTTGCCTAAATTAATTAAAAAGGCTTTAAACTCAAAGTAAATTATGTTGACATTGTGAAATGAATTCTTGCGTAATTATTTTATTATTATTATAACTTTTGTTTGTGTTTGGGTAAATTCAAAACATATAAGCAAATCAATCAAAAGCCATTTTATAATACAATTTATGTTGTGCGGCTAAGGTCAATTTTATTTATTGTCCGAGTTAATTAAATTAACGAAGGCAAAGCTATAAACATTGTTTTCTTTTTTTTTTTCTTGTTTTAGGTTAATTAAAAATTGTAAATTAAGGATCACGTGGTCAATAATATTTAATTGTAGATTCGTTTGACTATCTTTAGTTCCATTGTTTAGATTTTAGGATAATTATATTTTCATTATGTAGATGTTTGAAATGCAATAAACTATGTTAATTTGAAGTTTGTCAGAAACCGTTTTAATACACAATTGATTATATTTGTATGCGTTTTGAAAACTTTATAGTTAATCACCAAGTTATCCTTGCCGCCCTTTTAACTTTGACGAATTTCTTAATCTTTGACTACCTTCTAATTCGACCCAGGTTATTCCACGAAAGCGAACCACGCCCTATTCCCCTCTGAGCTTCGGTGTACACCACCAATTTATGTGTCATGATTTACGGGGAATTCTTTTTGTACGTAACAATATCTTAACCAAAGTCTTGGATTGCATTTTATCTTCGGGACTTTTGTTATTAACCGAAAATGTTCTGGCTGGTTTAACTCGGTTTGTTTGTTTTCTGAGCACGAACTATTGTTTGGTGAACCTATAGTTCACTTCTCTTGTTCGATAGTTGTTGTTTAGTTGTACGAATCCACCTTTGAAAATTGCGACGCAGTATAGATACCTTTCTATTTATTTGAAAACAATTGAGTGCTTTAAAACGTATGGTCTAGTCACGATTTGAACCTATGTCCTCTGGTTTTGAGCAGGATGAATACTACACAGCTACACTTCCAAGGATTTTTTAAGCTTTAACGGCATAGGGCCATAAATTAATAAGTAAGATCTCACTAATTAAATGTAAACAAGCTTTTAGGAAACTCTTCATTTCCACCAAAAACAACTTGCAAAATAGAAATTATAATAATATCCCTGTTTTTAATCATAATTATTTACTGTCGTGTTTGTTATTTGTATTGATTTTTAAAACTCGTTTAGTGTTTAGAAATTACATAGAAGTTTGCGTTTATAAATTAGATTTTTAGTGTTTGAGAATTTTGTTTGTCCTGTAATTATTATACGAGACCCTTTTTGTACAAAATATTTTGTTTGTTGAGTATAAATTAAATCAATTGAGATTAAGTTGGAAGATTAAAAGCCAAATTACTACTTTCATTTTATTAACAAAGTCTTCTTTTTTTATCTAAAGATTATATTGAATTTTGATTCGGTTAATAAATCTCAATTTTTGTATACTATAGTCATTCCACTCTTTTCTCGAGCCTTGTTTTTGTATTTATTATAATTGGTTTACATTTCCACGTGTTGCTTAGATTAGTAACATGGCCCTTTGAAATTAAAGCAATTGATCGTCGCATTAATTTTTTTTAGCCTCCTGACGTGTAAACATCAAATTAACATTGAAACTACAAACCCTGAAACGTCATGATTACGTACAGTGCACGCACAGCGTGCGTAAAAAGTACCCAAATCGTCCGCCCTTAAGGTACATACATTTGTCAATAAAAATCTTTTTATAAAACAAAATTATGTTTACTAAATCAACAATTACACAACTTTTTACTGTTAAATGATAAAAAATCAATTGATTTGGAATAATTTTAGTTTCATGTAAATGATTAGCGCCATCTTGTGTATTCTGAATTACAGTTGACTTTATGACCGATATTGACAACTGACAGCAAAATATTTGTTAATTTTAGATTTTTACCATTTAAAAATCGTCGGCCAAAAAATTTAATACAAATCTTGTGCGTTAAATTATTTTACAGCACTGTAAAATTTAATTTTCCGCACGCGAATGTAAATAATTATTACAATACACTTTAAATATTTACCTAAATCGTCTTGATATTCGGTTTAACTCATTACTTCACTGTTTATTTTGGTTTATATGTGTTTTTATAACTTTTGTCGACCATCGAATATAATAGTACGTTACAATACAAGTGTGTAGAAATTAGCATTTCAATCAGACCCGCCAGGTTTAATAGCACTAGTTGTAGACGTTTCATATGTTTCACTGTAAATCCTCTTTATTATTATTCATGTTTACTTTCACCAAAATGTTCCAAATTGTTTTTTTTTTCTAATTACTAGAAATAAATCAATTTCTGTGTGAAATTGTACACAAGAACGGTCGACTTTTATGCAGAAGTGGTAAAGTAGATATTATTGAAGGAATTAAAAGAAAAAAAGTGTTATGATACATACGAAAGTCGTATAATAATGAAGGCAACAAAATAAAAATACAGCAAGGTATGTCGAAGATGGAAACAAAACAACAATAACAAGCATTTCGTCATAAGCTCCAATACAAAGAAATAAATCAAGCAGAGAATAAAAGTCACCCACGTAATTGATGTAATTTGTAAGATGACAACAAAATTTATTAAAAAGCAATTTTTCCATGTAACAGTATTTTTCGTATTTACGCAAAAAAATTTCTAGAGCGCGTGCCATTAATGCAGTGAAAAAGTGTATATACCGAAAGTAAAAATGTTTACGGTAGACATTTCTGTATCAAGGGCATAAAACGTGCTAGTAACAGCCCGGAGCCGCTAGGGCGAGGGTTATTAACAGGTAAGATAATTAATTTTAATTTATTAATAAGTGTGTTTATTCTTTAAACAAGTGATGGTGTCGCCATCTCATGAACAGTTGTCATGTACTAAGATTCGTCAAATGTAATAATTTGTAGAAATCTGTGGTATGTAAGATGCAGACCGCGAACAGTTCAACATTGCAAAAAACTAAGCGCATTTTAACGCAATATATCGAATTACTGTTAACTGAATAAAATAGTAGCCAATGATAATTGAAGAATTACGAAGAATTACATACACGTCTTTCGCCTTTTTTGAAACTCATCAGTGTAGAATAGCTAAAACGCAAGTGTCGTCATCGCATGGACAGTCACGTACTAAGATTCATCAAATGTAAAAATATTTTTTTCGCAATGTTATAGAGTTTACAGCCTGCATCTTACATATTACAGTCTCTTTGGAGGAGTGAGTACAATGACATCACGGAAGTGACCCCCAAACGTGAGCAACTTGCTGCACATTGGGATGGAGATATCAACTTGCAAGACGCTAACAGCAGCGCAACGGCAACCTGACCACCGCCGAATCACTCCACAAGGTAATAATCGTGATTCTAATCGTCATTATTTTACAATTCACAGCGCAACAACAACAGGTATATCAACGCAAGCTTTACTAATATATCTACAAACTAAACAGAAAATGCCCACCAACCTACGTCCATCAATACTAGTGCCGATTAATAAAAAGCTCCGCTTCCAGCTTTCTGCAATTTCGCGATGATGATGATCGATTTGGGTCGATAAACTACACACAAAAAGTCGTTTCATCAAATTCATCGCTACTTCAAAGAACCAACCGATCAAATACACACCACGTTACGTTACAACATAGTCGTTTGATCTAATTCACGCCCACGTCACGGTATTCAGATGTCCAAGTTTGCGAAGCTTGCTTGCAACGGTTCCTGGCGTCCTTTGTCTGTCATATACACCTCTAGCATTAATTAGTCACGACTAAGTCTTCGAGATAGTCCCTGTCAATAAAAGTACCAAAGAACGCATCCGACACACCTCACAAAGTTTCCATAAGCAATAAAGAGAGAATGAATGAATTAAAGAATGTTGTTTGATGTGAAATAATAACACCCTGCTGAACTTTCATTGTTTTTATTTTTAAATGAATATACAAAATACTATCCACCTGATGACGATTTCAGGTAGTATAGCAACTGAAACTTTGTGTATATTCATTTAAAAATAAAAACAATGAAAGATCAGCAGTATGTTATTATTTAACAATAAAGAGAGAAGATACACCCACAACAAGAAAAATTTTTTAGCGTACCTTCGCTAATCTACATCCATCATATTTTATCGTGGATCCTGAACAAACCACCAACAAGGAATCAATATGAGAACCGTCATTACAAACTACAATGTACTGACAATGAGAAAACAATTACAGCAACCTTGTCGATTCAGCACCGACCTGCTCAAATAAAATTGCATTGTATTGAAACACTTCAGTAAGGATAATCTTCATTTAGACTCTACGGTCACAATCATACAATTAATCGCAAAAATAAATGTACATCTTAGGCTACACGAACTTATTGATGAACGTTTGAATATTAGAAAATGTTTATTCCCGAAAGAATCTGTTTCCGCACATGTTACATAAATAACTATTTCCACAATTTATGTTTGCGATAATCCGGCAATGTATTATATAACTTAAGACAGATAAAAGAAACATTTCAAAACATGTAGTTCTACATTTACAAATGGGATATTTATTACGAGATCGAAGGCCTGTCCAAAAGGTTTCTGTTTTTCATTAAAAAACATTATTGTTTAAAAGATATAAATTGAGGTAAACATTAACAATTTGTCTTTGCCAGAGTGGTGCTTCTCGAGGCCAAATATGACTTAATGTTTTTTTTTCGAAGACAAAAACATATTTAGTGTTTGAACTTTACCAGCCCCATATGAGCACAACATAAACTAAGATACATCCATAGTATGCTGCAAGTAACACATGTAACACAGACATAATTCCCTTTGTCGTATACTGTCTATAATTTCATTAGAAAACAAGATAACACCTGTTACAATTATAGAAGTTTCAGAAGACTTCTTTCTTTAAACATGTCTGTCATGGAAGTGGAAAATTTCCACAAATAGGGACAGGTTTTTCTTAAATACAACTTACACTAAGACTGGGAATTTCATTTTATTCCTAAATTATCGATAGTGTGTCATAGCTTCGTATTTCTTCTCTTATATCGTTTGACCTAATTTAATGCGGTTTGGCAAAATTATAGAAGTGTACCTTCTACATCTTCTAAAAAATATTTGTCATTATACAGGGTCAAGTTATGCATTTTAATCAAGTTTCTTTTAAAATGGTGACTTTTTCAAAATTGCGTAGTTCAATAGTTCACTATATTGAAGATGTTATGGCAAGTAAAATGAAAATCGCCAAAATAGTTGTCTACTGATTAATGGTTTTAAAAGTATTTTATAAACTGATTGTTACAATTTAATTTTAATGTTAGTTGTGACTCCACTGACTAATTTAAGAAAAGCAAAACGTCGGCTTGTTAAAACCAAGGTAGTAGTAAGGAATCCTAGCGAGGATATTCATATACAACTAGAATTTGGAGTATTGGGTTGCTAACGTCAACTCCACAATTTCCGCATAAGGAAATGTTAATCAAAGAATGCGTAATATCAACAAACCCTGTCAGCATTTCGTAAAATAAAATAATTCAAGCGACCTTGCCGACTTCGCAAGTATAACCTACTAAGCATGTATATACAGTGTGTCCATTTAGTGTGTGATTGTTCGATTATCAGCTGTGTGATTACTTTTTCCGAAAAAGGTGAGAAGGCTTCCCCAAATAGACTAAAAAGTTGCACGTTGTAAAAATATTTTCGTACATACAAGGTGATTCAGAAAACCGTAGTCAACCAAAGTTGGTTTTGTTTAAATGGATATTTTTGCACCGTCAAACAACTCATTTCAGCGGTTTTCAAATTACTCACATTATTATTTAAAATTTTTAATAGATATACGACATCAAATAAATTAGAATACCGTAGGAGGTATTGTAGAGATAATAATTATTTTCTGAGGTATTAAAGTTCTGAGTACGGCTCTAAAAAAACCATTCTTGATGCTCGAAAATATTGTACAATTTGGTTCAAACTTTGGCACCACAAATACCTGTAAACTCAATTTTTTCAAATGGAAACTACCATTTTTTATAAATCACTAGTAAATTCTCTTTCTAAAATCAATGGGAAACATAATATAATGTGCCTGATATAAGAAGTTTTTCATTTATTCGATACAATCGAATTCGACTACGAAAATTGAGAGTTTTTTACGATTAAATTATTCTATGATCATCTAATGGGTGCCTTTCCAGCTGAATAAAAAATACTGCATGTGGTACATTTATTATGTATTATTTATTTAATCGTATGGTACATTTTAAATATTGTATTGTGATGTAAGTGTTATGTATGGTGCCCCAGAAGATCAGTATAAACCTGTACAGTGTGGTGACAAAACCGTGTGCAATTGTGGATTGGTTTGTCTTGGCAAAGCATTTACTTCAAGGTTTAGGAAAACCACTAAAACCTAAACATGCCAACCCTTACCCACCTTAGTATTCACATGTAAATAATATTAATTAAGTGTGTAATGTGATTGTGTTTTGTGAAATTGTGTGGTACATTTTTTCCTAATTATCCGGGAGGGTCTTGATGACCAGGTCCGGAAACCAAAGTGGTGATTCTCAGTAACAACATGTTTTTCTTGTTGACCATGGAGTACTGTAAGGTACTGATCACCTTTCATATTTTATATTTGCACCAAAAACCCCTAAAAAACACACAGGAAAAAAAGAAAACTCCAAAGAAAATTGACGTACGTTTTGACTTTTAATTTTATTTTGTAATCATGAATGTATGGATGGGCGGCTTGGTGCAGGTTTGATGTTGACCTTATCACGCACCTCGTGTGTCGCTGGTTTAGTATTTTAGTTTTTGTAACTTTATTCAATATTGTGGACTCGGCAGGGCGCAATTCGGTCTTACCTACGGAAACTTAAACTTGTTTATAATATTTGTTACGGTTTTATTTTCTGAAGGTAGGACGTATGTCGAGAGCCGTCTTAAAACGTGTGTTGCGAGTAATATGTTACGACGAAAGTCGTATTTGGCGCGCATTTTGTTAATTTTCTATTGGTGGGAAATAAAATTCGGCTAAGATTCCTAGACGAACAGCGGACATCTTCTTTCTTCCGTACGGGTGATTTTTAGCGTGCATCTTGATGTTGAAATTTGCACATATATTATTAATGTGTGTTAATGTGATCAATTGGTACACCATGATCCTTTAAAAAATCTTTTTATTCAATAAATATTACTACCGGTTTCGATAGCACGTGCTATCATTTTCAAGTATTAAAATTAACTGAAACTAAGACATTGTAGTTGCAATCTAAAAAATAATAACAATTATTTCAATAATAATAGGAGGGGGCTAACCAACTATGACTCACCAAATAAAAATAATCATCATAATAACTTTCATGAAAATTTGGTAAAACGTTTTAACAAATTGCATGTTCTGTAACCTCTAAAACAGACGAATTAATATGTTACAAACCAAAATAAGGATGAAAACGAAGGTAGTGACACTTAATGACGTAGACAACAACAATTCGGAATAAAATTAAAGGAATCTAAGTGACAAGTTAAGATTAATAATTAATGGTTACATTTTTTATTATATAAACTTTTTCTAAATTCAAGATAATGTGATTATTGTTGTGTATATGTAAATGTTTATGATCCGTATACAAATTGAAATCATGACCAGTTTCAAGAATATGTTTTGAAAAGTTCGAATTACATGGTTTTGATAATCTGATGCGACAGTCTCTGTTTAAAGTTAATTTAAACATACGAAAATTATTGTCGTACTACTTATTTCAAATAGTGTAATTTAGTAATAGTTGTGAAACAAGCTTAAAAGCAATATACAAACGGATTCAGCAAAACGCAATAATAGCATGTAGGTTACTAGATAATGCATATTTTTCATAATTTACGTCACAATTTCAGTGTATATAAACATTGCGATTTATTAATAAAATTATCATTCTCAAAAGTCTGGTCATTCTTAACTACCTTCCGTAGAACTTGACACGGTGGACGTGTTAGTTACCTCGGTAAGCGTAGATTAACAGGGTGAATTCCATCTACCCCAGATCAAGCTGAGAAGAGGGTGATCGCCTTAAAACTTTGTCCGATAATCAACCGATTACTTGGGCAAGGTTTACAGTCTCTCTATTTCTATCACATTCACCTGTTACTTTAAGATTTGTTAGTTGTTTTATTGAATTATCTGTCTTTCTCTTTTGTTTGCGTTTGATCTAGCGTATTAGGCTTTAAGTAAAACCTGTTGATCTCGTGTTGGTCGGTTTTATTTCTTTCTTTTACCCAGCAGGTGGCGCCTTGTTAGACAGCAGTCTAATTTCTTAGAATTCTTAAGGGACCTCCGCGACTCTCCGACAAAGCTAGACGCTGCTGCTCTAACTATTATAAATACTTTATCCTCCACGAACTTAGTGTGCTACATCGATCCATATTTCCTTTGTTTCTTTTTTAGGTTAGATTCGTCGTTATTTGTAAACCACAACCGTTACAATTACTCCTTTTAGGATCTTCAGGTAAAGGTCAAAAAAGAAAACAAATGGGATCTTCTTTAGAGGCTAAACCTGTTTTCTAGGCAATGTTGTCAATGAAAAAATTGACATAAGAAACCTGTTATTCCAATCCTCGTATTATATTTTACAAAAAAATTGGATCAGCACAGATCAAGTAGTAAATGTAGTGAAAAAAGTCTTACAAGCGGTACAATCAGTACGAGTAGTGCATACTACAAGGCGTAGTAACACAGTCACGCATTCACATATGCATCAGCAGTCGCGCTTAATGCTCGTCAATGTAAACATAAGCTCGTTTTAATATTGTAAATAGCATAATGTGAATTGTCGACAATAAATCGTATACTCCTTCCAACCTACAATACGGTCACCAAAACTTCCATTATCAATCATCTTCGACACTACAATTCAAAGAAAATTTACTTTACCAACCTCGAGCGGTAATGTAGTCAACAGGCATTTTACGTCCGATAAACACCGTTTAATAAAAGAAATTCATAATTTCTCAAATCTAAGCAGGACGATTTTCAAATATTCTCAATATTTCTAAATAAAATTCATGTTCAGTTATTCGTTTGATGAGAAGAAGAATTACGATTCAAGTGGAAAATATATTAATAGTGGCTGACAAATAATCGATCAAACTGTAATGCATAGTTAAATAAACATAATCCATTATTTTGGAGCTGCACACAAATTAAAAGAGCGTGCATGAGATTTTTTTGTGTAACGCAATTAAAATGTAATGTAACTAAACAAAATGATGGAACAGCAAAAATTTTAATTAAACAATACCATTAACATGTAATTAGTGTTCCATTAATTTGAAAAGCTTTTTATCTAAATGTTAATTTCGCAAACATATGTATGTAACTGTTTTAAAAAAAATTCCATTGACGAAACATAAAATTCTTTTGTGACAAATGTGGAACTTATAGAAGCTTTGCTTTTGTCAAAAGCTAACTAAACATATCGTTAATGACAGAAGCTTTCAAATATAACATTTCAATGTAAATTCAACACAACACGAATTATATTGACAGCAAGTTGAAACCTTAAACCAAGCAATTTATTGTAGAAATTAATTTCAAAGACTCGCTACATGTTCGTGTCAAAGTATAATTAAAATTAGTTTGCCTAAAAATTTAATTCGCATTTTCAAAGTTATCTACATAATTTCGGGTGCATTTTAAAAATAGGTTTTCTATATTAGCACACATAATTTCGTGTTCCGATTCAAGTAGTTTTAGATTCATGACCCGGCAACATCTAAAATGAATTGTGTAGTTGTGCATTGCTTATATAAGTTCTGTAGTGTGCCATCTGGTGTATTAGAAATTTGAACAATTTCACGTTTGCACATGCTCCATAACATTCCTTTTTCATAGAGGATAACTGACATTAAATCTAAATAATATAATTATTAAAACTATGTACTTGTAAATTTTTGTAGTCGTGGGGTTTTTTTTAAATTTGCAAGTTCCTTTCACTACTTTTTTTTTTTTTTTTATTTTTAATTTTAATTTTTAATTTTTAAATTTAAAATAAATTTAAATTTTTTTCTTTTTTCTCAATTTTTCATTTTCCCTTTTCCACCATCCCCTTAAAAAAATTTACACTTCCATTCACACCTTCTACCTTAACTTTCCCCACAACTAAGTGGACAACAACGCGAAATCTTCTCTCATATAGTTTTTTGAAAACTCTATTAAAGATCCAAAATGGAATCAATTTAAAAAATTATTAAATAAGGATTTATTAGATAAAATTATATTTATTTGAGAAAATATTGATTTTAATTGTACTTTAATTTTATCTACAAAACAACAATAAAAATAAAAAAATTATAATTATATACAGGGTGTTTCATTAATCAGTACAGAAAATGAAACTGGAGATTCCTTGCAAAATTTAAAGGGGGGTTTAACATAAAAAAAATTTCCTTAAAGCCTCCCCTGAAGAGTTACAGCCCCTTAAAGATGTGTAAAAATTCACATTAATCGATTTTTTCTGAAATGACTTGAAATAAAAAAAAAAGAAATCTAAACATTCAAATACTACTACCAAGAAGCCTCCATAATTTCATAATTTTATTCACCCTTGTTCTCTGCAAGGGGTGAGTCTTACTACCCCTTAGAGTTTTTTTACCAGAACTTTTTAACTAATTTTTTTTTCAATTTTAAAATTCAGATTTTGGAGGGCCAATTCAATTAAAAACTTTTTTGTCTCTTAAAAATTTCACGTAAACTCAATACTTTTTCACCAAAAAAATAAATTAAGCGAACTTGCAGAATTTTTAATTAATAAGTTGCGTATGCAAGTTTGACATAAATAACAATATTATTATTAACTATCATTTTTAATTTAAATTAACAATATTATTTCAGAGAGTGTTCAAAATGGGCACCATTTTCTTGAATACAGGCTCTTATTCTTTTGAACAAATTTCCGTTAACGCTACCTAGCATTGCTACAGATTGTCTAACTCTTCAGGGGAGGCTTTAAGGAAATTTTTTTTATGTTAAACCCCCCTTTAAATTTTGCAAGGAATCTCCAGTTTCATTTTCTGTACTGATTAATGAAACACCCTGTATAATAATGACTGTAATTTTTCTTTTTTAAATAAAATTTAAATATAAATTTCTTTTTATTTTAATTTAATTTATATTATATTTTTTTTATATAAAATTTTAAAAATTTTTATTTTATTACTTTAACACAAAAAAAAATAAAAAAATTAAAAAAATTTTTTTATAATAATTAAGTATATTACAATATAATTTTATTTTTATTTTTTTTTTTTTTATTTTTACAACTCATCTTTAATAAAAAAACCAAACCAAAAAAATTGTTTTTTTTCTAACTTTTTTTTCAAAAAATACTTTTTTTTAAAAAATTTTTATTTTTAAATTAAAAAATAAGAAGAAAAATTTAAAGGAATGTTTGAAATTTTTCTTTTTTATTTTTTTAATTTTAAAAAAAGTTTTTTTTTTTTTTTTAAAAAAAAAAAATGTATACATTTAAAAACTCACACGGTATACAATATATATTGTGTGAGTTTATGGTCCAACTACAAAAAAGTTAAGTTAAATGAACTAGTGCGGAATAGAACGATCGTCAAGACACTGCTTAAAACGTTCAGATTCTTCAATCCTCATTTTTAAATTTGATTAAATAATATGTACGTCAAATAACAATTAAGTTGGAAATAAATCAAAAATTTAAAATGGAATGAAGTTTAATAATTTAAATTAAACCTTGACCAACAGTAGGTCTAGTTAACAAAACATTTAGAAAACAACTTATTATGCCACAGAAAAGTTTCCTATTGAACTTATAGGGTTTTGTTTTGAATATTTATAATATACAGGTGCGACTCAGCAAAAGTGCAGTTGATTAAAGTTGAGTATTGGACATTCATTTTTTAATTTTTGGAAGATTTGTAAAAAATATCTAATGTCTAAACTTACTCGCTACCAAGCTATCAATATGTAAATTTAAGGGACGTAGTACGTATAAAAATAAGTAAATCCCATGTGTACTTGAAGATAAAGTACGCAGCACAACGAATGCTTAAACTAGCTCAACGGCGAGGGGGTGGATTTAGGATTGTCTCTACTCACTTACCTTTACGAAGACTAAAGGTCCTTAATTCGAGTCAGAGTCGGGATTGCCAGGCGCCACCCTAATCTTTGAAATATTTATCTATATCAAATGTTCACCAAAGAAAAGGGAGAAACGTAAACACTTGAAGCAATAAAAGAATAAATTGATTATGACCGGTTCTCTAATAAATTAAATTTTACACGGCTTATTCCATGGCGTCTTATCATTAAAACGTTTTTCGTCGCATAACTAAAAAAAGCAAACAAACATGCAAACGGCCAAACTACCCCGGTACCGGGCGAGGAAACCGCGTTCCTAAAACTCTTACAAATTTGGTTCGAACATGCTGAACCGCCAAACAGAATTTAATACACACACAAAAAAAATTACCCTATACGCTACCTAATCTAAGTCAATCACGCGTACTCACAACGAAAGTCACTTATTCGCCGAAGTTTCTGAAGTAATCAAGTAGAGTACTTACAGCTGTGGTTTTCTTTCTTCTAATCCATAAAACGCAGAATAATGAACTAGGAACCTTTTGCTAATCCGAAGATCTCGTTAACTAATGCATTCTCTTATGGTATTGTATTTCCCTTGAATACTTTGCTGAACCAAGAGGCAGTCTCTTCACCCGCTGAGCGGTTATTTCGATCATTTGACAAATCGAACGATACCCTCTTAATAGTTCGCGAAACGGAAGTTCCTTTTGTTTAAGGCGCACCTTTAGCTTAACTTTGCACTCACGCCTTGATCGCTACACGTAATTAAACGTACACTTTTCGGCATTTAGGCGGTTGTTTCAATTAAAAACAACATTAATCCGAGCTTATTCGGTACATGTCCATTAGCTATAGTACTGTAGTGATCCGCCAAAACTGTCGCGCTCATAGGTAGAAAGAAGATCTCTCTTATCGTTTCTGCAAAAGACGTTACGATGATCGTTGCTTTAACATTTTCTCGGAATAACATCC